>CM067481.1:5647944-5664398 GCA_034552555.1 Semaprochilodus insignis
TATATATATATATATATATATATATATATATATATATATATATATATATATATATACGCCTCTACTAAATATAGTTGCAGAGAGCACACATGCATACAGCACGCGTTCTGAAACTACCGAATGTAAAGTTCTAAACGGCGCATATGACACAAATGCACACTCGTATTTAGGTCAGCTGAACCACGTACAGTTATTAGCAGTGCCTGGAGGTGAAACCTGAAGTCCCATAGTAAATCATTCATACTGCTATTACAACTATTATGGTTATATTAAGTTTTATATATATATATATAGATATATAGATAGATAGATAGATAGATAGATAGATAGATAGATAGATAGATAGATAGATAGATAGATTGATGTATATTGTTAAGAAGCTCTATACTTATATAAAGTCTGTACTTATATAAAGCTGAACTTTCATATGAAGTGTAAATACAGTGCTGTGAAAAAGTATTTGCTCCCTCACAGATTTCTTTTGCTTTAGCATATTTGTCCCTTAAATGTTTCAGATTATCAGACAAATTTGGATATCAGACAAAGATAACCTGAGTAAATACAAAATGCAGTTTTTCAATGATGATTTCATTTATTAAGGGGATAAAAAAAACCTATCCAAACCAACCAGGCCCTATGTGGAAAAAGTAATGCCCCCCCCATGAATTAACTGTGATTAAACACATTTTTTGAAAGATAAGTTCAATTTCAAGTTCAAGTTTAGTTTCATTCAAATTTGTGTGACAAATGTGCAAAAACAAATTTTTTTTTTTTCCACAGCACTACATGAGAAACTTGGCTGAAACAAACATGGGTACTGCGTTTCATTGCCTCTGTGGCTGTCTTGCAGTGTCTGGTAAAACCCAAGTACAAGCTTTTGCAACAGACAGCAGCTTCACTTTTCTTAGTGAAGCCTCACTATTAGAAAAGAGGTTCCCTTTTTGCATAGATGACAACCTGAGACATTTGTTAAATGATTTTCCTTTGAACAGACAAGCCAGGTATGTTACATTAATACAGTGCTGTACAAAAGTCAGAGACCACATCTGATTCATTTCTTTAATTACAAGTTAACATCTACAGGGAGATTTTTTTAGTTTAGTTTCGGAAGTTGTTTGCATTTTCTGCTTTAGGTGATCCAAGTGATCCCAAACACATTCAGTAATGTTGAGGTCTGATCCATTGCAAAACTCTGCCCCCTGCTTACCTCTAAAAACACTGAAATCCTGGTTCATGCTTTTATTACGTCTAGGTTAGACTATTGCAGTTCTCTCGTTTATGGTTTACCCTCTAAAACCCTTCGCCCTCTGCAGTACATACAAAACTGCACCGCCAGAGTCTTAGTACCCAGTAAGAAATCTGCACATATCACCCCCTGTCCTTCATCAGCTACACAGGCTGCTAGTTACAGAACCCATCCGTTATGAAGTCCTGCTGTTGACCTTTAAAGCCTTGCATGGACTTGCACCCACATATCGGTCTGCCCCATCATGCAAGCTAAGGTCCTCTGACAGAGGTCTTCTGGCTGTTCCTAGGTTCAGGCTTTCCTCTGTGGATGGCAGGTTCTTTAGTGTTGCTGCCCCCACGTTCTGAAACTCCTTACCTTCATCTATTTGTTCTTCTCCCCCTCTTTCCATCTTTGAAGATCAGCTTATATTTTCTCAGAATACTTTCATTCAGTATGTTATTTATTTTTAGTCTCCCATAAATTGTAAAGTGTCCTTGGATATGTAAAAGCTGCTATATTATTGTAGCATTATTATTATTATTATTATTACTCAAAGGCCATTTTTACTGGATGTTCAAGTAAAACAAAGTGAAGTGTGGTGGTCTCTGGCTTGTGCACAGTACTGTATTCTTTTTTTTACTGATGTTCATCTGTTTTCTTTGTGCTTCTTAGTTTATCTGTGAGCTGCTCTCTGTGGTTGCCAGCTTTTAACACACTTTGCAGCACTTCAGCAGTCATTCTCACACCCACGGTGCTTTTTCAAGTGCCTGTTGTCGGGTTTCTTACTGGCATAGGCTGCCTAATGAGAACAGTACATACTGTGCTGTAATGGATGTCCTCGGACATGTTTGGTCAAGGCTGATCTATGTTTATGAAGAGCATCTGTTTTCTTGCACTGACATCTCTTGGTGTTTACTTCCGTTTTTGTCGTCAGGTCCCTGGCTCTGCTGATCCGAGAGGTCATGACTGGCTCAGTGTTTCTCCCAACCATGGACTTCATGGCTGACCCTGTATGTAAACAACACCTCTGTTGAACTGCTTGGCTGTCTTAGTGTTTAAAGCCGTTTGAGAATGACTCAGTGGCAGTCTTTCCATGCTTGTGTTGTAACTGTAATAGCAAAGCTAGGCCTGTTAGAGTGATTCTGCCAGATTCTGTCTATGTAGTCCTTTATCAGGTCCACTTGCTATGTAGGTACACTTTGTTGTTAGTCTCCCATCTCCTTTACCCCATCCATCAACAGTCAGGACTCCACAGGACCACCGCTGAGCAGCTGTTATTTAGGCAGTGGGTTATTAGTAGGGTTGCAGCAGTTACTTTATTAATTAATGACATCAGGCATAACAAATTGTCAATAATGTTTTTACTAATGTCTGCATTAATTCAGATAGATAGCCTGTGTACTCTAAACATGCAGAGGCAATACAGGTCTTTTGTGTTATTATAAGAGGAAGTTAGAAGACAGAACCATGAATCATTGTGGCAGATAAACTCAAGAAAGCAAGACCCATAGAATGCACAATATACAAAGCGGTAGCATTTCACGGCATGGCAGTAACACGCAACATTAAATCAAAATTGAAGCAACCAGGCTTCAGTGTAGAAGGTGCACTGTAAAAAGTTAACTCAACATCACACTGAAAGTCACACACTCAACACACGTTTTTAACACACCTAACACACGTTGTAAGCGTGTGATGTTGCATGTGTTATTCCTTTTAAATGCAGAGTCCTAAAATCACAAGTGTACTACTGGTTTATAACAGTCATAAACCTTTTACTCATAATATGTCAGATGGCAGGTGTGTCTCCTAATTAAAATCTTATTGAAATATATTCAGAACCATAAATAATTATGGCAGACAAACTCAAGAAAGCAAGACGCATAGAATGCACAATATACATAGCGGTAGCATTTCACTTTAGCACAGCAATAACGCACAACACAGAACAAAATTGAAGCAACCAGGCTCCAGTGTAGGAGATTACACAGCTTTCATTGAGTTAACTCGACATCACACTCAAAGTCACACACTTAACACAGGTTTTTAAAGCCTCAGTGAATCAGTCAAATAACAAAAAGGGTTTGTATGATATTAAACATGAGTGTTCTATTAAACACCCAGCAATACCTGAATGAAAATTATAAGATATAAATAATACAGGGCTTAAAAACCACTGATCAGACCTCTCTGAGAACTGTATGGGTGTGGCTAAGGAGCAGCTTGATTGACTGCTCTCTGTCCGACACTCCTAGTCTGTTCATACAGAACTAAGCGTCATTATCCAGCTTTGATGTGACGCTAACTGGATGAAAACCAGTCACAGATGTGCAGATGAATGGAAACATGGACAGATGAAGCAACGGATAAAGGACAGAGTAAACAGACGAACAAACAGATGGGCAAACAAACAAATGGATGAAGGAACTTGTGAAGGAATGGAGGAACAGATGTGCAGACGGATGAAGCAACACGTGAATTAAGGAATGGACAAAGAAACAATGTTGGTAATGGATAAAGGAATGAAAGGGCGTCAGGCAGTTACAGGCAGGTGGTCAGTGTTTGGTTATGCTGGTTTAGCTTTAGCTCGATCCAGTTTCTCTGACTTGTAGTGTTCTGTGTGGGCGGGGCAAGAGATGTCAGCCTTGTGATTGGTTAGGAGATGCTTACAGAAGCGTTACCCGAGATTAGGATAGGGCAGTTTACATGGAGAGGAGAGCAATATCAGGAAATACAGCAGGCAGTTATTAGACTTTGGGAAAATATGCATAAGACACATTTAGAACATGTATATTTTGGCCCCCAGGAACGAGATTAAATTCATGAGGAAGATTTGGGTTCCATGAGGCTTTTAAGTTGTCCGTCGCTACCCAGGTCCTGTTCCATCAGCCAGTCCATCAGGCATTTTCTCTTCTTGGGCTTTCAGTTGCTGTGGCATCAGTAGGGTTTTGAACTTCCACATCACATGTTTGTTATAAATTTAAATGTTATTTTTGGTTTTGTTTAGTTTAAAGTTAGTTTAAAATCATTTGTCAGATAGTTAATAACAAAACAGCAATCTGTGAGTTCAAAACACAGTGATGCTGCAAGCCTCTCTGAGCCCAAGAAAAGGGAGCGCTTGTTAGTAAGTAACTAACCTAAGCTGTTATTGTCAGCCCAGTAAAGGAACGTTAGGATGTGTTTTGGAAAGCAGAATGTCTTGGGGAAGAGAGGAACATGTGCATGATGTGCAGTGTAGTAAAATGAATACCATACTCAGGCTCCAGACTAATGCCGTCCAGTTGTCCCATAAAGGATACAAAGTTAAATCAGGATTGGAATGCTTTGCTGATGCCGATGCTGCATGTGTTACTCTTAAAACCTTTTAAACACAAAATCCTAAAATCACAAGTGTACTAGTGGTTTATACCAGTCATAAACCTTTCACTTATAATATATCAGATGGCAGATGTGGCTCTTAATTAAAATCTTAGAAATGTATTCAGCCCCATTAAAAGTCTTTGACTTCATCTGGATTCCAAATCACACTTTCACAGATTGTTCCAGCGAGTGCTTTTACTGCAAGACATAAATTTGCAACGTTGAAGTATATTATTTGTCAGCAGATAATAAAACAACAACAGAAAAATGCTGCCGCACTTTCAGATTAGTACTTTCATATTAGGGGTGAGATTTCACCAGTTGTGTCCACTGTTTGGAGGAAATATTCACCCATTTTTTCCTGGCAGATTTGCTCCAGGTTTGTTCAGGTTGGTTGGATGACCCTTAATGACACAGATTCTCAATTGAACAGATTCACATTCTCCAAGAATGTGACTTGGAGATTGTAGAACGTTGACCGTTTTTGTTGTTCAGCCACTCCTGGGTTGATCTGCTCTTGTGTTTAGGATCGTTGTCCTGCTGAAAAGTTAGTTTTCTCTTAAGCTTTGGTTTTTAGCACACTGAGGCAGTTTGGCCTGTAGTGTGTCCTAGTATTTTGCATCATCCATTCGTCCATCAACTGTAACAAGTTGTCCCGTTATTGCCTAGGAGCATGTGGCATGTTGAAAGTTGTGCCACGTTTTACATTTTTTGTAAAATTGGTAAAATTTTGGTGAGAACTACAGCTTTGATCACAAAGCCATCTCCCACATTTTAGCTGGATCCAGATGTGCATTGACGTTATGGTTATGAAATGGCTTTTTCTGACCTCTTATATATGCCAGTTGTATGCGGAGCTCTTAAAATTGTTGGCTAGTGCATATTCAGTCCAGCCTCTGAACCCTGTAGCTCCTTCACCATGATTGTTGCCTTCTTGCTCTGACACAGTTTTGAGTTTCACAGTCTGAGCAATGGCAGTTAAGTAAAGGGGTCTTTGACAGTATTTAGAAAAGATGAACATTTTTAATAATTCGCAGGTAAAGGCCAATTGTACACTAATTGTGTTCTCATTAGGCCAGTATCTTTCACCTGTGTAGACTTGGAACTTCCACAGCACAGGGTTTGAAATATGTTTGCAAACCGCATGCTTGAGTCAATGAATGATTGCCAGATAATACAGATGTAGTCAATAATTCAAATTTGCAGGCGATTCGGCTACAGTCTGATTCTTAGATAATTTGATTCTTATGAAAGTTTGGCAGTAAACAAATCAAAACAGGAAAAACGTGGATGCCTTTATATTTCAGTGCTGGCAAAGTACCTTGGACAGCAAAGAAAACAAACGGGTGCAAATGGGTCCTGACCAAATTAAGCCTTACCTGTCACTCAAAGCCCAGATAACCTTAACCGTGTCTTGTTTTGAGCATGTTCTGAGAAGAACCAAAGACCATTACACTTGGAGCAGCTGTAGATAATAGAGGAAGAGGATGGCCAGTTACAAGAACAGGCTATTCAGGAGCCTGAAAAACTGATGATGACAGGACATTCTGGAGAAGCACTATCCACATGTTCACCAGGAGTCTGAATCAGCATTTAATAATAATTCTATTTTACAATTTAGCCAAACAAACCTCAGTAAATGTTGTATTATAGACCTGTTACCAGAAAGAAATTCAAAAGAATTTTCTGCGAAGTTAGAAAAATCTAACTGACTAGGGGCTTTCTTGTCAGTGGAGTTGTTTTCCACACATTTCACACATGACTGTCACCAGTTTTATTTGAAGTGTTATTATTTCAGTTTAATTGTTCAGCAAAAATGACTCAGTTTCGCACTTTACCCCAGGTATAATCGGTCAGCCAAGACAGCCATTTTTATTCCTGGCTATGAACTTAGCTAAACCAAGAGCCAGGTCTTCATTGAAGCCAGGCAGACATCTTGATGTGGTTTAGGGAATAGTGGGAGTAGTGTAATGGTATAAAAACAGTTCAGCTGGACTGTTACAGACAAAGGTCTTTGTGCTGAATTCTATGCATGTCATGTAGGCATATGAGCACTAGATGAGATTAGATTTGTTTGATTCAAATGAAAGATTAAGTTAATTATGCAAAGAAACAACAGAAATCTGGAATGGAATCTGTAGTGTCCATGTGTCTATCCACAGAAAGAGGTGTTGGCACAACACCCTTGGCTTCTGGCAGTCTAAAGCTAAACAGCGAAGTTGTTTATTTTTATAGTTCATAGTAAGTCAAACTGTGTACCTAAACCACATTTGCAGACCAGGATGTGTTGATGGTTTTTAGCATGTGTTAATGGGAGAGATGTAGTTTACTGTTGTATATAACATGTACGATATGAGTAAAGAAGCTAAATTTGGACGCCTGATTTCTCAGTTTCAGTTGATTGGCTAGATCTGGGCTCAGTGGAAAGCTGGGTAAATTCAATTTTTGTATATTAATTTGAGCAAATGTGCAGTGTGTGTGATTTGCTAGTACACTCATCTTAAAAAATTAGTTGCACCAACAGGAATGAAGGAATCAGCCGACAGGAATGAAACTTGGTGGGTAGGTTTGACATTGTGAGACATGCGGATGATTCAAGTTTCATGCTCAACAGTTGCATGTGACGTAAACAAGGACGGGTCTGTACCTGACTAACCCAACAGCCACGAGTGCGGACATTCGGTGAGCAGTGATGCCCTGTATGAGTCACCTTGTTAGTGCCAACACCATTGGCAGATGGCTGCACAACGCAGGACTACATGCACGCAGACTGTTACGATGACTGCCCTTAACACCACGTCAACATCACCAATGACTGCAGTTGTGTAATGGACTGACTCAAAATATCAGCGGGTCATCTTCAATGATGAGTCAGGATGAACGGTTTGTTGTCATGCGTCACATGTCCAGAAGGCCTGGGTGTCACTCCACCTCCACCCCTACCGCACAATCTGCAGAAACTGTGTGAGAATATTCAAGCTGCATGGGATGGATTAGGAACCTCTATAGCTCCATGCCGAGACGTCTGGCAAGTTGCGTTAGCAAACATGGCGGCCGATGCCGTACTGAGAGACGCTATTTCTGTATGTGTAGCTCAATAAATATTGCCCATATCAGTCTAAATTTATCATCATTTATTGTTCCTGGTAACCTTTATCTTCCTTCCCAACAGCACTGCAATCCCACACTTCCTTCTGGGTGCAGCTGTTGTTTTGATGATGAGTTATATCACACTAAAATGTGAAAGTAAGGATGACTTTGGATTTATCTGTCTGATTGACTCTGTTTCCCCACTTCCTTCCCAGGACACAGTGAACCACATGGTGCTCATATTCATTGATGACACTCCTGTAAGTGATTCTACTGAACACTGATACTCACTCATGATACTAGAGACTGATTTAAAAACTAGCAGTGGTTGTATTTCTCTGGCCATGTTTGTATGTACTACTCAATCCATTGTACGGATCAGTCAGTCAGTCAGTTGATAGTTAAACAGTCAGCAATCTGAGCTTTTTTCTGTCTGTTGTTACTTCTCCATCAGCCTGAGCCAGCGACTGAGCCTCCGTCTGCGCTGGTGCCCTTCCTGCAGAAGTATGCTGACTCCCGCAACAGGAATCCCTCTGTAAGATCAGCTGCAAAGCCGGCAAACAAGTGAAATAAAATTTACTAGTGCATGAATTTTGTCTAATGTCTCCGTAGCCAAAATGCAGTCATTCAGTTAAGCCAAGCTTTTAGTGTTCTCTACCATGTATGCCCCACCAGAGAAGCCCATCATGTGGTTTCTGCCACTGCGTGTCATAATATTACCTTAATAAATACATAAGAGTATGTCATATAGTTAACAGCTATATTGAAGCCATGTTTTTTTTTTTGCATACATGTGTCAATTTCAATAGAGCAGTGTTTCAGACCTTCCAGATGTGTGTGGGCAGTGCTTAGGCATGCAGTTTGCACAGTGCTGACTGGTTTGGTTTAAGCTTCCAGTACTTGATAGCTGTGTTATCCTTGCAGATCCAGTGTAAAACCTCATGAAAACGAAGACACCAAATATGTCTTTGCAGATTGACTGATATTTTGGTTAGGGGGCAGATTGGATCATTTGAGTTGCATACTGTGAAATGCATGTGCATAGATGTGCATCTGTATGCATGCTAGGTGCTGAAGCTGGACCTGAAGGAGATCCGGGAGCAGCAGGATTTACTGTTCCGCTTTATGAATTTCCTGAAACAGGAGGGAGCTGTGCATGTGCTGCAGTTCTGCCTCACTGTGGGTGAGGACCTCTCTCTCTGTGTATATTCATGGGTTCAGGGTTTTGTGTATGTGTCTGTGTGTCTGTGTGCGAGTGCGTGCGTGCGCATGATGCTGTGTTATATTTTGGTCAGGAACTTGCCCAATATCCTGTGAGTTGACTTTCTGTGTGTGTTCTGCATGTGCGTGCTTGTGCTTGTATACGACTCAGGATGGGCCTGACGATTAGATGGTATGAGTGTGTTATCAAGGCAAAAATGTTCTGAGTGTGTAATTTGTTTTAATGTATGTGGGATTATATAGAGATAATCACAAAAATGATAAGGGACAAAAAAATCTATATATTTAAGTTGAGTTTAGTTACTAAAGATGTCCCTGTCCAAAGTAAAACAGGTATCTCCAAAATGGCAATTTTACAGGAGAGGAAGAAAACCTAGTTTAATTTGAATGTAAGTCAGTTGAACCAGATGTCTTTCCAAGCAATTTTGGGCCGTTTCTGTTGGTCCATTCTTCGTGAAATTTTCACACAATGTGAATGATGTATTAAGGTCTATAAAAATCCACAAAAATGCAGATGCATGTTTTTCGTAGAACAGTGACATATACAACAGTTTGATCATCCACAGTCAAATGACCTAATATTTGTGTGAAAGAAGGTTCATCCTGTACAGAGGACAGATGTAATTATGGCATTTATCTGGATCATCAAATGCATCATTTCTATTTACTTGCTGACATATTGGGGAAAAAAACTCTGCCTGATTAAAATGTGCCATAATTTGCACAGGCCACATTTTTATATAATTTTTATAATTTATAATATTTTTATAGCATTTAAGTTCACCAAATAAACAGTAATTGTGTTCTCACAACATGTTCACCCGTAGCGTTTAGTTGTCTTCTCACAACGCGTTCACCCGTAGCGTTTCGTTGTCTTCTCACAACGCGTTCACCCGTAGCGTTTAGTTGTCTTCTCACAACGCGTTCACCCGTAGCGTTTAGTTGTCTTCTCACAACGCGTTCACCTGTAGCGTTTAGTTGTCTTCTCACAACGCGTTCACCTGTAGCGTTTAGTTGTCTTCTCACAACGCGTTCACCCGTAGCGTTTAGTTGTCTTCTCACAACGCGTTCACCCGTAGCGTTTAGTTGTCTTCTCACAGTGGAAGAATAGGCGAGGAAACAGCTGGACTTTATCAGATCTGAAGGAAGAATAGAGCTTGATTTGCTCCTCTCTCTCAAAGATGAAAGCTTCACATACTTCTTATTTGATGGAGACCATCCGTGTTGGTGGTCTCCTAGGTCTTGCAGGTGCTTGTCAGGAGTCCCATTTTCTGTGTAGCTTTTATTTGTATTTTTGTGGAACTCCTGTTATTTACGTTACTTGTTGTCTGTTGATGTTCCTTATTCAAACAGATTATCTCATATTTCAGTGATTCCCATTCTTTTTCTGTCATGGAGGAATGAAAATTATGCTTGTCTCGGAAGCATCACCTGTTTACCTTTGCACCCATATCCAGTACATATCCAGTTCATGAATCTAAACTCTCAACATCATTGCTAATGGTTTGTTTATTGTTCTGCCATAGAAAAGATTCCAATGTCAAAACATTAGTTCTGCACTACATCCTCGCCCTGCCACACACACACACACACACACACACACACACACACACACACACACACACACGCCCCTGCTATGGCTCTGTGTCCCACACACTTTTAGAAATTATGTCATATCTAATCTCCTCAGAATTACCTCTGATGTAACTTGGTATCAGTGAACGGTTTAGCTGGAAGAGTGATATCTGACTTCACAGACCTGTTGGTGCTTACATATATACATATGGAGCTTGTGTTATTGTTATTATTATTGTTGTTGTTGTTGTTGTATGCATGTGTGTGTGTGGACATTGTAGTATTATTATTATTGTTGTTGTTGTTGTTCTTAAAAATTGGCCTGTGTGTGTGTGTGTAGACTTTGTATTCTTCTTCTTCTTCTTCTTCTTCTTATTATTATTATTGTTAAAAAATTGACGTGTGTGTGTGTGTGTGTGTGTGCGTGTGTGTGTGTGTGTGTAGAGGAGTTCAATGATAAAATCCTGTGTCCTGAGCTGAGTGACACTGAGATGAAGGATTTGCATGATGAGGTGCAGAAGATCTACGAGACGTATTGTCTGGAGGAGAGCATCGACAAGATTAGCTTTGATCCGTTCATCATCGAGCAAATCCACAACAGTGAGTGTTGTTTAATTCCCATGTCACTTTGTTCTGTAGACCACATGTGGTAGATTGTTGTTTTCTTCCAGAGGTTGTTTTGCCTAATTGTTGTGTAGCTTGATTTTATTGTCATTAGCCAAGATGTACTCACTCACTCACTCACTCACTCACTCACTTGCTCGCTCGGTCGGCCACTCACTCACTCAAACCAACACTACAGCTATGAGCAGGTTAGCTAATTCTTGATAAATGCCAGTTTCCATTATGGGATTTGGAAAGCAGTGTTAGCACCAATCACATGACCATAATTTGGCCATTTTAGCTTAAACAAGCTCGTAAAGGACCATATCCAGTCCATATGTTATGATATGAAGCTTATACAATAACGTGTGGTATAGGACTGTGACAGAGTAAAGAACTCTGAACAAACTGAAATGGCTACTGCTGGTGTACGTTGACATGTCTAGGTCTTCCATAAGGCCTGGAGTACTGATTTTGAGAAATTTGGGGAATTTTCTCGTAACACTCCGTTTGGAGTGTGCCTCAGAAAAATCTCTGTTTGAAGGGCCATGTGGCCCTAACACTTCGCCCTGCTCCTCCATCTCAACAACAGCTGGGACAACCCTACCCCTAGACGTGAACGTGCCAAACAGAGGGATAGGGCTAAGTGTTAGGGGCACTGGGGTTAATTGGGATTGTTGCTCCAGTCAAGGTGAAACAGAAAAACCTAGCATAAATTAGCATAGGTCTGTGTATTGCTTAGTTTTGTTACTGTTTTGCATAATAAAAATGCTTTCAGATTTACATTAGTTGTAAAATATGTTTCTCATTAAAAAGTAGAGGGACGTCCCAGAAGGTTAAGCAACTTAAGCTACAGAAATTTGTTTATGTAACATTTAAAAAGATTGTATTAAATCTATCTATATATAGTTGATATTTTAATAGTAACATGATCTAGATTTTTGACCATACCGCCCACAATGCAGTTGGTTAATCAGACAATAAGGCCTTCTGTCCACTTTCTGAAAGCCTTACCAATGGGAGATGGAGCTTGGCTAAATGTACCTATAAGGAAATCCTGATTGGATAATTTGCCTTTTAAGCTTTTAACCCTGTTATTTTTAACAGCCAGAAACCCCCCAAAAATCTTAGAGTGTAACACAACAAAATGAATTAAAAAATTACAGGCATGAAATTCATTGTTCCCAGAAATGAGAGCAAGAAGTCCCTTGAAAAAAACACTTGAATAATAAATAAGAAAACAGAAAAACAACAAGCAGACACAGTGCTGAAATAAATGATGGAGGCTTACACTCTTAGTAGAGGCTTACCCTTTTGGTGACATCATGCTGTGTTGCCTTGGGGGCGGGGTTGGTTGACGTTGTTGGATATCAATGTTTTGTATACAAGAGTGTTTTCTGCATTATCAGAATGGAATTATATGCATGTATGACAGGAGTCCCTAAGAGAATATTGTTATCAGGGTTGTACAGGACATAGGTCAAATGCCACGTGAAGGACCATCTGTTAACACTAGATAAGGACAGCTGACACATCCTCTTTGTATCTTGAGGGGGTGTATAAAACCTGTGTGAGGAAGTTCTGTCTTTGGACTGGACTGAGTTGGACTAGATGGGAGTGTCTTTGGACAGGAGCTGTGAGTGAACTGCGATCGCCATGAAATAAACTACTCCAACATCCCCAACTTTCGGT
Source organism: Semaprochilodus insignis (assembly GCA_034552555.1). NCBI lineage: Eukaryota > Metazoa > Chordata > Actinopteri > Characiformes > Prochilodontidae > Semaprochilodus > Semaprochilodus insignis. Next base: position 5,660,714 of record CM067481.1, read on the forward strand.
CTCCTGACTCTACCCTTCTGTGCAAGCAAGAAAAGAAACAACAACGTAACACTATTGTTGGAGAAAACAACACACTGCATACCAGCAGCCAAATCTCACCCTGGCTGTGAAGCATTGTGGGTTTGTCACCTCAGGGCCAACTCAGTCATCTTGCGATCATTGAGGGTCCAAAGAATGCCAAGCTACAGAATTTCAGCCTAGGACCGAGGGCTAGGGTGTCTGCCAGTGATCTAGAACTCAAGCCAGATTTGAAGCAGGCTCTGCAAGCTGTAATTCCCACAGAAAGGAATAGTCCAAAATACTTCCCCACTGCTCCCCTGGAGTGAATAGCAACTTCAGGAAGTGTTGGTTCATCTCATTGCTAAATATAAGGGTGTATAGTTTTTACAGAATGACCATAAATGTGTGTTGGACCATAAACCTAACATATTCAGAGATGCCGGCATTGTACCCTTTAGCTTGTGTAAAGTTTTATAGGGGTCTGTTAGCAGAAATGAAGAGCCATGCGGAGCCGCCATGTTTCTACAGTAGTCCAAAATGGACAAACCACACACTGGTGGTAGAGTGTGTCTTTTACATTTTTACACTGGTGGTGCTGTAGCATGAGTTGGAAGGTCTAGAAAGAAGAATTGTGAGAAGTGTGAGAAGCCTAAGTTTCACAAACGGAGGATTGTACTTATTTAGCACAAGAAAAAGCAAGGGAGGGTGAATCCTCATCATCAACAAAGCACTTGAGCGACACTGCAAGTTCTACTACATGCTTGGAAAGGGAGGGATAGGTCTGTGGTTTTCCGTTCAGGTTGCGGTCTACATCCTCACTACTAGATGCCACCAGCCCTGCATTCACACTAGCAGGCAACAAGTTGCTTACATCATGGGTTCTCAACCTTTTCAACAGGCCCACCTATTTATAGCTAAAAAGCCTAACAGCCAACAGGAGAACGAGTTTAAAAGTTTGTCTTTTAATTCTCAAAAGCCAACTCCTCTCGTGGTATATATCTGTAGCAGCTGACAGCACCAATTTCATAGCCATTGTAAAAGCTCTCTTACTCCATGCCATATCTGGCTAGGAGGTAACTATCCATCTTTGGTTAGCGAATGATCCAAATCATGACCTTTTAATTTGCCTCGAGTTACTTCAACCAACGGGAATGAAAGGAAGCAGTCAACGGGAATGAAACTTCTTGGGTTGGTTTTACATTGTGAGATATGCAAACGATTCAAGTCTCCTCCTCGGCCACACGTCACGTAAGCAAGGGTGGGCTTTATCGCTGTACCTGACTATCTAAGGTTGTCCTGTTGCCATGATTGTGGACATTCAGTGAGCAGTGATGCCCTCCATGAGTCATCCTGTTAGTGGCAGCACCATTGGCAGACGGCTGTACAAAGGAGGACTACATGCACATCCAACGTCAACAAAGATCGCAATGGTGTCGTTCCAGACTGTGATGGAGTGACTTTTGTCTTGGTGGAGATGACCAATGTCTGTTTGTGGAGGCACCGTGGTCAGCGTCAAGATGGATGGTACAGCGTGAACTGCTTGGGAATATTCAAGCATGGGATGGATTATGTGTTATCTTCCCAATAGCATTGCAACCTGACGTGTCCTTCTGGGTACAACTATTTGATTGATGATGAGTGTATAATGTTTATGATTTTTACCTTATTTTCTTTTTCCACAGTTATACTTTTATTGAAATACTTTTCACTGAATTGGAATGAAATGCCGATAGGGACTAAAAGTCAAAGTTTGGAAGCTGGAGATCTCGGATCATTGTGTCTACGATTGGTCTACAAAATATGTTGGAGCCAATCGTTTACGATGAGAAAATCTAGCTGATTTGTCACTTTGTCGCTGTGTTTCTTACTGCTAAATCGTGGCTACAAATCCCATATGAGATGACTGCTCGCTCAGTCGCCTGCTAGTGTGAAGCCACATTCAGTCTTACACACTGTACCTTTTATAATCTGCCCACAGAGTTATTGGTGTGCGTGGTCATAGTCAAATGGATCAGCATGTGGAATTGGAGCTTTCGTGGTGCTGGCATGTCTTCTATCGCCATACAGAAAGTTTAATGCTGACCTTATTGTTGGATGCACTATGATTTACATTTACATTTATGCCATTTAGCAGGCGCTCTTATCCAGAGCGACTTACAACCGTGCTTAGCGTTCTGACGGATAATGTTTCACAGCTAGTATGAGAAAGTTAGGAGTCTAAAACTCACCCTGAGCTCAGACACTGCCCGAACAAGGGCCAGTGCTGCTACCTAGAGAGAATAATACACAGATATATATAGTATATATATCTATATATAAGTGCACTACCTGGCAACCCCAACCCACTATGATAGTTAGTCTTCTGCTAACTATCCTTCCTTGACGTATTTTGATGTTCACATATATTCAGTGGGAGACAGGTCTGGACTGCACTCTGTGGTTAGACGCCTGAATGCTGCTGTAACGCAGAATGTTTCTTCACCTTTTACTGGTAGTGGTTACTTCACAGATGTAGTTACCCATGTCATGGGAACTAATGCACTTCATAGTGAAGAGACAGACCCGGACCTTTAAACGTTTTGCTGGTAACATGTCCTGATCTGAAAGGATGACTCATTAGAAATAAACATTTGAACTGTCCATCAGTCTATTCCAGATGAGCTCAAGCTCAGAGCAGTTGGCGGATGGTGTTGACACACAGTGGCTTCCACTGTGCATAGTACATTCTTTAACTTGCATTGGATTAATGCAGTGATGAACGAAGTGTACTGACAACAGATTGTCAAAGTATTCCTGAGCCTATGAGGTGATATCCGTAACAGGACCAGTAACATACCAATCGTAATGCAATAGCATCTGATTAATCAAGGGTCACAGGAATCTGATGTAATTTTTGGGAATACCTGAATCTTTCAATGATGATTAGGCAGTGTTAAGAGTGCAATACCTAAAATCCTTGTAATCACTTATTGAGGAAAGTTAATGTTGTGAGTTTGAGCATTTCACAACACTCCTGGTTTTACAATGCTCATGTCGCAACTTTTTTGAAATATGTTGCAAGCAGTTTTGGAATGAGTGAATGTATATGCGCTCATTGTCACAAGGATAGTTGCACCCAAGAAGTGTGGGATTGCAGTGCTATTGGGAAGGAAGATAAAGGTTACCAGGAACAATAAATGATGATACATTTAGACTGATATGGGGAATATTTATTGAGCTACAACACACACAGGAGTAGTGTCTCTCAGTATGGGGTCAGGCCACCATGTTCATGCAGCTTGAATATTCTCACACAGTTCCTGCAGATTTTGTGGTATGGGTTGGAGGTGGAGTGACACCAGGCCTTCTGGACATGTGACGTGTGACTCGTCACTGAAGATGACTCTTGAGTCACTCCATGACAGTCTGGAACGACACCATTGTAGTGTTTGGTGATGGTGACGTGGTGTTAAGGGCAGTCGTCGTAATGGTCTACGTGCATGTAGTCCTGTGGCTTCCAGCAGTCTGCCAATGGTGCTGGTACTAAGTGTAAATCATTCACATGTGTCACGATGTCAGACCTACCAAGTTCCTGCCAGTTGATTCCTTCTGGGTGCAACTATTTGTGCTTGTGTTCTTTTGATGGGGTGTGTGTGTGTGTGTGTGTGTGTGTGTGTGTGTGTGTGTGTGTGTGTGTGTGTGTGTG
>CM067481.1:5664476-5675108 GCA_034552555.1 Semaprochilodus insignis
GTGTGTGTGTGTGTGTGTGTGTGTGTGTGTGTGTGTGTGTGTGTGTGTGTGTATGATACCATTTAAGGAAGCCTTGAGGAAGAAATCCAGATATGTGTATATATATCTGTCGGTGTATAATGACTTCTCATTTCCTCTTTTTATAGTTGCAGAGAGCCCATACACAGATGTTGTGAAGCTGCAGAAGATGCCTTGCCTCTTTGAGGCTTATGAGCATGTTCTGTCATTGCTGGAGAATGTTTTCACCCCAATGTTCTGTCACAGTGATGAGGTAGCGTACCACATTAACTCACAACCCGGATTCTCTCTGATTACTTCATTTATGATGTTTGGTGCAGGTTTCCTAGGGGTAACCCCTATTTTCCTTGCTGAAATAACAATGACGAGGCCAGCCGTGAACTATCTAGCATAACTGGCCTCAGCACTGTAATAACAGCGGTGAAGTCATTCACAACACACAGTTAATTCTAGAATCGTACAGTTTAAAGTACAGGACACTGGAAACTTCAGAGAGCACTCTTCATTTATTTCACTTCTAGTAAAATGACCATTACGTTACGCAAAATACTTAACAACTGAATCTAAAACAAATATATGTTTTTGTTAGGGATGCGCCAGATGTTTGGCAACCAAAACTGAATATTGAATAAGTGAAAAGATGGAATAATTTATACCGAACAATGACGTTTTTAATGACGCTGTTACCTTCTTGTAGTTCCTGGATGTAGATGGGAACCAGAGTTTCAAGCATTCGAACCAAACGGAACTCCAGAAAGAGTAAATAACAGAACCAAGCCGTTTAACAGGCATTACAGCGAGGCGGACAGACAGCAGCTTCTCAGCGTCCATGGACGCACGCGCACGAGCGTGTGTGTGTGTGCACGCGTGTGCGTCTGCGCGTGTGCGCACGCTGACTCTGAGAGATCAAGTGTGTAGTTGTATATGCAAGTACATACGCAATCTCTCTCAGTCTTTGTGAATGCAGTGAACATGTTGACTGGGATGTATTTCAGTCATATTGTGCTGTGTTGGGATGTTGTTGGTATGTCTGCTTGGATGATGGGATGTTGTTCGTGTGTCTGCTGGGATGTTAAGATGTTCTGTGTTCAGTAAATATGTTTAACCTGCAGTTTAGTAATTGTTGTTTCTGTAAAAACCAAGACAAAAATACTTCCCAGACAGCAAAACTGTTCTGGCTCAAAACCAGCCCACACTCCCCATTTTTGGGTTGACGGCACTTGGGTGGACCGCTCCCAGTTGCAAGATGTGGGCCACATATGCGGCACAATTGGGCCACACCTCAGCCACAAGTAGGCAGCTTTGCTGTATCTCTGCCAGGAGTGGACCAGATCTGTTTTGGGACAGGTGGGCCAAATGCATGTTGTAANCTTGCTGTCTGAGATTTAGCCTATTTAATTTATGCAACAGTGAAAAATGATCGGTCCTTTTGTGCGGTTTCGGCTGCAGCCAAAAATTTGTTTTGGTGCATCCCTGGTTTTTGTCTGTCCTTTAAGTTTATCACACCTTCCTTAGTTTTCTCTGATTCTCTGTTTGATTTGTTTTTCCTTTTTCTCCTCAGAAATAGCTGCTGAAAATGAATAACTTGTACTCTATGGTCATTTTGGCTGGAAATGAACTAAATGAATGGCTGTCCCTGACTTTTGCACAGTACTGTATGTTAACTGGCTATAACAGTTCTGCCTACATGTATTGTTTAAGTTTTAAAGAATCAACACTTTTTGCACAGCTCTGTTTTAAACACATCCCACTCTTTCTCTACAGTATTTCGAATACCTGCTGCGTGGGGTTGAATCTCCTGCAAGGAATGCTAAACTAAACCGGTATGTTTCCACCGCACTGCACTGTGTGTCTCTTTGGGTGTGTCCCCTTCACACAGTAATAACACTCATATTTATACTCCCCCATTTAGGACAGGAAAGCTATTACACCTTTCAGCCCCTCTCTGTCTAAATACTTGGAGTATAATACAGGCACTGTAACTTTGACCTATCCATACTTAGTGCTGTGTCACCACAAATGTGTTCTTTCGGAGCCTTGGTTACAGAATGTGGGTAAAAATCCAATACAGTGGCTCCTGAGTGACTCAACCTTTGACTCTAGCCGCTGGAGTTTGATGCATGGTGATGCTACAGCCGTATGCGAGCGGAAATCCTGAAAAGTATAATTGCTATTGAGCAAAATTGCATGTCCTCCGCCATGCACTGCGACATCGCACAGGCAACATGCATTGTCGGAGGTACCACGAGTGCGCATTTTGACGCCATGTAGAGCCTGTCAAGTACGCAGCCTTAAGGCCACTACACACTGAAACAGCAGCAACCATACATTGGTAATCATTGTTTTCAATGAAGGTACACACACCGCCGCTATGAATTCAGTCTCATAGCCAGAGTCGCATTCCTCTACATGTGCATGCGCATCATGCAGGCATATGGACGCTGTAGATTACACTGACCATTTCTGTCGTTGCTGCTGTAAATAAGGGTTTATAATTTTCCTTCACGGTAAACAGCTTGGCAAGATCAAAAGCCAAACACACAATCTCACAGTGATAGTTTAGTGCAATGAGCAGAATTTAATGCATAATGCAAAGATGTTGGTCATTGGCGCTGCACTCAGGGTATTCAAAGCCTTTCAGTCATAACGAAAGGCATTCAACACTTTAAACACAGTTTGGAGCAGTAAGATACTGATGCTTGGTGACTCGGAGCACTGTTCAGTTTCTTCAGTGCTGCACAGCGCATCACTCAGCATATTGTTAGTACTTTGTTGGTACTTTGTTCTTTCAGACAGATGGAAATCAGCTAACGATTCAACCTAGTCTTGTTCAGCTCACTAAAAGAAAGCTGCTAGTAAAGTAGTAAACTGATGATTAATGATGGCCAATCAACTTTCACCAGCAATAGAAATTGAAATACCAAAAAATATTAATAACAATTTTGGTGATGGCAATAATGAGTTCAGCTCTGTGGTAGGCATCACATGACCACAGTACTTGGGTAATGCGGGTCACCGTCACAGGGTCTCTCAAGTTGAGCTGTCCCAATGACTTTGCATTGTTCCACAGTTAAACTGTGGAGAAACTTAATAGAGCACTGTAGCATGTTGTCAGCCTGTGCTAACATCAGCATGGTGGCAAATTTGCCATTGTTGATTCCAACTGGCTTAGTTTTCACTAGCAGGTGCCACGTGGTCCAGCTTGGTGGCATAGAATTTTAAACTGGAAAATTTAGGATTATGATAGCAATTTCTATGGAAGAACACGTACGTGGGTGGATGGGTCAACTGACGGTCTGCCTTTAAAATTACGTCAGGGTCCACACAAGTTTATCGTGAACTCCTGGCAGTGAGAGAGGGAAACAAAGGAATGTTTGTCTTTGGCAGAGAGTAACTCCATTGTGCATGTTATTCCAGGAATTTGAGCTTGGATGACTTGAGGTAAGTTCATCAGCATGCTTACAGGCCAGCGTGATGTGTGAGCCTTTTCACCTACTGCATGCAAGCCACACTAGCCTGAATGCAGTTTGACATGCCTATATTTTACACATATGAGAGCAATTAAGGAATTGTATATTGTTTGTAGTGAAGTGTTTTATTTTCATTATTGAACTGGAAAATGTAGGGAAACGTGCATACTGCCTCTGCCAGAAGAGGTTGGCCTGAGGATGAATTTAAAATGAATTCAGATGTAGTGAGATGTGGAGATCTGGAGTGACTTTTTCTTTAATTTTTTTTTTTTTTTTATATAATTTTTTTATATCCCTGTGGAGTTTACTAACTTTTACCCTAGACCCATTTAACACATGTAGGAATGCATGGTAGTGTTTGAACTTGCATATGTAGAATGTGTTTGTCCTGCTTTGTGTTGTATTGTGTTGTACAGCTCAAGGTGTATTATACAGTTATTCATTATGTATATTGGAGCCGTATGTCTTGGCGACTGTCCTGCGTGGAGAAGTAGCTGCGATTCCTTCTGGCATTCGCTCGGCCGTTTGATACTGGCCGGTGCTCTGGTCAGATTGCATACGCAACTGCAAATCCAAAGTGTTCCCAAACCGGATGTGAATGTGTTGGGTAATTTACATTTCAAACAGCTTGGATAACCAGCGATCCGTGGTAGTACAAGCTGAAGTTAGCCTCATATTTGCCAGCTTCTTGTTGAAATAACTAACTTCAGGTTAGTCCAAGGGAAACGAACCATTCCAGTTTATTCCATTCTCAAGGACTGCTGATTATTATTGTTTTTTTTTTTTTTTTTTACATTGATGGTTAAAATTTTTAGGAATATCGGATTAGGATTGTGTTATGTAGAACTACAGAACCATAGAAACGTTTCCCATTATCACATATTTTTTTAGCACGAAATATATCTCTGTTCTATTCACATGCACCATCCCTCAACCCCGTACTGAAAACACTGAATAATGACACGCGTATTGTGGTAAACCTAGTGTTAGGAAACCATGATGACTTTTCCGCTGTAGGGCTGAACATTTCTGAGCACGGAGGGAGCTATCTGATACATAATGTTTACATACCATGCGTCACTGATACTGTTGGATACCCATGCTCAGAATTGTTCTCTGGGATGATTTAGTGTTGTCAGCTTGGTTTCCATCACTACATCACTATTGTTCCACCGCACCTTATTAGATAAGCTCGGGCTAGCTGGCTCCTTGTGTTGGCAGCTTTTATGGCTTAGCTAGTGGGCTACAGATCCACACAGTGCCACACACCACAGTACAGGTTTGATTCTGGTGCTCTGTTGACAAGTGTAGTCACCTGTTCTGTGGTGTTTCAAGCTCACGCTAGCATAATAAGCAGGTGTAAATGGGCATAAATAACACGGTTAGAGGATAAAGACTTCTACCCAAGAACAGCAATTCGAGCGACGGACCAAATTTACCTTAATCTGTGGGGTGTGGGTGGGTGGGGGGTTGGGTGTGTGTGGCCAATTCATTGTCTTCAGATTTTATTGCTCCTGATTTAGCAGCACAATAATCGGAAACAGACACCACAACCATTCTTACCACGTGATGCTGCCATAGCAGACCAATTCTGTTTGTATTTTTTGGCAATGGATCATTATCAGCTTCAGCAGCTTCTTTGCAGGCCTCTTCAGGTTTGCATCCATAATGCCTTTGTGCACTTCTCCGAGTTCATGAGCCCATCATTTACCGCAAGCCTACCGACACCACTGTGAGAAAAACAGCCCCAGATTTGTTGTTCTTGTCGCTGTGTTTTTTTACACAACGTCTTAGTCCGCAGTCCGAGTGGAATTCTTCTCCAGGCTTTCTCCCCACATGTAGCCCTTTCCCGCCAATGTGGAACGAGTTCTGTTCTAGTTTGCGCACCTAGTTTTGACCTGTTCACATTTCCATCATATGATAAATAGGCCCGAAAACCCAAAAAGTTAGTTCCCAGCTGGAACCAAAAAGTAGCAGGTTCTTTACCACGAACCGTGACGACATCCATAGGTGTGTCTGTTGTTGAGGAAAAAGAAGGCAGCAATGGCGACACCCTCGAAGGGCGTGCTGAAGAACCTTCTACTTCTTATCACCAGTAGTTGATTCGTGCTGGCTTTTTGGCTAAAATCAAACATCTGGAACAACATTACAAACGCTCGCTGGTAATCTGTGCTCTCCGCCATCTTGTTTGAAGTGTTCACTACTGTTGTACAGTGGCCTTTGTTGATGTTGATGTTGATGCCGTATCCTGTGACATTTCTTGGTTCCAGTAAAAAAAAAAAAAAAAAAAAATAGTGTGAAAGCAGGCTGGTTCCCTGAAGGTTCTCCAAAGTCCGATCGGAACCAGTTCAAGAACCATAGTCAAAAAGGCCTAATAGCATCCACTGTCTGATTGGTAGCCTAAGTGTTTTTCTTTGAAACAAATGTGTACTTGTTAAACGTTTGCTAAAATACTTTAACCATAAAACGTTTGCCAGTGGTTAAAATACGTTTTTGAGTCCCTGTATGTTTTTCCCTCAACATAAGCATTTTCATTTTAAGGCATTAAGCTTAAAAACAGGCATTTAAAAGCATCATCATTAAGACGTTCATGCTCGTGTGTGAATTTATATAGAGTGTTTTAAATTAAACACCTTTAGTTCTGAGCAAAAGCACCTAAGTGAGTTTTGGCCCCATATATCATTATGATGTATATACGTAATCATATTTTTTAGTGATGCCACTGGTCTTAAATGCCATTCTCTTTATGGGGCATGACGAGAAATTGGCTCATTGCACGTGCCGTAAGAATAACCGATGTGCGATGCTTTTCAGAGCTGTTAATTTACTGTTAGACTCGCGTCGTTTACCCTGGCTGACGTGTCCCTGCAATGAATGTTATTGTCAGCGGTTTCATCTCAGTCTGTTTTACATCAAACGACCAAGCCCGGATTTAGCTACATACTTGCCCAATTCTGTTTCAACAGATTAAATTGGAGTGTTTCCAGAGTTTGCACACAGCATGCACACAGTCTAAACAGCATGCTAGGTGAAACAAGCTCCAGTTAAATGGCCCTATTATACAGCATACAAAATAAAGAAATTCAGAAATCCTGAATGGAGCATATCAATAGATTGCGTGTGGGTACGCGTGCGGTTAAGGTCAGTGTTTCAGGGTAATACACATTACAATACAGTGGGAAGCACAACTAGTGATTCTGGGTCTTTTTAGTCAGTCAGTACCATTCGTTCAGCTCACCAGTAAGAACCTAATCTGTCTGCACTGAGAGTTTTAACAAGTCTTAGTGCCTTTTCTAATTAACAGATAATGGCATTATAATAGAAAACACTATTTACCGAAATATGACAGGTATTGCAGAAGGAATATATCAGGTGTTACAGTAGGAATAATATACAGTAGGGATAATATGTTCAGCCATAAGATGTTCAGCAAAGGCATAAGGACTGCTGGTACAAAGACACAGTTTGTGTAAAAACATAGATGGCACCATAAATGAAATGAAAGAAATTGCAATAAAAGAAAAGAACACAAGTAATGCCTGATAGCCTGTCGTTCAAGTGCTTGGACAGTGTGGGAAATTGTGATTGCTTAATTAAACATCCTCTCAGGGGGCATTGAGTTTGTATTAAGTTAAGTTTGTATTGAGTTTGAATTGAGTTTGTATTAGGGCTGTGTGTGTGAGAGATAGATACACACACACACACACACACACACACACACACACACACACACACACACACACACACATCTATGTGTGTATATTTCCCTCTTCTCAGGGGGAATTGAGTTTGTATTAAAAAGGTGTGTGTGTGATAGATAGATACACAAACACACACCCACACACATATATCTATGTGTGTATATTTCCCTCTTCTCAGGGGGAATTGAGTTTGTATTAAGAAGGGGTGTGTGTGTGTGTGTGTGTGTGCGCGTGTGTGTGTGTGTGTGTGTGTGTATACACACACGCACTTCATTTGTGACTCGTGCTGTTGTGTTTGTAGCATGGTTTGCAAGTGATGTATACATTTAGCAACACCAAAACAGGTGTCCTAAATGACCTTGGCATCAGTCTGAAAGAGCTGTTCTACAGTTAAAACAATCATTCACACTGAGGAGGAGATTTCATGGCCATAAATCTATCAGTGAAGCGTGAGAGAAACGTGTGGTCTTCCCTCTAGTCTGACTTGTGTGTCTCTCTCGTCATCCTCTGCTGCCCGTGTGCCCTTAAATGTCCACACCTCTCGACATGCTCCATGTAGTTCAGACTCCGCTCCTCCAGGATGGGCTGATATTATTTGCCGCAGCCCTCTGTCCATCAACATGAAACCCCCACCCCCATCAGGCCCCCTATCGATCAAAGCCGTCCTTACCCTCCAGCCCAGAATTCTAAAGCCCCTCCCCTTCTCAGTGAAGTGAGTCAGGCTGTCTGTGTGGGTGCGCGGGCTCCTGAAAAAGCCCTCCAGCCCTGATCTGAGAACAGCTCACCCTGCTTCTTTGGAGTCTTTACCCAAAAATGATAGTTTATGGTGAATGGAAATGTATGACACATCCTGATTGGATGCTAGATTTCATCTGGATTGGCATTTTGGTTCCAGGATTTAATCAGTGTAGACGATGGGCAAAGCTGTTCTGAGGTCAGCGTCTGGGGTAGGCGTGTTCCTGGAAAGATGTATACTCAGCATGCTTCTTTTTGGATGCCTTCTGTGCTTTGCAATTTATGCATATCTCTCTTTGCACTGTTTATTTGTGTGTGAGTTCTTTTCGTGTGCTTTCAGGCCTGTAGTGTTATCTGAAGGCTGCCTACCTAGGGACTAGGGACACATGCACAAGCACTGAATAATGTCTTTAAAAGCGATACTTAAGTGTTCTTGGACAGCTTAACTCCTAGGTGGCATGATATTTAATATAGCAAATGATTATGTATTAGTATTAGTTTAGGGCCCCTAAACTAAACTGTGGGACATCTGTTAATTTTTAACATTTATAAATTCATAAACATCATAAACTCCATGTATTAAAGTTATTGAAATTTTAGGTGAGGAGAGAGAGTTTAGGGCCATTTTGCACACAGAGGAATTTGGCTTCCGGATTTAACCCATCCGTTAAGTGACACACACACACACACACACACACACACACACACACACACACACAAGGAGGCAGTGAGCACACTTGCGGTGGGCAGCCCTATCCACGGCATCTGGTCAGCAGCTGGGGGTTAGTTACCTTGCTCGAGAGCATTCCAGTTGTTACTGTCAGTTCAGGGAGTGTGGCACTGTACCAAAGTATTTCACCTAGTTGGTCCTTCATAGCCTAGCAACTGTAACTATACCCGTGATACCTCTGAAAAACCTTAGAATATGCCACAACGTATTTAGATACCTGAGTATTTGGCAGTTTCTCAAGAGATGGGTGGAAACAATGAGTTGCTACTAATTTGTCAGACTAAAGACCGTATAGGAGATTTGTCAGATCTTGTTAATGTGTGGAAGAGCATGTTGGCAAACTGGAAAAGATCCTTTTTAAAGGAGAAGCTGTTAAAGCAAGCTTTGTTTTACCATTGAGTCATCAGCGGCGCTAGAACGAGTGCCTAAGCAGCCAGGTAATGCTAGATTAGCCAGCAAAAAGTGGACCACCTGAATAGCAGGGGGGTATTTCACACACTGTCTGGACTCTTTTCCCTGAGTTTTCCTTTGAGCAATACATGAAATAAGCCTAGGGTTGAAAGCAAGTCCATGGAATTTAAAAGGCTGAGACTATTAAACACGCCCACATGTGAAAGTATGAATGGAAATGAACATTATTTTTTTTATTTTTGTCGAAAAATTGATGAAAAAGAACTGATGGTGTCCTTAAAAAAAAAAATAAATAAATAAATAAATAAATAAATAAACTGTTTGTACCCTAGCAAGTAATATAGTAACTGACACAAGTCTAACACCACCCCTTTTGATTGAACCAAGCCTGTACTTAAGCCTGTCTTGGCCTGTGCTGTTACTTTGGAAAGATGCTTCAAACAGTTTCATAAAATGAAACACGTTTATTCCGAATATATAATGTCATTCACTTCATAGAACATCTCGTATCATCTTGCAAATACTGATGAAAGCTGTTCATACATACTCAAGTATTATTTCTCAAATATATTATTCAGCATTTATGCATGTGTTATGTAGGTAGCCTTCTAATAACGGATTTGTAAAACCTTTTTAATGAAATGTTGTTATAATTATATTTGAATGTAGTTTTATGCATTCCAAGTATGCTTATAACTCACTAGTAATTTAAAATTGCATACATAGAATCTTTTTCATTTCACATTCCGGTCAATTTAGCCTCTCCTTGGCGGTTTGCAGCGTGCATGCTTGTGCAAAGAGTGTCAGTTTTATTATTAGTTTTCCACATTATTTTTGAATAATTTTTTTCTAACATGTATGTGCATGTGCAGGAACACATCGAAGCGCGGAGAGTCGTTTGGGATCAGCCGCATCGGCAGTAAGCTGAAGGGTGTGTTCAGAAGTCCCACTATGGAAGGGGCCATACTGCCCGCCTATACGATGGTCGAGGATGAAGAGGATATGGTGAGACTATCAAACACGTATATTAAACAATGTGTAATCAGTGTCTTTAATTTAGGTGAGGCCAATCATTCTCTGAGGAGAGAGATAGAGAGAAAGAGAGAGAGAGAGGTAGGGCCATTTTTGTGCCCTTTGTGCTGCATACAGAGGAATTTGGCTTCCGCATTTAACCCATCCGTGAGGTGAAACACATTTGTTAATTTTTAACATTTATAATTTCATAAACATCATAAACTCCATGTAATTAAGTTATTGAAATTTTAGGTGAGGCCAGTCATTCTCTGAGGAGAGAGTATTTAGGCCCATGTTGCACACAGAGGAAGTAAACCCATCCGTGAAGTGAATCACCCACATACACCCACTCTAGTGAACACACACTAAGAGGCAGTGAGCACACTTGCCCGGAGTGGTGGGCTGCCCTAACCACGGCGCCCGGGGAGCATTTGGGGGTTAGGTGCCTTGCTCAAGGGCACCTCAATCGTTACTGTCAGTTCAGGGAATCGAACCGGCAACCCTCCGGTTACAAGGGTGGTACCCAAACCTCCAGCCCACGACTGCACACACA
>CM067481.1:5679568-5701002 GCA_034552555.1 Semaprochilodus insignis
ATAAAAGCTGGGAAGCGTCAGTGTGCTCCGGTGTGACTCGTTGTGGAGAAATATTGTGTAAAAGGGGGTTTTAGCCCTTAGCAGATGGCTCTAGCTCTGAAGCTAACAAGTAAAAGTTCCGCTCTGGTTCCCATCTACATCCGGGAACTTGAAAAAGTTAACAGCGTCATTATAAACAGCACTGAAAAAAAAAAAATGTATATATATCTGTCTGTATATTCTGTCTTTGGTATTCGTAACTAACTAGAGCTGTGGTACTGGTCTGCCTCTGTACTGTAGCGGATTGCTTCACCTAGTTGGTCCTTGATAGCCTAGCAGCTATAACTATGCCTGTGATACCTCTGAAAAACTATTAGAAATCTGAGGATTTGCCAGTTTCCCAAGAGATTGGTGGAAATGGTGATTTGCTATTTATTTGTCAAATTGAAGACAGAAGAGCAGATTTGCAAGATCTGTTACTGTGTAGAAGAGCATGCTGAGAAACTAGAAAAGAGCATTCACAATAGAGGTTTGTTAAACCAAACATTTAGTTGCCATTGAAGCATCAGTAGCGCTAGTACGAGTGACTTGGCACCCAGGTAATGCTAGATTAGCCAACCAAAAGGGGACCCCCTGAATACCAGGAGGTATTTCACTCACTATCTGGACCCTTAATTTATACCCTGGATTCCATACTGGTTTCCTAGAGTGTTCCTTTGAGCAGTAAATGAAATGACTGTAGGGCTGAATGTTCCTCTCTAAGATGCAACCCTTGAAAATCCCAGTCATGCTTTAGCAGGCTTCCTCCCTGCACGCTGTGTTTAATTTACAGCAGTTTAACTCTTATATGTAGCTACATAATACATCTTTAATTATAAGGTACGATATAAACACAATGTTCCTTCATGTTCTACAAAATGAGTAATTACTTCCAGGAGTACAAATGTTTCTGTGTCTTTGAAGTGGCCTAGTGGTTAAGCAATGAGGGATGAGACAAGAGAGCTGCCGCAGCTTTAGTTGTTTTCACACTGTAGACAATTACTGTTTGTTTTACAGATCCTGATCTTTAGGTCCAACTGTCAAGCCTGTTGTTTGCAATTTGCCACTGTAGTTTTCTGCCACGGCTCCAGTGGCTGCTGTAGTAACAATGGTGTAAGTTTGAGCAACACTGCCTAGTATTGCATTTGATATGGCACATGGTGAACTGTCATCTTCAGAGGAACAGAGCTGAAAGTCTTTGTCTTTGAGAGAGAGAAGGAGAGAGAGAGGGGAGCAAATCAGTCTCCACTGTGGCTTCAGATCTGAAAACATCCACAGGTGTTTCTCTCCCTTCTTCCAGCTCAACACTGTGGTTCTGAAAGGATGTGCAGACTGCTGCTACAGACATTAGTGAAAGAATAGGTCGCTCTCAGGAGCACAGTGAATTCCAGCATGGTACCGTGATAGGATGCCACCTGTGCAACAAGTCCAGTCGTGAAATTTCCTCACTATTAAATATTCTACAGGCAACTGTCTATGGTATCATAAAGTGGAAGTGATTGGGAACGACAGCAACTCGTTACCACGTAAAATGACAGAGCGGGGTCAGCGGATGCTGAGGCACATAGTGCACAGAGGTTTCTGTCCAGACCTCCAAACTTGATGTGGCCTTCAGATTAGCTCAAGAACAGTGTGTAGAAAGCTTCGTGGAATTGGTTTCCATGGTCGTGCAGCTGGAAGAATGGTCAAACATTCCCATGAACACATTCCTAAGCCCTGTGGAAAGCCTTCGCAGAAGAGCTGAAGCTGTTATAGCTGCAAAGGGGCTGACATCATATTAAACCCTATGGATTAAGAATGGGATGTCCCTCAAGTTCATATGCGTGTGAAGGCAGACGAGCAAATACTTTTGGCAATATAGTGTATCATGAAGAGCTTCATCACTTAATTCAGAAGCTGAAGTGTTGGGTGTTTCTACTCAGGTTAGAACTGCAATATTTGTAGTCCAGTCTACAAGGCACCAAGGTGCTTTGGGGTTTCTGATCTCTTGTTAGCGTTTGTGGAAGTTCTATTTACTGGAACATAGCTGATCCGTCATCTTGGTTTTCACAGTCATGTTTTCTGACTGCAATTGGGCATGGAGTAAATGACGTTGCCAAAAGTTTAAGAAAATCAAATTGTCACATTTTTGCTATCTGGAGAAAAAAACAAGTGGAAAATGTCAGCAGTTATACACAAGCTCCAGTTTATTTGCTCAAATAATCTGTGCTCAGTGTTTACTAAGATCTCAAGACTGAACTTTTGAAGATGTAGAAAAACATCCCTGCGGATTTCATTGAAGAACGGAGAGCAGGTCTCTCCAAATGAATGAAGGCTGCGCTAACAGCAAAGAGTGGATGCACCTTAAAAAAATAATAATAAACAAAAGTTTTGATCTAAAATTAATTGGATAAATGAAAGGATGAGCTCTAACATAATACTGTGCTGTTCACACTGTCAGAAATCTGATTCCAAGTGCATTTGTGTGAAACCAGGTTTGGGCTGCATTCATACAGGCAACCCCAAATATGATTTGAATTAGTGAGCACTGTTGAATATGCATCATGTGTTGGTCATGTTCAACTGGACTCTGTGGGCATTACAAACTAAGGAAATGTGAACTGAACGTTGGTGCAGTCTGTTGATGTACACGTCCCTTATTTGATGATGCTGTTATGCTGGCGTGCGTGTAGTTGATTGCTGTAGTCAGGTTTGTAAACCCGCTGTTCCTCTGAACTGGCTGTGTAATTGGTCTGTTCTCTCTTACTGGGTAGATGGGCAGATGATGGCATAGACTGTTGTTTAGATCACATCAAGTGTTTAAACCGCAAAGGCACTGTTTCTTACCAAGTGCCACTGTGGTTATTGTTGTGGTTATTGTCTCTTGTAAAGGTTTATGAAACTATCTGATGGCATATATTTTACCCACACATGACGAGCTTTACTGGCAACTGTTTTCAGGAAACGTGTGTACAGCACTGTGCAGATTTAGGAATAGAAATACTAAATGCTATACAAATGATTATACTTAGTTGTCAAGGATTGTAGAGCCCAATCATGTAAGGATTTCCTGATCATGTCCCCCAGGAAAGTATTAACTTTAATGTTGCTTGCCTAGTAATGTCAGAGAATGTATTAACCAATAATGTTTTATATCTTATACTAAGCATTTAGTGCAGTTTTGGGTTGGTTGTTATGGTAACACTTTACTTGAAGGGTGTCTCCATCTTTATAAGTCATTCATGAATGTGTACACATTTTACATGATATTAATATGGACTACTCTGTCATTTTACTGAGGGACATTTTTCAATTTTTTCAAGTCCTCAAACTATGTTGTTTCTGGACAGGCAAAATAAAAAATGACCTGGATTTACCCCTTTGGACAGGAAGGGGTCCAGTATATTAAGTAAGGAAGAACATCACTACACACCTTTTAAGGATGCGCATTTAACCCCAAAACATTTCAACTTGGGATGAGTGATGTTTTCCCAAACAGTGTATGGGCCTGCTGAATGAAGCTTCTGCCACAATACAAATTTAAAGACGACAAAGGGTAGGAAGTAGAAAGACTGACTAAAAGCAAAATACATAAGAGTCAAAGCACTTTCTGTCTGAATGGGAGATTTTTATTTCGCTCGGTCCAGAAATTAAACATTTCACGGAAAATAAAAGGTTCTGTCAAGATAATATACGAGGACTTCTATTTTATAAAAATGTCTTTCAATAAATGACAGTACTCCATATTAATAACATGTAAAACACGTACACTTTATAAATGTTGATTTAAACATTAATTAATATGTTATGAAGTGTTTATGTATGACGTTATAAATGTGTTATGTACACACCTCAAGTGTTACCTTTATTACTTATTGTTTGCTTTTTTTAGTGTATTTTTTTATTTAAGTGCAAAGTCAGTCAGTCAATCAATCAGTCAAAAAATCCACTTACAGTTGTCTTCTTTATGCAAATGCTGGAACCCAATAACTATATACTAAATGGCCATTTTGACTGGAAATGAAAGCGTTTGCAGAAAGTCATGAATACATTAAACAGTTTTCATGTTTCTGGTTTTAATAGGATCAAGTCTTTGCCTTTTTTTAACCGCTAGGATCGGATAAAACCTAAAAACATAGTTTCACCACCGCCACAGTACCCCAGTCCGTCTAAAAACACACCACATGAACGTTTACAAAACACCACATATGACCCACATTCCTTGTGGCTCAGTGACTTCAGACTAGGCCTGGCACAGTCATGATAGTGTTCTAAAGAAGTTAACCAAAGGAATTTTAAGATAAGGAAGATGTATGTGGTGTAAATACAGTTTATTTTTCAGAAATTCCCCGGAAAGTCAATAAGCTTTTCATGGAGCCTTGGTATGGAAGGTTTATACAGGGTCAAGAAGTGTCTATAGGTCTGTTGAAGTGAAAAACACTTTGAAAAAGAGTTGTTAAAGCATTAAAGCTTGAAATGTATTTAGGGACGCTGATGTTAACACGCATCATCAAAAGAACAGTTGCACCCAGAAGGAATCAACCGACAGGAATGAAACTTGGTGGGTAGTTTTGACATTGTGAGACATACAGATGATGCAAGTTTCACACTCGGCCTCGCAAGTGACATAAGCAAAGATGGGCCTTATTGCTCTACCTGACGGACCCAACAGCCACGATTGCAGACATTCAGTGAGCAGTGATGCCCTCCATGAGTCCTGTTAGTGCCAGCACCACTGGCAGACGGCTGCACGACACAGGACTACATGCACACAGACCACTACGACGACTGTCCTTAACACCATGTTAACATCACCAAACACTGCAATGGTGTCGTACTGTGCCAGACTGTCATGGAGTGACTCAGAATGGCAGCGGGTCATCTTCAGTGTAGTCTTGGTGGAGACGACCAACGAATCTGTGTGTGGAGGCACCGCGGTCAGCACCAAGATGAACAGTTTGTTGTCATGTGTCACATGTCCAGAAGCTGTGGTGTCACTCCACCTCCACCCCTACCGCATCTGCAGGAACTGTCTGAGAATATTCAAGCTGCACGAGATGGATTATCACAGGACACCATTAGGAACCTCTACAACTCCGAGCCGAGACGTCTGGCAGCATGGTGGCCCAACACCATACTGAGAGACACTACTTCTGTATGTGTAGCTCAATAAATATTGCCCATATCAGTCTAAATTTATCTTCCTTCCCAGTAGCACTGCAATCACACACTTCCTTCTGGGTGCAGCCGTTTTTTTAATGATGGGATTGGTATTGTGCTAATATTTTCCAAAATGAAAATGGAAATAAAGAGAAGTTCTTTACCCAATACTTACTTGATGGGTGTAGAACTATTTCACAAAAGAGGTTATCATTTGAATGTCCAATAAGTACAAGTTATTCATTTTTCTATAAGCAGAAAATTACACAGAAGCCCTACACAGAATTACACAGAAGCTATATGTAACATTGTTAGCTCAGTATTTTATGTCCACTCTTTGTCTTTATTATGGCTTCCTGTTAGAAGCTCAGGAATCACCGACAAGAAAAGCAAAACAACCAAACTGTCTAAGGTCTAATTAATATGCTGGCCCTGGCTGTAACAAAGACAAACTGGCCCTACATGTTGCAGTTTGACATGAGACATAAACCTAATTAAAGATGTGTGTCTAAATCTAGTTGGAATCTGGTGTCCGAACCCCCAGTGAGCAAGCCAAGGGTGACAGAGGCCAGGAAAGACTCCCTCAGTTCAAAAGGAAGAAACCTCCAGAGGAACCAAGACTCAAAAGGGGAACCCATCCTCCTCAGGTCAACATCAGATAACAAGACAAGCAAAGGAAAGAAGTGTTCAGTGTTTTATAAGGTAGAGGAATAAATGTCTGATTAGTCTGTAATTAAATAGCTGGGTCATCAGATCAGAGGTCAATACCAATTCACCTGTAACCTGAGTCTCCGAATCACCTCGACAGGGGGGGCCTGCTCAGTCCATGAGCCTGTGGTTGGTCAGCTCAAGCCGTATTCATGATAGTGTTCAGGTTTTTATTGGTTGATGGAAGGGGGTCCACAAAAAGAAGAGTCCAACGCGCACTGTTTGAAACGCCATTATTTCCCGCCGTTGCCCCAGCCGCTGCGTTTGATCTGGACTCTGGGGGTGGCATTTCAGACCCATGGCGCCGAGTTCTTCTCACGCGTCTGTTTTGCTATCTGGTGTGGACCAGAGGAGGATGGGTTCCCCTTTTGAGTCTTGGTTCCTCTCGAGGTTTCTTCCTCTTGCTCGGAGGGAGTTTCTCCCTCCCACTGTTGCCCCTGGCTTGCTCACTCTGAGCTTGGACCCGGATTCTCTGTGAAGCTGCTTTGTGGCAACATCTTCTGTAAAAGACGCCACATAAATAAACTTGACTCGCAGTACAAGGATGCACAGAAGCACCTTTTTAAATGGTAAGTTAAATGAATGAAGGTTGGTCTCTGAGCAGATGTGTGTTTCTTTGTGCGGCTCAGGTGGAAGAAGCTACTGTGGTAGTGGAGGATGAGTCTCCTGTGCCGGTGGAGATGGCCACACAGAGGAACCTTTCAGCGTGGACCATCTCCATTCCCTTTGTGGACTTCTATGAGGACGAGGCTAAAAAAGAGAGAACTCCTGTCTTCTGCATCGATGTGGAACGCCACGACCGCCTGCAGGGTGAGAGAGAGCTATCCCTCAGTGCTTCTGTGTCAGTATTTCAGCATTGTCACCTGATGTAGTCAACCAACCAGGATGTGTTTGGAGTCTGAAATTTGCTGTTTTGGGATATTGTAAATAGTAAGGAATGGAAATTTATGCCCCACCAGTTGTCAGTGTGGAAACTGCATGCCTCAGTCATCACATTGTGCCATCTCAAATGTGTTGTGTCTTCGTACAGTAGACAAATGTGTACCAGATAGCTTACAGACAGAATCCTTTTGGTTCCGTATGATAACGGCCACAGCAGTTCAGGCATCCGTTAGTTGTTTGAATTAATTGGTTGATGAACTGCTTGTTGAGGCGTGTTCTGGTTACACTGTATCGGAATGGTGGCTTGGTTAGCCAGAGATTGTGCAGTCTAACTGTTTTCTGTGTGTGTTAACAGATTCTCTCTCTCTCTCTCTCTCTCTCTCTCGCTCCCATCCCCCTCTCTATTTTTTTCTGACTCTTTTCCCTCCTATCTCTCTCTCTTTCTCTCTCTCTCTCTTTCGCTCCCATCTCTCTCGCATCTCTTTCCCTCTCCCATCTCTTTTTCTCTCTCTCCCATCTATTTCTCTCTCTTTCTTTCTCTGTCTATCTATATTTATCTTTATTTATCTCTCTCTCTGTCTCCCTATATCTGTCACTTTTCTGTCCTCTATTTCTCTCTCACTTTTTCTCCCATCCATCTTTTTCTTTATCTCTCTGTCTGTCTATCTCTCTCTCCATCTCCATCTCTGTCTCTTTCTCTATCGCTCTATTTCTCTCTCATCTCTGTTTCTATCTCTCCATCTCTCTCCCCATCTCTTTGTCTCTCTCCTCCCATCTCTTTATCTCTCCCTCTCCCCTCTCTCCATTTATCTATTTCTCCATCTGTCTCTCTCTCTCTCTCTCTCCCTCTCTCTCTCTTTCTTTTTCTTTCTCTCTCTCTCTGTGCCTCTCTCTCTCTCTCTCTTTCTTTCTCTCTCTCTCTCTTGCTCTGTGTCTCTGTGTGTCTCTCTCTCTCTTGTTTTAGTTGGTCATGAGCTGGAAAGCTGGTCGATCTACAGGAGATACCTTGAGTTTTATGTCCTGGAGTCCAAACTCACAGAATTCCATGGTACAGATATTTTCTTTTTCCTCATGATTATCCTCTGATGATGCTCTCAGACTGCTGTTGTAATGCTTTCATGTGAACTGGCAGGGAAAGTATCATGTTTTCTTCAGTTTGGTTTGAGTTGGGTGGGATTCAGTTTGTTGCAGGTGACATCAAATCTGCCCAAGTACTAGTCAAACTTAGCAATATGTATACCTCAGCTCCTCAGGTTCATCTCCCTTCCATAAAGGAACTAGTCAAGTCAAAACTTGCAGCAAGAAGGTTGTTTCAGCTTTTATAAATTTGTTAGCTCTGTTTGTTAGGACGGTTTAATACACTGTTGTTTATAGTGTAGCTAAATGCTGCTTCATACTTGTTTCAGCATCCAACTGTAAGCTGTTAACTTAATTAGCAACGGCACAATAGCTAGCGGACAAGGCTCACAGTGTTCACCCGCAATTGTACTTTACAGTATCAGAAGCATGGTCCAGCTGTGAGCTAGTTAGCTATAGGCTACGGATCTAACATTAGTGCTACTGAGAACTCAAATATCTGACACCAATATGTCTGATCTACCAGTCATGAACACGAAGGGTTGAGTTCTCAGAAATTATCTATAAAATGGCTAAAAGCCAGCTTGTTTTACCGCTTCATAACTTTTCCTCACTATTTAGAGAGCATCCGAGAAAACCAGAGTAGTCTATTTTTCTGCTAGGCGGGCTCAAACGTGTAGGGCTGAACCACACCTGTTGTTGTTCACCACTGCCTCTAGCAACAGGCTGTTTAAGATGTCTAGGAAAAGCCACTGTCAATCATTTTGCATTTTGACACCCACACAGATCTGAGCAAGGTAGCAGCTTTTCTGGATTTGAGCACAGAAGGAACAAAAGGAACCTTATGCTGTGTGAAAATTGTGTGGTTCTAACGTTGGGCAAAGTCAGAACGACGCGCGCTGAGCTAAAAGCAAAGCTGGGGTTTATTAACAGGTTAATATTCAGGCTCAAGAACAGAATCCAGGCGAACATAGCACAGGGGACAGGCAGAGTCATAAACCAAGAAGCAAGCGAGAGTCAAAAACCAAGCAAGCAAGCACCGCGCGAGTTGTGGGTGGGGTAGGTGCCTTGCTCTGTTCGACGGCCCTTTGGTCATGTCCTTTCAGTTCAGGGAATCGAACCAGCGACCCTCCGATCACAAGGCTGGCTCCCTAACCTCCATCTCACGACTGCCCCGTTTTTCCGGTGATCCATATGTGTGGCCTAGGTTACTAAGGAGGACTCTTTATAGGACAGTCCTACCAAGGACCTGTCCTACCTCGGCTCCAGCCTAGGCTTTGGAACGCGACTTGTGTCTCTGTCCTTCATGGCCACTTTCTGCACAGTTAGATCCCATTGTGTTGTACGTTCATGCTTCCTAAAGTCTGAAATCAGCGTGTAACGTTAGGTATTGTCACTACCGAGTCCCACCTTTTCTGCTGTTAGAGTTGCCAAGAGCAAAGCATTTATAAAAAACATTTTATAAACTGTGACTTTGAAGAATGATCCATATGGCGGCAGTTTGGTGATGAAAAGAATTAAAGATACTGGCAAAGGTTTGCTTGTTAGCCTAATTTACTTTCACCGTGCTTTGTAATGTAAAGCACGGTCCTATATTTAAAATTTATCAAAAAATGTCATAAATCGTTGTTATAAATTGTCCTGTGTTGTGTTGTTGTTATAGGTTATATTCACATTGCCAGGCCGAAGTGGCACAAATCAGATTTTGTGCTCTAATGTGACACAGGCCTGATCTGTTCAGAGCTATGCAAACCTGATCGCAAATCTGATCTTTTTAAATCTAAACTGAGCCTCTTATAGTGGTCCTTGCATAAGTCGTCCTAGATCAGATACATATCTGATATGTTTTGTAGCCATCCGACCTTAATGACCGTCCTCAGATCAGAATTCATGTGTTTTGGCGTTTTTTGTTTGTTTTTTTTGTTAAATGGTTTTTTGTTTGTTTATTTTATTTTCTTTCCCACTGCATGAGCAGTAGTAATCAGCATTAATGAGGCAGCTATGGTGAACCTGAAGTTACGGCCAGTAAACAGTGGAAGCAAAGAATCCCACCCTTTTTCGTCTTTATCTGAGAGCTGCTCAGAGCTATTTAGCTTCACAGCGAGGGCTTGCTCTGCTGATTAGTTTGTTTGCTGTTGTTGACGCAAATGATTCATTCACATGACGTTATTGACTAGGATGTGCGCTCGCAGGGTGTTTCGGGATGCTGGTTCGTTCACATTAATGCCAGATTTCAGCCTCTTACTGACTGTGAACTGTCATGTTGCAGAGATCAGATCTGAACATTAACTTGGCTTGTATATAAACATAAACAGGCCTGTATTATGAACATAGGTCCAGAGTTTGTGTCTTCTCAGTGTCGTCCTGGTAGCACCACTCCAAAACACCCCACTCCACCAGTCGTATGAAAAAGTCTGAAGCTCCTGGTTAAATGACGTTTTGATGATCATCTAAATGAAAATAAATGAGAAAATGAAATGTGCTTTAAGTTTTGGTCACATGTTCACGCTCAATTCACATTCTGGCAAGTCATTTGACCAGGGGTGCCCAAACTTGTCTGTGTCTTTGAAATCTGTGGGAAACACTGACTTGTGTTGTTTTCTCTTTGACAGGTTCGTTCCAAGATGCCCAGCTCCCTTCCAAAAGAATCATAGGGCCAAAGAATTTTGAGTTCTTAAACTCCAAGCGTCCTGAGTTTGAGGAGTACCTTCAGGTAGCCCATTCTTTTGGTTTGCAGATTTGTTTGTCTGTCATGGTGAGCACTGAACATCATAGCTATAACTTAATATTGACATGAACGTTTGTCTCTCGATGAGTGTCAGTGGACGCATTACAAATGTTTAGACTGCACTGACTACATTTAGGGTGCATGTTTCATTTCAGGTCTGGTTTGCTCAGCTTAACACTCAATCAAAAGATGTAAACAGAGGTCATACAAAAGCCCTTCTCTTCCTGTTTCCAAAAAGGGCTTTATAAATCAAAATAAGAGTCTTCAGCTGAACTAAACAGGAATCACCAAACAAAACAAACAGTAAAAACAAAACCATAGCAATGACAGCTCCCGTCATACTTTTTCCTAATATACTAAATCATGTAGAGAAACTGGGACTTTATGTACTTTGGAATTTATTCAGTAGTGTGATCTAATAAATTGCACTGGTGTTAGTCTGCATGTTAGATGAGGCCAATCGTTCTCTGAGTAAAGAGTTTAGGGCCATTTTGTGCCATTTGTGCTGCATCCATGCACTGAAACACACACGTACACACTAAGGAGCAGTGAGCACATTTGCCCGGAGCGGTGGGCAGCCCTAACCACGGCACTTCACGGGGAGGGCACTTCAGTCGTTACTGTTGGTTCAGGGAATTAAACTGGCGACCCTTCGGTCACAAGGCTGGTTCCCTAACCTCCAGCCCACGACTGCCCCAGTGTGTGCCAGTGTCACAAGATCACAACTGACTGGGCAGATTTTATGACCTACAATAAACGTGATAATGTCCCATTTTAGTGCAATAAGTCACATGACTTGAAACCAGAGCTTGTAAAGAGTTGATATAGCACATGAACATGTCAGAACAGTGCCACAGGATCATGTTTTGCAGAAAGAAAATGGTGGTTCAGTCTGTCTTTGGCCTGTTTAAGCCAGGCATATACTGTGCGATTTTAGCCCGATTTTAAACCCGTTTTGGTCAGAGCCGACCGAATTTCATGATCAGGCCGAATTCCGGTTTCCTCGGTTGCCGTGGAGATGAATGTCCGATGTTGCGGATGAATACCAGGAATTTTGGTGGCTTGTCTCAAAGTTTGAGCAGTTTCATAAGGCCTTTTCTCAAAGTCGCACCCAAAAACCACAGACAAACAGTCACAGCTACGGCTCCTACACAGCTACCCCTACACGAAGGCAAAAGAGTCAATATTTGCAGTTCCAGCGTCCCTATATGCAGACTGTACTACAGTGATGGTTTATATTGTCTCTGTAGTTCGGTAGTGTCAGTGCAGTGTAGTAGTTAGAAGTTAGCAAAGCTGTTGTAGCACGTTTGGTTTGTCAGCGGCTGGGCCCCAACCGCCCCCTCCTTCATACGTAGCACACTTTGCGAGTTCTGTCCACATGGCTGAATCCCACATGGGTGTTTATTAGACATATGATGCACTACTGGTTGCAGGAGCCACTTATCCTACATGATGCACTATGTGGGGAGCAGGGAGTGATTTGAGATTCAGCCAGCGGTTTTTGTGTTGTTTTGAATGAAACAGCTTTATTGGAAATAGTCTGTAGACAGAGATGAGCTGTCTGTATCGACTGCTTTTCATGTGCAGTGTGACCTCCCATGGCGCGTCATGTCAGTCGGACGGAGCGTCTTCGTATATACACTATATTGCCAAAGGTATTCACGCACCCATCCAAATCGCTGAATTCAGGTGTTCCAATCACTTCCATGGCCACAGGTGTATAAAACCAAGCACCTAGACATGCAGACTGCTTCCACACACATTAGTGAAAGAATGGGTTGCTCTTAGGAGCTCACTGAATTCCAGTGTGGTACCGTGATAGGATGCCACCTGTGCTACAAGTTCAGTGAAATTTCCTCACTACTAAATAATCCACAGTCGACTGTCAGTGGTATTATAACAAAGCGGGAGCGATTGTGAACGACAGCAACTCAGCCACAAAGTGGTAGACCACTTAAAATGACACAGTGGGGTCAGAGGATGCTGAGGCGCATAGAGGTCACCAACTTTCTGCAGAGTCAATCACTACAGACCTTCAAACTTCATGTGGCCT
The DNA here is from genome assembly GCA_034552555.1 of Semaprochilodus insignis. Taxonomy (NCBI): domain Eukaryota; kingdom Metazoa; phylum Chordata; class Actinopteri; order Characiformes; family Prochilodontidae; genus Semaprochilodus; species Semaprochilodus insignis. The sequence continues at coordinate 5,692,174 of CM067481.1, forward strand.
TCAGATCAGCTCAACAACAGTGTGTAGAGAGCTTCATGGAACGGGTTTCCATGGCTGAGCAGCTGCATCCAAGCTTTACATCACCAAAAGCAAAGCAAAATATCGAATGCAGTGGTGTAAAGTGCCGCCACTGGACTCTAGAGCAGTGGAGACGTGTTCTCTGGAGTAGCCAATCAAGCTTCTCCGTCTGGCAATCCGATGGACGAGTCTGGGTTGGCGGTTGGCAGGAGAACGGTACTTGTCTGACTGCATTGTGCCGAGTGTAAAGTTTAGTGGAGGGGGGATTAGGCTCGATCCAGTGAAAGGAACTCTTAATGCTTCAGCAGACCAAGAGATTTTGGACAATTTCATGCTCCTAACTTTGAGGGAACAATTTGGGGATGGCCCCTTCCTGATCCAACATGACTGCGCACCAGTGCACAAAGCAAGGTCCATAAAGACATGGATGAGCAAGTTTGGTGTGGAAGAACTGGACTGGTCTGTACGGAGTCCTGACCTCAACCCGATAGAACACCTTTGGGATGAATTAGAGCGGAGACTGCGAGCCAGGCCTTCTCGTCCAACATCAGTGTCTGACCTCACAAATGCAGTTTTGGAAGAATGGTCAAACATTCCCATAAACACATTCCTAAACCTTGTGGAAAGCCTTCCCAGAAGAGTTGAAGCTGTTACAGCTGCAAAGGGTGGGCCGACATCTTATTAAACCCTATCGATTAAGAATGGGATGTCACTCAAGTTCATATGCGTGTGAAGGCAGACGAGCGAATACTTTTGGCAGTATAGTGTACATCGCAGGTTTTCTCCGTATATGATGGGCAATTCGAGTGTGCAGTGTGAGCTGTCGGAAAACAACAAGACTTCTAAAATCGCACAGTATATGCCTGGCTTTAGACGTTTTTGGTCTGTCCTGCGTTCATAATTCAAAAACTCACAGCAGTAGAGTTTGCTTTGGACCGAACCAGGAGCTACCTGCTCAGGGGGTCTCGGTCCGTGTGGGTCTGTGTGAGTGGGAGCATTCTCATTCACTCTAAGGAATGCAATAATACCTTTGCACATTATTTGTTGACCATGTGTTTGTCTGTTTAAGTCTAATGTGGTTAATGGTGTGTTGTCTTTCCAGAACTTGCTACGACATCCTGAATTGAGCAACAGTCAGCTTCTGGCAGATTTCCTCTCTCCAAACAGCATAGAGACGCAGTTCCTAGACAAGATACTGCCTGATGTCAATCTGGGTGCGAGTCACTCCTCTATCTCCACTGTATTACCTGCTCACACAAACACATAGTGTTGTACTCAAAGGTTTGGGCTGAAAGCAGGTGGTTTGGGCAGGCAGGTGTATCTACATACAGTTTCAAAGTTGTTTTGAAATAACAAGCTGCACGCCGAGTACTGAGCAGCTCAGCTAACTCCACTGTGCACATACAGGGTTTAACAGTATGGCCTCCCTACAAATAAAAACAAACTGTATAGATATATATATATCGCTTTTATATTCATTCATATGTTCATTCAAACAGAGTATACTCAGCATACAAAGACTTCAGTAGCAAATGTCTCCACCTATACTGGTGTACTCTGTGTCCAGAAGTGGATGCGAATGTGGCCAAAATCACGGTATGTTTCTGGTGGGAATGTATTAAGGCAGACCGTTTAAAGGGACCTTGGCATCCATCTGTCACAGTGCCAGCAGCTGCCTGTGAGAGTAGACCCTCCGTCACTGTCAGCTCAAGTAGTGAATCAGTGTTCATTAGTAAGGCAGTGCACACTCGGCATAGGTCACATGGATATCGGAATGTTGGTATCGGTATGAGTAAATGGGCTTGGTATCAGCCTGGTAGCTGGCACCAGCATCAGTATTGAAGTACTGATGCATCCCTACCCCCGACCAAATGGTATTTTATTTATTTTCAGTGGGGGGTGGGGGAGGAAATAACAGTACAGTACAGTTCAAATGTTTGGAGAGACTGTATTGATGAAGACATTTTGCATATAATTTCAAAACATATTCGAAACAATTCTCATATGATGCAAATATGATGCAAAAAAAAAGTCATCTCCATTTTGTTCATTGTTCAGGTTTTTTCATAACTGAAGCTCAACAGCTGCCCTTTACATTCACTGGAAATCTCAAGATGATGAATCAATAGAAATCCTTTAAAATAGCTTAGAATATGATCACATTATGATAATTATGTTGCATTAAAAGCTATAAAGGCTTTTGGCCTCTCCTGTAAAGTAAAAATTTTACAGCAGCAAAATATACTACAGATATTAGCATCGGCAAATCTCACAAATCTCATTCAAATGCCTATGTATTTTTGTTGAGAAATTACTAATAATGCATAATTACCGTATTATATAGCATGTACTGATATTTTTGTCATTTTTCTCAAAACAGCTGGTCTGTGTTTCGCTTTCCGGTTTTAATCCACATTTTTATGCACAATATATTGTTATTATTTAATAAAACTTTGGTCCCAAACATTTGAGTTGCATTGAAGTGTCAGGCAAATACGCTGCACAATAAAATCGAATCATTGCTAACATGAAAATAAATTTTATAACATTAAATGCAATCTTTAAAAAGTAGAACATGCCCAGGCTAACAGCGCTACATCTGGTTACAGCACTAGTGACTCAGTGTGGGTGTGAAAATCCACTTTGTCTGGGTGCAGTGTTACTAACACTTAACTGACACTGTTAAGCATGTAATTACAGCTCTTGCAGTTTGCTGTATGTCTTAATAGCTCAGCTTTTTGCACACAGATTAAGCCTCTTGAGCTTTTAAGCACTGTCAGTAAGGGCACAACTGTAGCAGAGCTTTTAATTCTGTGCCTAAAGACACACCTACCTGTTTTCATGTTGCACGTATGCTTTATACGTATTTATATGTATATTTATATTTGTTATTTGTTTGTTTTTACTATACAGGAAGGATTTTTAAATCAGTACCAGGGAAACTTATCAAGGAGGTGAGTGTTCAGATGTATAAATACGCTCATCATCAAAACAATAATTGCACCCAGAAGGAAGTGTGGGACTGTAGTGCTATTGAGAAGGAAGATAAAGGTTACCAGGAACAATAAATGGTGATGAATTTAGACTGAAATGATATGCATCTCTCAGTATGGCATCAGGCTGCCATGTTTGCCAACGCAACATGCCAGACGTCTCAGCATGGAGTTGTAGAGGTTCCTAATGGTGTCCTGTGATAATCCATCCCATGCAGCTTGACTGTTCTCACACAGTTCCTGCAGATTGTGTGGTAGGGGTGGAGGTGGAGTGACACCAGGCTTTCTGGACATGTGACATGAGACAACAAACTTCATTATGGCGCTATGAGATGCTACCAACACAACAACACTAGTCAGAGTGGAAAGTATACATGCAAAAGGACGTCAGCTACAGCGATTAGGCTCATCCTTGCTTACGTCACATGCACGGCTGAGCATGAACCTTGAATCATTTGCGTGTTGCCTACCAAGTTTCATTGCTGTCGGCTGATTCCTTCTGGGTGCTGCTATTTTCTCGATGATGAGTGTATATTTGACACAAAATAGTTTGCTCAGATAAGTAAAAGTTTCCTAAGTTAACTTTTCATTACAGCCCCTTAGAATATATGATTGATTTATAAATAATGGGTGGATGCATAGTATAAACCCCCCCCACACACACACACACACACACACACACACACACACACACACACACTTGAGTCTGACGAGATGCACCCAAATATCTAGATCTGTAAATTAAGTTTGTTGTACCCATGAATGATAATAAATGAGAGATGCTAGAAAATGTGGGGTTCTGATACATATTGAATCGGTTACACTGGTACTGTATGTATGGTTAACTCAGCAGGTCAGCCTGTAACTCTGACTAGACATTGAGCTGTTCTCCTGAGTGGTATGTATGTGTGTTGTGACTGTGCAGAAAGGACAGAACCTGGAGCCATTCCTTCTGTCCTTCTTCAGCTCATGTGAGTCTCCCAAACCAAAACCCAGCCGCCCGGAGCTCACCGTCATCAGCCCCACCTCTGGGAACAAGAAGGTATCTTCATTAACACACACCCGTTTTTGATTTGCTTAGAGAGCAGCCAGCACGTACGAGGCACATGAAACTCAGCCTTGCCACAGATAGCATGTTTGAAGATAAGTCAGTAGGTTGGCATGAGTCATTGTTTTTTCCACACCCGTTTTTATAAAGCACTCTGGTGAATGTCTCCAAAGACTTACACAAAAGACAGAAATATAGTTCCTATGGGAATATACAGTTGTGTGCCGAAGATGGGGACCCACCTCTGTGCTTGTTAATGTGCAATTAAAGTTTATTTGATGAATTAAAAAAAATATATATTTGTAAAAAGTGGCCTCTGCAAAAATTGAGGCATATTTTGTGTTTTATGTTGTTTTTTTAATTATTATTATTTTTTTTTTATTAGCAGAAGTGCCATATTAAAGCATGGGCTCTGTAGAGCATGTGTTCACTTATTTTCACTTAGAAAATGAACAGAATGTTTAAACATTTGCATGAAACTGTGCATACCGTAGGCTGTAGAAGTGACAGTTTCTGTGTTTGCTCTCTAATCCTTTAGCTTTTCACTCATCTCTATAAAGACAACGCCGGTCAACCAGACAGCATGGACAGAAGACAGAACCAGAACTACTTCCTGGAGTTGATGGATCTGGAGGGCGTTTATGACTACATGATGTATGTTGGTAAGTACCAGCACCGACGGGTCCAATGGTAAGCAGGCATTCACTTGAATCCGGTGTTAATCTTGCCAGCTGCTTTTACTCTTTTGTATTTTGGAAATTGTAGTCATTTCATTATTGTTTAGTCAATTAAACATGTATAATATTTAGTCTTCACTTCAGTACAAATTTAAAGTAACTTTATTTACCGGCTTCACGTAGCCTTGAAAAAAGGGGGAAAGGGTTGGATTTCACTGAGGTCTTCCAGGTGGCCAGGGAAAGGTACTGTTTTTAGCAATCATAAGGACACAGTGTGGTACTGCAAGTTTGAAAAGTGAATATGTGGCGATGGATTGATGGATGGATGAGTAAATGGATGGATGGATGGTTTAACCCAGTTTTACTTGATTTGGTCTGTACTGTATATACACATTAACAAATAGCAACTCCAAACTCCACAAAACTCCTAAAAACAAATACTTGTGTATGTACATTTCTCGCCTTCTTCCCTCTCAACTCAGCCTCCCTTGTGTTGTCAGCCTGTAGTATTGAGTCAGCAGATTCAGATATTTTCTTCCGTTTCCGTATATTAAGATACACAGATAAATGCAACTTCAGCCCTGTTCGGTTTTGCACACTTTTATGCACACTGAACACGATCTTTACATCAAATATCTATCTCATCATCTATGTTTTTACGTACGCTTTATCAGCATCAAACAAAACCTAGCAAACCGTTTCAAGTCTGCACCTTCAGAGGAAGTTGAAAGCAATGCTCAGCGTTGCTTTTTTTATGCTGTGTTTGGAACCAGGCAAGGCGTGATCAGCCAGGGTAAAAAATAAGTTATTATCATTTAGCTTTTCTTTGTAACACATTTCACACACATGGTTCTCGTCTCGTTTTTGTCGTGATTAAGAGGTCGTCAACAAACTCTCTCAAGCATGATATGAAGCTACACAAATGGAAGTGGAAGAGCTCTCCTCTAGCCTGCCTACACACTTCATGTTTTTAACCTGTAATTTTAAGTTCAAGAAAACAACATGATACTGAGCACCAGTGATGGTGCCATATGTCTTCCACAGTTGGCCAGTCTGTTTTGAGGATGCCTTCTCTCTAGTCACTCATTTAACATGGAAGAAAGGCTAGTTTTGGCTGTTTTTGAAGACTTGGAGCCTGTTCAGCACTTGATACAGTATTATTTAGTATCACTTGCATTTAATGTTATACGCTATATGCCGGTTTCAAAATGTTTCAGTCGTTTTCATGTTTTGCAGTTCTCATATGGCCACCTCATTGTTACCTACTTGTCTGTCAAATGTCTTTCAGCCTATTATTTCACTGTTTTTTTTTTTTTTTTTTCAGAAAGCATGCATGATTCAGTCCTTAGGTCAAAAGAAGCTGAATCATTCAGACTGATGTGTTGTGTTGTAGGGGAGAAACTTACTGACTACAGTCATGGTGATGGGAAGCAGGGGTTATAATGTCTACAGCCTAAATATATAACCATTTAAACATATTACCAATATATAACCAGCGCACCTGTTTTTATATGTAATGTAAAATGTAAAAATACATTTTACATGTAACTGTCCACCAAAAACTCACATCGATCATAACATACATAACATACACAGTATCTCTGACTAAAGGCAGTGTAATTGTAATTCCATTTCAGCGTCATTAAAGCCTTCAGGTGTCCGGTTCCCCTCATCACCGCTGAGAACTTCACACCAAACCACTCTGAATGAGCCTAACCATCTCAACCATTCAGTTATGCTACAACATTACAGTAATCATTGAATGGCTTTTTTAAGCATGATACACGTCGCATCTCACATTTAAAAAGGCTTCATCTTAACGTCCCAAAGTCTTTTTTTTTTAACCATCTGAGAAGCTGCCTTGAGAGAATCGTAATCCTTTCCAGTTTTACCCCGCTGTATCCAGTGATGGTTTATAATCTGAGATCAGCTGTGTCCTCTCTGTAATCCCATTCAGAGCAGTATGCTATTTCTGTCTTTTCTATAATCCCATTGTGAACGGTGAGCTGTTCCTGAAGAACATGGCTGGTATGCTACATGTTGAAAATGATATTCCAGACAGTCCTGTTAATAAGACTGTGTTGTGCACACAAGCCTGTAATCTCTATAGAAAAGCCATGCTGGGAATATGGCAGCCTGGAGGAGTTGCATATGAGCCTACGATCTCCATGTGTTGGGTAGAGGGGTATAAGTCACCCTAGCATTGGGCTGTGTAGCGGTAGAGATGTGTTTTGTGAAGTGATGAGTTGGAGCTAGTTTCCAGTGTATTGATTAAGTCTGGTGTCAAACTAAATTGCAGTGTCAATAAAGATTCACCATTGAAAGAACCTTTTAGGCCTGATCTGGGCCTGAGAATCTCTGGGGGTTTATTAGGGTTGCACCAATACCAAAACTGCGGTTTAAATGCAGAACCGATGTATGCACGCCAGTAGATTGAACTTAACAACAGGCTGTGCGGCGTATGCTGTACAGTAAAAATGCTTGTGGCTTTGCATAGTGGATCATATACCAGTTGGAATTGATCTACATTCAAACAGTGCAGAAGATGCTCATGGTGCCTGTTTACCTTGATGGTGTATACATTACCTGTAGTGTATACATGCAAGCACATAGCGGTTTTTCCAGCTCAGGGAAAACTATGCTGCATGCTGATGCGAGAAACAGCCTGGGACAACATGCAGCTGTCCTGACAGAGATGCACAACAGGCCTAGGACACGCTAGCCTAGGCCTGCGGTGTGGCTCAGTCAGTCAGTCAGTCACATGACACAGTGGTGTGGTCTCACAGCCTGTACCTCATAGCAGCATTCAGCAACATTTTTGCTTCCACACACACACACACACACACACACACACACACACACACGTCAAAGGGTTATGTGTTTATTGTTCAGTTGTGTATGACACAAATTACAAATTACTAAAATCTGAGGTGAAAAAACATTTAGCATATCTTATTTGTCATACAGAACACAGCCTTTACCAAAATAAGATGCCTAAAATGAGGACTTCTATAAATAGATAGAGTTAGTATCGCTATAACAGTAGTGGAACGGCAAAAATGCTATCAGTTCATCCCTAGTATTCATCCAGCAGCTCAGAATCGGATGGATTTTGTCTTGTTCTGAATGTGGTTTGTGTGGTGTTGTAACACTCCACTCGAAGCTTGTCTACATAACACATTCATAGCATCTTACATAAACACTTCATAACACATCTGTTAATGTTTAAATCAACATTTATAAAATATACATGGTTTACATGATATTAGTTTGGAGTACCATGTTATTATACTGGGAGACATTTTTCAGAATAAAAGTCCCCATTTATTATTTTGAAAAGCTACATTATTATCAGTGAAATGTCTCATTCCTGAAATTGAAAAAGGCGGATTTTTTTTAAAGCGACAAACAAAGCAACACTTCTTAAATATTCATAATATTTATTATATAAGAGGAGGATGACAACACTACAACTAAGTAATCCTTGGGATAACAGTGCTAGCTTTAATGTGCTTTAATGAAGTCCTCGACCGTGTACAAACTGTTGAATTAACCCTCAGGCCCAATATTTTTTTGAAGCAGGTTTTTTTTTTTTTTTTTTTTTTTTTTGAAGTGCAAAATAAAAAACAAACAAACAAACAAAACAATTAAATAGAAGTCAAATATCTAGACAAAAACTGTCAAGCCAGGTCTTTTTTTATTTCCACTGTCCAGAAAAGATATTTCACTGAAAATAACATCACTTTTTTAAATAATAAATGAAGACTTTTATTTTGAAAAATGTCGCACCATTAACATAATGTAAAACATGTTTACTATATGTATGTTGATTTAAACATTATTGAATACATTTTAAGCAGTTAATGTAAGATAGATATATATATATATATATATCTAAGTGTTACCAAGATATGTGTTTGTGTGTTTGTCTGTGTCAGGTCGTGTGGTGTTCCGTATGCCCGACTGGCTGCACCATTTGCTCTGCGGAGGTCGGATACTGTTTAAGAGGACTCTGGAGGCCTACATGGACCACTACCTTCAGTCCAAATTGGACAAGATCCTCCAGGAGCACCGCCTGGTCTCTCTAATCACT
>CM067481.1:5722959-5734746 GCA_034552555.1 Semaprochilodus insignis
TACCACTTAGTGGCTGAGTTGCTGTTGTTCCCAGTCTCTTCCACTTTGTTATAATCCCACTGACAGTCGACTGTGGAATATTTAGTAGTGAGGAAATTTCACGACTGGACTTGTTGCACAGGTGGCATCCTATCACCGTACCACGCTGGAATTCACTGAGCTCCTGAGAGCGACCCATTCTTTCACTAATGTGTGTAGAAGCAGTCTGCATGTCTAGGTGCTTGGTTTTATACACCTGTGGCCATGAAAGTAATTGGAACACCTGGATGTAATGATTTGGATGGGGGAGTGAATACTTTTGGAAATATAGTGTAGGTCGGATATAAGGGATATCCACATATGCTAATATATATCATATATCTGAAGTCCATATATTGCTACATATTATACTACTGTTGAGGGCTATGATAAAAACTGCCCGTCTTGTGATCAGAAAATTGTATTGTGTATGTATTGTGAATTGCAACTTCATAATGAAACATTATCCGTAATTTGAACAAAAAGAAAAAAAACAAAATGTCTGGACAATGTCATATAACCTAGGGGTAAATTATCATTATAATAATCATTATATCAAATGAGAAACGACATTTCGTGCCATGGATAATGAATGTTTTTAACAGGCTAAGGCTGACTGACCATGGCATCGCAGATCAAGTTCCCCAGATTACATTCACGGAAGCGGCACTCTTCAAAAGTGCCATTGAGGTAAACCAGAGTCCTCCCAACGTACTGAGATGAGTAATTAGCCAAGTTCCCCTTCCAGGAGTCCACCTGGGCCTTGATGTCTGGATCTACAGGAGCGAAAACACGGTTATTACAGAGTTATTACACAGTTATTACACACATGTTCTGCAGTATGTTTACAGTGATTAGTCATCAATTATAAGCTAAGCTATAAGCTTGTACCTAAGAAATGTATCTAAATGAAATCTAATAAATGTAAATAACTGTATTTCACTAAATATTTATAGATATTTTAATGAGAAAATCACTTTTGATATTCTGATTAATACTGGTCTTTGAGAAATGAATTCTGGACAAATAAAAGCTGTAAAGTGAGTTACTGAAATTTCACTCAATTTCACTCTTTAACCTGAAACATAAGTTACATAGTCTATCTGTTATCCATACCTGAGTGAGTCAGTCATTATCTAAGCTAACCTTCAGTTCTACAGCTCCACGGTATAAAGCTCTTCCAAAATCAGGATTGCTTTTTGTCTGTTTCCTCCTTTAAATCTTAAAAACTCCACTAATTTTGTAATAATTTCAACATAATAAACACACAGTTATCTTCGGAGTTTCATATTTAATGATGACGAAGGCAAAACAGTTTTCTTAGGGGACTATTTTGCCCCGCATGTACCTTTTCAAAAATGAGGCTAAAACGTCATATGAGGATGTGTTAAGCTTAGACATCTGGTTCCTAACACCACCACTGTGAACAGTGTTCATATCAAACCACTCTGTCTGACTTTCTCTGCATCTCAAGTATTTAATTATGCAGATATTAAAAAACTAAAAATTAAGACCTTCCTTTCAGGTGATTCTCAAAATGAGGACAGAGTGAAACGCAAGGCAAACGTGCAACAGCAACTAGCTTCTGTGTGTTTTGGCAAAATAAATAAATAAATAAATAATAATAATAATAATAATTAATATTTGTGATGCTGTGAGCTTCACAGACTTTAATTCCAGTAAATACATCTGACATCGAATGTCACACAAAGTGCACAGAGCAGTTAAATATTCGCAGAACTGTACTTCCTGTTGAACTGATAAATAGTGGCGCTCGGAAGTGCGTAGACATGGACGCGAAGATAGCTAATCAGAACAGAACTCACAAATATCCCACGGCTGTGGCCAGTAACCCGTCATAGATATCCGATGATCAGCTGAGAGACTACAGAATGTCCTCTCCTGTTCACACTGCTCTAGAACGTTCCCCCCAAATGACACTGTTCTAGAATGTTCTGCCCATTACTCGCATCTCCCCAGTTCAACTATCTATACTGTATATTACTGCTCTTATTGTTTCTTCTTGGAGAGTGTCGCACTAAGTTCCGTTGTACACAAGTTTAATAACAATAAAGATTCTGTTCATTCACACTGTTCTTGAATGTTCCTCCGTTCATGCTATGATCGTTTAGGGTTTACTTTATAACTCTTACTGATTACCTGATGACAAATGTGACTGTAACCTAATCCAAAGCATTACTATACTGCATTATAGCAACGTAATCTGATTACTTTCCATGATTTTTGGATTACTTGTATTTTAAAAGGCATATAATTAAACAAAGACATATGAAAAACCATTCCAAGAAAAAAAAAAACACTGTATATATGTTGTCTGTACTTCCATTTTTGAATCATTTTTTTCTACACACAGAGGAATTTGTCTTCCACATTTAACCCATCCCATTAACACACACACTAGGGGGCAGTGAGCACACTTGCCCGGAGCGGTGAGCAGCCCTATCCACGGTGCCCTGGGGAGCAGTTTGGGCTTAGGTGCCTTGCTCAAGGGCACAACAGTCTTTCCTGTCGGTTCAGGGAATCGAACCGGCGACCCTCCGATCACACGGCTGGTTCCCAGGGTCGTGGCAGTCATGGTAATGGTCATTGTAACCATTCCAAGAAAAAAGCACTGTATATGTGCTGTCTGTACTTTACCATTCAAGCATGGGCTATTTAATAACGTGTAGAGCAGCTTTTGTTGAGGCTTAGACCAACAGATCTCACATTTGGTGAAGCAGCTAAATCTAAGTGGAGCGATATCTGGAAATATTAGAGATGCTAAACATATACAGCAGGAACTGTTTGAATGTGAGCTACTGATGAGCAGGGAAAATGAGAAAACGGCATCAGCTTCAATGCTTATAAATAGAGGCCATTCTAGTAACTCTGAATGGGCATCATTAGTGTCTGATGCCCAGTGGTGGACAGTAAGGAAGTAAATGTAATTAGTTACTGTACTTAAGTAGCTTTTTGTGTATCTTGTGTATTTTGTGTATTTCAGGCCTGGACTACATCAAGGACCACCTGGAGGAAGATGGGTAAAGCAGGATGGGGTTAGTAAACAGATCAAACATATTGTTCCTGCCTTTGTGGGTAAATAGACCACAATATAGAAACATGTACACATGCACTCGTGACTGGCGAGTGTCTTTTATCTGCATTATACAAACACTGTTTCCTTTTATAGTAAATTAGTTTTGGCTAGTTTATGTTTATGAACAGAGGCCTACAGATGCAGTACAGTAAAGGAAAACTCATTAGTGAATCTGTTTAAAGCCAGTTCTTATTAAACCTAAACTTACAAATAAATCTTAAACTGAAACTTTACTTGTTTGCAAAAAGTTACTTTATAGTTCTAGCTAATGGAACCTGTTCTCCTTCAGTGTTCTGTGCTTATGATGATTTGAATAGACATGACTGTCAGACTAATTAATGACCTTCTATTAAAAGAATCTTGTTCCAGAAATGATAATAGGGCATTAGAGCTATAATAAATCATGCTCCTGTTACTCTCCATACTTAAGTACATTTGAAGGTAAATACTTTACTACAGTGGAGGTCTAAAGGGAGGAACTTCTACTTTTACTGGAGAAAGATTTTACCTTGGGAACCTCTACTTTAACTCAACTACATGGTTTGCGTACTTCGTCCACCACTGCTGATGCCCATTAGTAAAGGATACTCATGGGCATCATTAGTTTCCTTTTTTTCCCGTGTACTGATTACATAAAACCATAACATGTAATCCTCTGAACACTGAGCGTTCTTCTCTAATTACACTGTCCCATAATGCACTGCCCATAACTTGCATTGTGCTGGAATGCTGTCCCCATTCACACCATGTTCTTCCTCATTCACAGTCTTCCAGAAAGTTCTAATCATTCCAACTGACATGACATGTTTACGTCTCGAGTGTTCTAGAACGTTCTTATTCCAGAACAGTTTAACGATACCGTTGATAGTATGTTCGCAGGGGAACGTTACTTCAGTGTGCACTAGTCTTTACTGTACATGACTTATCGTCTGTGTCTTCCTGTTGTTTTCTTCCTGAGCTAAAGCAACACTGGGTTTGTGAAAGGGGCTGAATACATGTAGAACACAGTGCTATTACTATCAGTGAGTCTGACGAAATGTCTTGCTGTATTACTCACCCTCTGTTACGGAACTGTCAAGAAGAATTGGATTTCCTGCCGCCTTTATCACGTTTCCATTCGAGTCAAAGGTTACTTTGAGGTAGCCGAGGTATTTCCCAAAAGCATAGGCCTGCACCACTGGGACCTGACGCCTGTCGTCTGACTGCACCATAAGCGGGTAGGGCCCAGCTGGCACCTCTGTGGATGGAGGGTCCCCTGTAGACGCATACACACAAATACAAGACACACATAAATCAGACAACAAGCACATGGAAAATATCCAACCATTAAGGTCATCTTACAGTCGTAACCTACAGCACAAATGCTGAAGAATGAACTGTTAAAGGGGACACATTACGAACAACTCCCCTTCTCAGTGCTTGTGCTCATACATGTGGGTATCTGGAGTGATCACTAACTGTGAAGTAAGACAACACGCTCAGTTTCTATGGCCTATTCAACAAAAACGTTCAACATGTCATCCAGACTTGGCTCCCCTTCCTACATCATGTGGGGCCTCATCAGAATAATACCTCACCCATCTGAGTAGCTCTTCCCACAGCTCCAGAGCTACTTTCGTGTAGGGGCACCATTTTTTCTCACAAGCGTCCGAGATGCTAGCATTGTGTGGAAGCGGTGAGCAGCCCTATCCACAGCGCCCGGGAAGCAGTTGGGGGTTAGGTGCCTTGCTCAAGGGCAATTCCTTTCGGTGCAGGGAATCGAACCAGCAATCCTCTGGTCACAAGGCTGGTTCCCAGGGTTGTGGCAGTCATGGTTGGCATGGTAATGAGGTTCATATATACAAATAAGAACGCAACATAAAGAACGGGAAATCTGGACACAAATCTTCAGTAGGAACCAAAGTCAGTAGAGCGGTTTTGAGGGAACATGAGAACCTGATCGGTGGTCCCCACCACGCATCACTGCTCATTTGCATAAAGTTGAATTCCCCCTTTTTGTGTCGCTTCCGGTAACTTCTGGTCATTTACACTTTTTGAAGTGTGCACACACGGTAAGGAAGCTGTGTTAACTTGTGGACAACAGGTACAATATGTGACAATATGTGATCATCGCTATGCCCGCGACACTCACTATAATTTTAATAATCAAAAAGATTCTGTCTTTTTTCAGTCCCTCCATTTCATCACACATTTTTCAGATGGAATTGCTGGAGGTTTAGCCTTTTTGCTAAGCTAACATTAGCCTCTGGTGCTAACAAAGATATAAATGAACAGCAGCTTAAGCTAACAGCTTCATTACACAGGTTTACCAGCTCAGAGTCTTCATTCATCTCTAAATCAGTGGATCCGTGAGGCTTATCAGTGGGCTGGAAAGATCCTGCGCTGTGGTCAAACTGGTCTTAGAACGGTGCCGGGTCCAAGTATGAGGTCAGTCCCAAGATTGACTCCCTGGTGCGACGTCCTAGGCCTTACCTCACATCTAGCAGCACAGTTGCTGGACCATGCCTTGCGAGTGATCCCTGTGGTGTTGCTGGTGGACGTGGAGGCTGAGACAGTTGCCTCATGTCCCACAGCAACACCACGGGGGTAGTCCAGCAACAAGTTCTCTCTCTATATCTCAGCTCATGCTTCCGAAGGGTACTAATAAGGAGCTCTTCCGCTTTGCTGCAGTAACACCCTCTAATCATCTGGGGAGGGTTTCCCACTTGATCTTACATTAAAATGCTGTGTGGATTTGGTTGCATTCAGCCTGAAGAGCATGAATGAGGTCAGGATGGTGGAGGATCAATTGTAGATCACTCCAGCTCATTCCAAAGACACTGGATGGAGCTCCACTGCTCCAGAGAATGCAGTTCCACTGCTCCACAGCCCAATGCTGATGGTTTTTATAAGGTTCTAGCTAATGTTTACCATTGTGAACAGCGATCTCAGGCTCATGTGTGGCCGCCCCAGAGTGTGTGTGTGTGTGTGTATGTGCATAATGTGTGCCTCTCAACGTGGTCACTAATCTGAAAAGGCCATCTGGATACCTTTGAACATATGGTGTATACACTGACAGTGGACAGCGGAAAGTATACCACCCTTCCTTCATCTGAAGGATGCTGGGAGCACAAATCATGCCACAGGATAACTTTTACAGCCCTGACTGGGAGCCAGGAGCCTGTGTTTACTGGCACTGCTGACCCCTCAGAGACTAAATTATGTCTAAGCGTTCTGTAACGCAAAAATCAGAAACAAAAGAAATCTGGACACTGCGAAGACACGCCTAGAGTTAGTTCAGTTAGTCGGCTTGTTTTTGTTAGACTCGGGTTGTATGGAATCCAGATGGGCTTTCCATTCCACACACATACAAACTGTTACTGTAAAAGTGGAACAGGCTAGATTCTGGGGTCAGCCAGGGCTGGATCCCCCCTTCCTTTCTGCCAGGAACACACATTAAAACACTTGTTCATAAAGGACCTAATGTACTGAGCTGAATACAATGGAGTCGCTAGTATTTCCCCTGTTCTAACCCAACTGGTTCAGCTCAGGAAGCTGGTTCAGCTTGGGAAATACCTTGTATGATCATTTTCACAGCTTGAGCTGAATTGTGTGTATTGGTTTAAGAAGTATGTTGGGAAAATACCTCTGAAGGCTTTACTAGCATAAAGCTATGGTTAAAAGCACATGTAGAAACTCCCTGATGAATGCGGTCACCACAACAGTGGGACACAATCCATGGACTTTATTCCCTAAGCATGGACTTTTTGCACTTCATGTAGGATCAGCTTTTTATGAGGCATGCTAAGGTACATGTTAAAACATGCTCCTTTGTATTAAAGAGGGCCTGATATGCTATTCCGGTTTTTCCCTCTCCTTTTGTGTGTTCCGGAGATTTTTTGTGCATGTCAACGTTCTGCAAAGTTCTAAAGCCCAAGGTACGCACAAGAGGGAGAAACTCTCTCCCACGGAAACCATTTTTCTTGGCTGCTTGAAACGCCTTGTTGGAATTACAAAGTGATGATGTCATCTCGTAACACAATTCTTATTGCCCGCCTACCGGACACGCTTGGCACACCTTCACACAACACACAGAGAGCTACAGCAGTAAAAGCTGACCACTCTGGAATGCTCCAGTCTAGCCAGCACAAAAGTTGGACTACCAGCTTGTTCTGCATGACTTTCAGGACTGGACTCTGACTCTAAGTGATATAGCAGAACCGACACCATTGTAGGAATAGGGGTGGAACTTATAGCAGCATCTGGCTGTTCACCAATCAGGACATTTAAAAAACAGGCCCTTTCCAAACCGGCACTTTCTTTTTGGCACAAGCATCATTTAAAAAAGCATTACAGTTTGAGCTGATCCGTGGTTGGTGTGGCTCAGCGGATAACACCACTAACCTCCAGGGAGCTACCGCCCCATGTGGGAGATGGGGGTTCGATTCCCGGGTCTGGGTAACTATGCTGTGCTACACCAATAAGAGTCCTTGGGCAAGACTCCTAACACTACATTGGCCTACCTTTAATATGAATGACCTTGTAAGTCGCTCTGGATAAGAGCGTCAGCTAAATGCCATAAATGTAAATGTAATGATCCAAAATGCCTTGCATCAATTAACACGAGTACAGCGACACCACTGTAAGGAAAACAGCCCCGGACTTTGAGGATTCCACATTCTGTCTTAGTGCAGTCTGGCTGAAGCTCTTCTCCACACAAAGGCAAAGTCCACCACCAGTTTGATGGTAAAAGCGTCTCTGAAACGGACACGTTGTCATGTTGGTAAATCTCATTAAGGTTTGCTTATGGTTAACCAAAGCATCTAAATACTTTTTGGGGCCACTGCAGAAAACCATGTTTGTGGTTACTGCAATGCAGCAGGGTGTTGATAGTGCAGCAACACTGAATTCTCCCGTTTGAAGAACTGTGCTGAAGAAACATTGCTCAAACCTCTCGCAGCGAGGAGAGAGGGGAAGTGGGCCTCCTAACAGAAAACAGCTAAGGTTCCTGTCTGACATTCAGACTTGGAAAACTAAAGAGAAGGCCACTACAGTTTTTACTGCAGGAATTTTTATTGGGGTGGCGGACACGGTCCGGCCAAAGCCTGGTTTCTTACGGGTCAGTGCTGAAAGCAATGTGAAATATCACAGTTGTGTTGACATCCAGTCCAAGTGTCTTGAAATAGGGTCCTGCTTTTGTGTTTATTTGTTTTCTTTTAACTTCTACTTTTCATGTGTGTGTAGAGAGCGGGCAGTGGCAGCCTCTTGCCAAGAGCTTCAGCCATTGTTGCGTGTACTCATCCTTGCATTGGCAACCGGCCCCTAAATAATCAAACCAGGAGCAGCTTCAACATAATTAGCAAGAAGTTAGAACAAGCCCTCAGGGCAGCACTCAAACTACTAAATAGTAATACTAGATGACTCACTGTCATCTCTTGAGGTACAAAGTGGTATAGGAGACAGACGGGCTAGTTAGCATGCTAGTAGATATCTCTGCAACACAATCAATCAATCAATCGATCAATCAATCAACCTACCTTTATTTTCACTCAGAAATACTTTGAGCTGAGCTTATTTCTTTGTACCCGAGCTTTTACAGCTTAAGGAACTAAGAAAGAAATTCAAGAAAAAGAAAATGGATTTTCATCTTTAAAACTAGACTGAAGTAAAGACTACACAGCACAAACTGACAATAAAGTCAAACAAATTAAGTATTAAAAGCATTAAGAGAACCATTAAGATTGAATTGATTTAATTTTGTTGTAATTAAAACTCAAAATTAAAACTTTGTTTGAGTTTTAATTTTGTTTGAGTTTAATTAATAAAGGGGAAAAAATAAAAACAATACAATAAACTAATTCTTAAGACTGCAACCTAAAAGGGAAAATCGGCAAACTAATAATAAAACAGACAAATTCTAAAAAGTAATAAAATAAAAACAAAAATGAAATAGAATAAAATAATAGAATAAAATAGTGCATGGACAAACTGTCAAACCAGTTACTTCTTCACATTCTGTTGATAATTCGAGTTAATTGTAGAATGTTTAAAACTAAGAAATCTTACATATTGCTCCTTTAAAGTACAGGCATGTATAAACAACCTCAGTCCTGAGCGGGCAGAGTTAAACTGCTATATAGGTGCTATATATGGTAGATGCAAATGTGTTGGTTTTCATGACATCATAGACACAGAGAATCCAACTCTTATTTTAGAATAAATGTGGGCAAACTGTTTTTTTTACATATGAGCCTTTGAATGTGTTCTCTAGTTCTCTAAATTTCAGAGCAGAGTTTGTGCAAAAGTTTGGGTGCCTCCGGCCAAATGACACTTGGTTGTGGATCTTCTAAGCTGTAAAAAAGTGAACATATCCTCCATAGAGAACACACTTCTTTAATGCACTATCACTGTTTTAACCTGCTAAATTCCACAAGAATTAAAAAAAAAAAAACATAATATAAATAATGTGGCCTGTGAAAACTATAGGGCACGTTTTATAGGTTCTGCTTCATGTGTTTCCAATATGTTAAACAAATAGAAACTGTGCATTCATTTTGTCCCAGAAAACATGTCATATTTAAATAAGTTCAAAGTCAACAAAATATATTACCTGCTGGGGGTGTTCATACGTTTGCACAGGACTGTAGCCATGTGACTTTCCTTAGCAATGCTCATGAGTTCAAGGCATAATCACATGGTGCCATAAAACCATCAGAAGTTGGAAGGGGCATGCGAATTGAGGAAATGGATCCTTCCATTTTAAGCACTGGCAGAACATGCCACTGCTTCTCTGTTCTGAGAGCTGTAAACAGCAGTGGACATCTGGGTGGAAAGGATGACGAATCTACGTGGGAAAACATGTCGACTTTTCAGATTCGGATTGACGAGTAGTGCGGTTCCTGGACTTCTTTTTCCACCCAGTGAGGGTTTCGGAGAACTGTGAGCCCAATAATACTGTGTGATCCTGCATTCATGGCAGTCGCTGAAGGCAGAGCTTCACACCATTCCCTGTGGATATCTTCGCGTCTGTTAACTGGCTGTCTGGTTCCACTTCTGGAGCAGACCTTTATGGGACCATTTTATGAGCAATTATGTCTGCCCATTTTTTGCTCCTGCCCTAAAGCAACATGTGACACTGCCATAAAAACCAGCACAAAAACACACAGCATCAGCAGTCGAGATACAATCAAACATCTGCTGTAAAGAAGCTTCAGCTATTAACAGAAACACGGGCCTGTGTTTGGGTCCTCGGTTCAGCTTCTCACTGCTAAATCACAAATACTCCTGGTTGGTCTTGGGCCATCAGGATCCAAGACCCTTGCAACTGATCCAGAACGCAGCAGCTCAGCTCATCTTTAATCTTCCCAGGTTCAGTCATGTCACTCCACTGCTGCGCTCCCTTCACTGGCTTGCTGTGGCTGCCCACGTCAGATTTAACACTCTGATGCCTACAAACCCAAGAATGGACCAGCGCCTCCCTCCTTATGGGCAATGGTTAAGAGTCGATCTGTACCACGAGCCATCTCAAGCTTCAATTACAGCTCGGCTTGAGCCGCCACCCTTCTAAATCCCACAAGCGTCCAGACTCTTCTCTGTCCTGGCACCCAGATGGTGAAATGAACTTCCACTGACTGTCTGAACAGCCGGCTCCCTCGCGGCCTTCACATGCAGACTAAAGACCATCTCTTCATAAAGCACTTAAGTGAAAGATCACTAATGGATGTATATACTGAAATGCTTTGTCTTGGCACTTATACTGAGATTAACGTTTCTTATCTCTAGGTATGAGCACTGGTTTGGGGTTGCCAGGTAGCGCAGTTCATTTGACTGTATGTAACTCTGTATTCTTCTTTCTAGGTATCAGCACTGGCTGAAGTTTGGGCAGTGTCTGAACTCAAGGCGAGTTTTAGACTCTAACCTTCTTGTACTAGCTAGGAAACATTCTCATATGGAACACTAAGCACGGTTGTAAGTCGCTCTGGATAAGAGTGTCTGCTAAATGCCTTAAATGTAAATCTGTTTGGTTCCTCGATTCAGCTTCTCCGTGCTAAATCACAAATACTGTACTGGATAACAAAAAGAGCCCATAAGATTAAATATTGATATAGATATGTTTCTACTTTCAATGTATGCAAGCAGATGGTTCCCATCTGGGGTGAGGTCCAATTAAGGTGTTGACAGTGTTCTATACAGGATCAGAAAAATAATAAACTGATTACAAAGCCAAACAAAACTACAGCAAAATAACTCTTTACTCTTTGTGGAAACTCAGCACTTTCAAAGCTGTAGGCCACCATCTGTTTATCAGATGGAGAGGGCGGTGTGGGGTTCAGTGCTTGGCTAGTTTGTCACAAATTTTAATGCTTAAAGAAAAGAGCTTTTCTACTTAATACTGGGTAACTTGTGGGGTCCCTCAGGGGTACGTTTTAGGCCCAATCTATAAATCAAACCACCTTAACTTATATAGTGTATATTATCTCCTTCCGATTTTATATATATTCATGATGGACAGACCAATAGAATTGGTCCAAAATATAGTTAGGAATGCTTCTGTACTCCTGTCAGAGCTCAGGGTGTTTACTTTTCACACCCCTCTCTGCAGAAACATGCAGCTTCACACAACACTTCATTTGATGCCAAAAAACCCCTACTACTATAAAAACACAGCAGAAACATCTCAAAATACACCCACT
>CM067481.1:5739441-5752923 GCA_034552555.1 Semaprochilodus insignis
GTATGGCGTTGGGCCGCCATCACACATGGATTCGTTGGTCATCTCCACCAACACAAAGCGGGACTCGTCACTGAAGATGACCCACTGCCATTCTGAGATACTCCATGACAGTCTGGCACGACACCATTTGCAGTCTCGCTGAATGTCCACAATCGTGGCTGTTAGGTCAGTCAGGTACAGCGATAAGTCCCGTCCTTGCTTACGTCACATGTGCGGCTGAGCTCAAAACTTAAGTCCTTTGCATGTCTCACAATATCAAACCTACCCACCAAGTTTCTTTCCTGTCGGCTGATTCCTTCTGGGTGCCATAATATATAAATATCAATATCAATAATATATCATACTAATATCAAATCTGTCCACTCTACAGCCCCTTTAACTCTTTCATCCTTCCGATCTTCACACCAACCAGTTCCAGCTGTGCTCTCCCAACAAAATCATGTTCTCCTTCAAAGGCACACTAACCTTCACACCAAACACACCTTAGCTGCATCTAAAGGGGCTAAAATGACCACGACCTCCAGGTCATGTGGCAAATCCTGCAAAAGCTGAGCTGAGCTGAACTTGATATTGCCACATGAAAACGTTCTATAAGTAGCCGTGTCTAAACTGCTAGTCTCTGATTGGTAGTGTAGGTTATTACTGAATACACAATAACAAAAATGGCCAACATGAACAGTAAATTCAACCTCACTGCATCATAAGTGGGTTATTAATGGCGTAACCACATTTAAATAATAAGGTACAGAAAACCAGTGTTACGTAAGAGTTCTGAGGGTTAATACTTCAAAGCACTGAGCTTACAAGTTCAACACAACAAGGTCTTTCAAAGCGTCAGACCTCACTGCTCTCTTTCAACAGCAGAACCAAAACAATACTTACGGTCCGCTTGATCTAAGCCTGGGTGCCAAAACCTGCTCTGAGACATTTACTGTCCTGCAGTTCGCCAGTCACAGTCTAGCACATCTTATACGGTAGAGACTAGAGATGAAACGGTATGGAAATATAATATCACAATTATGGTGACTGATATGATCATGGTTATCAGTACACACCCTGAAATGGATACGATCTAACGTCAGCATAAACTGCAGCTTCTTTCAGTAGCTGTTTTGCTTCCTCTGAGGTCTTCTACAAACCACGGACTGTGATACTTTCACCTCTGACCTGTCTGACAGATGTTTCTGCTCTAAGGATGTTTCCATCTTCACCTGCTGTTGTTCCAACCTGTCTGACGTCCATATCGTTTTGGCTACGCCCAATGCATGTGCAATGGCACGAGGGCGCAATGGCTCTGATCGGGTTTCCCTCTCCTCTCAGCTTCAAAATGCTATTGCATGTGTCATGCCTGCTGGTTCTCCTCTCACCTCCGATTTCCCGGACTCCATTTCCCATAACCCACCACCTGATGTCACGTGTCCATCCTTGCCCAATCACACCCTGTTGCCTCGTTCTCGGTCCCCTGAATATTGATTAGTCACCTGACTTCATTTAGTCTTAAATACTTCTCTCTCACTGGCTCATTGGGAAGTATTGCCACTCTGTAGCATACCGAGCGCTCTCTCTGTTTGATCTTGTTTGTTACTCCGACTTTGACTTTATTTTGATTCTCTTGTTTACTCCTCTTGTTTATTCCCTTCGGTACCTCTGCCTGGTCTGATTGTCTAAAAAAAAAAAAAAAAAAAAGTTTATTGACTCTGACTCTGTTTAGCCCTCTGATTGTATTTCCTTGCTCTTGGTGTTGCTGTGTTTTGGTACAAACCTGTTTAATAAACTGTGCCTTGCTTTTAGCTCAGCGCACGTCACAATCTGTTTGTCCATCGTCACAGCATGCTCTACATTACCTGAAACATGCCAACCCAGAGACTCTCTTCTACAGTCTCATCCTCCTCTTTAATCGGCTTGCGGTAATAATGCATGTGTGTGTAGCGTAATGTCTCTCTACACTGCCATCATGCTGAATGCAGAGGGAGTCTCAGAGGAGGGGCGTGACAGCAGTGACAGCAGTGGCAAAGTAAAGTCCGTTGGGGCCGTGGATAGTTGTTTACTGTGTTTGATCACTGGTTTGTCTTGTGATCTTGTGTTATTTAGACCATTCCACAGTGACCAAAATGTTATGTGTATGCCGTGTTATGACAGATGCTTGCAAAAGCCTTGTGATGTGGTTACTATGGTGTTCAGGGTGTTTACTGAGTAGTTGTTACAGGGTTGCCAAGTCTGTGGGAGTTTATGGAAGGAACAAGAGATGGCAAGGAGTTGTAGCATGGAGGTTGAGATGGCATGGAGTTGTAGATGTTCCTAATAGTGTCCTGTGATAATCCATCCCATGCAGCTTGAATATTTGCACACAGTACCTGCAGACTGTGTGGTAGGGGTGGAGGTGGAGTGACACCAGGACTTCTGGACGTGTGACACATGACGAAAAACGTTTGGCTTGGTGCTGACCACGGTGCCTCCACACACGAATTCGTTGGTCGTCTCCACCAACACAAAAGTGGGACTCGTCACTGAAGATGACCCGCTGTCATTCTGAGTCACTCCATGACAGTCTGGCACGACACCATTGCAGTCTTTGGCGACATTGACGTGGTGTTAAGGGCAGTTGTCGTAGCGGTCTGCATGCATGTAGTCCTGCGTGATGCAGCCGTCTGCCAATGGTGCTGGAACTAACAGGATGACTCATGGTGGGCATCACTGCTCGCTGAATGTCCGCATTCGTGGCTGTTGGGTCAGTCAGGTACAGCGATAAGGTCCATCCCTACTTACGTCACATGCACGACCAAGCACGAAACTTGAATCATTGGCATGTCTCACAATGTCAAACCTAAGGCTGATTCCTTCTTGCTGTAACTATTTGTGCAAGTGTCCTTTTAATGATGGGTGTACATTTACACTATGTCTGTGATCTACTGACCCTTCCTACATTCACTCATCATCCAGAGAGCAGCCAGGAGCAGTGAAGTGGTTTCTGTGGGGGAAGCTCAAACATGTTTGGCTGAACCGCACCAACTGGCGATATTGTGGGTTGTTTATGTCGCCTGGAAGACGTCACTTTCAGTTACTTGGAGGTGCCCACACGGTTCCGAGCAGCAGCAGCAGCAGCTCAGAATTTTTTTCAGATTTGATCTACTACTAAACACCTTAAATGCATATATACAGTATATTTCTTAATTAACACAAAAAATTTAAATACTCAAAAACATGCTGTGGTGAATAAACAGACAGATCTCCTGATGCCCAGGTCTGGTTTAGGCCCCCAGTGTCTTTAAACCCTAGCAACACTTGTGGGTACAGCTGAACTCTGCTGGACAGAAGATCTCCAGGAAAAGGGCTGCACAACCAATTCAAGGAAAACCTTGCCATACGGAAACTTTTCAGCAGCATTAGGGAAACACCTTCTGTGTTTATGTGCCACATGTGTCCCAGAACACCAGCCCAGACTGAGCTGGCTGTGGTAATGATGACCCAAGTGGTTAACAAGCAACCAGGGGTTCGTGCCAACAACTGTTTTAGAGAGCCACAGCATTTCCTCTGATGAATAACTGGAGGGCTGAGGCCACGCCGTGACTCAACGCACCCGTATTGTTTGTCTCCATCTCTTCAAAAACAAAACTGGTACAATCAAGAAACGCACACGTAACGCAGAGTCTGGGAGGGCAGCTTCTGCTTTCGAGAGGGAACATGTCAGCAGTTCAACGCAGTCTCTGCTCCTCAGCATTTTCTCGGGGATCTGCCTTTTACTTTAGCCAGCCAGACGCAATTAAAGAGCAAAATACCTCCAATTTATGTTGTCCTCATGTTTGTGCCCATTTTACGGTTGTGTCCTTCATTTCTGAAGTTCTTTTTTTCTCCTTGAGGTTTAACTTATAACATTTGTGTGGTTTTTGTACCAAATATGACCACAAATTATTTTACATGTCTGTTTTCCAAACTCTCTTTATCTCTTACAATTAAACAGGCTGTTTGTGTTACTGTGCCTTTAAGACTGGTCTAAGATAATGAGCTCTGTTCTGATTGGCTGTCCTGTATTCAGCCTCATTTAGAAAAAGCACTCAAAGCCGAAACATTTCCTAGAACTCCAATATGAGTTGGCAGAGCTAAACTGCAATAGGCTGAATAGGTGGGTAGACATATGTAAATGAGCTCTGTTCTGATTGGCTGTTCCGTGTTGTGGCTCAGCAGCATTGCTGTGCACAGAAAGAAATAGGATCCTTGCTGAATGTCTTACAGTAGCACACATTTATTAGTAGCTCCATGCGTAAAATCCAGGCAGGATATTTCGATAGCTTAAATCTCTCACTCACTCGTCCTCTAAACCGCTTAATCCTGCTGGGGGTGCTGGAGCCTATCCCAGCGCTCTATGAGCGGAAGGCAGGAAACACCCTGGACAGGCCGCCAGTCCATCAAAGGGCAGACACAGACAGACATACACATTCACTCACACACTCAAACCTAGGGGGCGATTTAGCCTCTCCGGTTCACCTGGCCGCATGACTTTGGATTGGGGGAGGAAACCGGAGCACCCAGAGGGAGCCCAGACAGACACAGGAAGAACATGCAAACTCCACACAGAAACGACCCCGGACGCCCCAGCTGGGAATCAAACCCAGGCCCTTTGTGGTGTGAGGCGACAGTGATTCCCTTAAATCTCTGTATCAAAAAAACTACCAGCATTACAACTACAAGGCTGACGTCAGCTCTTATTGGCTGATTTTCCAGTTCCACCTTAAATAGTGCAGCAGTTACATTCAGGTGCTGAAATCCAGCTTCTTATTCTCCAGTTTCTTGTTTGAATTTTCCTGTTCCACCTTAAGTGGGGTACCATTTACATTCTGGAGCTGAAATTCAGTTTCTTAATCACCAGCTTTCTATTCAAATTTTCCTGTTCCACCTTAAATGGGGCCTTATTTACATTCTGGCGCTGAAATTCATCTTCTTATTCTCCAGCTTCTTGTTTCAATTTTCCAGTTCCACCTTAAATAGTGCAGCAGTTAGATTCTGCTGCTGAAATTAAGGTTCTTATGCTCTAGTTTCTTGTTTGATTTTCCAGTTCCACCTTAAATAAGTCACCATTTACATTCTGCTGCCAGCTTTTTATTTAGGCTTTCCTGTTCCACTTTAAATGTGGCGTCATTTACATTCTGGTGCTGGAATTCAGTTTCTCAATCACCAGCTTTCTGTTCAAATTGTCCCATTCCACCTTAAATGGGGCACCATTTACATCCTGGTACTGAAATACAGCTTCTTGTTTGAATTTTCCAGTTCCACCTTAAATAGTGCAGCAGTTAATACAACGCTTAATCGGGTAACTAGTAATATTAAGGTGAGTCAAATGGTGGATCAAAAACCTTAGAAAAGCAAAGGAGGGTGAATCATCGTCGTGAAAGAAGAGAAAGCATGAAGAAGCCAAAGGCAATCAGGGCAGGCACTGAGGCAATGACGGCTGCTGTAGAGAGGGG
This sequence comes from Semaprochilodus insignis, assembly GCA_034552555.1. Taxonomy (NCBI): domain Eukaryota; kingdom Metazoa; phylum Chordata; class Actinopteri; order Characiformes; family Prochilodontidae; genus Semaprochilodus; species Semaprochilodus insignis. The sequence continues at coordinate 5,744,901 of CM067481.1, forward strand.
CGTTCATAGATTGAGAAGAGGTGGTACTGGGCAGTGAACGTCTCGTTCCATGTGTGGAAAATGTCTGCAAAGCAGATGTTAATGATTGGCTAAAAGGAGTGAATTGTACCAGGGAAGGCATCCACCAAATCTGGCCCAATTCTTTGATGCAGGAGTGGCTGAACATTGATGTGGCCTACACCCAGAAATTTTAACCGCCCATGCCAAAGCCAATCACAGCTGTTATTCATGCTCGTAACAGAACCAGACTGTTTAATTCCAGGGAATAAACAGAGGTTGGAAAACAGTCATGTAAAAATTAATTACAGCTGTTTTTGTTGCATATAAGCACATAGACTTTACAAGTAGAACTCACTGCACACTACTCAGCCTCACTACCTGCATTTTCACAGAGGAACGGGGCATAATTGTGCTGGCATTGCCTTTGCTCTGCTCAGGTTTCCTGCCTCACTGCTGTGCTCAAAGTTCAGTCATATTTCACTTTGTCTCAATTTGCTGGTGACCTTTCCAAAGTGGATCCGCACAAACACTTTCCAACAAGACAAAGTGCCTCGCGGTGAGCGAAGGGCTAAACAAACACTTATCATCTGAAAGCAGGCTAAAGGTACAAAGGCAACACAGATTACAAGCAAAGCCTACAAAGAGAGACAGGACAGGGCTGGACACCATATTCACTAGGAGTTATTACTAACTAGACACAGGTGAGAGAGACAACAAGGGGGCAGAGACAAGGCAACAGTGTTTCAAAGTGATGGCTGCTAGGAGAGGCCTTGCTAGCACTGGTACGGGGCTTCGGAATATGATGTCATGACAGTGTCTTATGGGTGAATAGTTGCACCCAGAAGGAAGTGTGGGAATGCAATACTACTGGGAAGGAAGATAAAGGTTACCAGGAACAATAAATGATGATACATTTAGACTGATATGGGGAATATTTATTGAGCTACACGTACAGAAGTAGTGTCTCTCAGTATGGCGTCGGGCCGCCATGTTTGCTAACACAACCTGCCAGATGTCTTGGCATGGAGTTGTTGAGGTTCCTAATGGTGTCCTGTGATAATCCATCAATCCATTACAGTTCTTGCAGATTTTGCGGTAGTGGTGGAGGTGGAGTGACACCCGGACTTGGGGACGTGTGACCGTTCATCTTGGTGCTGACCACGGTGCCTCCACACACGGATTAGTTGGTCGTCTCCACCAACACAAAAGCGGGACTCATCACTGAAGATGACCCGCTGCCATTCTGAGTCACTCCATGACAGTCTGGCACGACACCATTGCAGTCTTTGTCGAAGTTAACGTGGTGCTAGGGAAGTCGTCGTAACGGTCCACGTGTATGTAATCCTGCGTCGTGCAGTTGTCTGCCAATGGTGCCAACAGGATGACTCATGGAGGGCATCACTGCTCGCTAAATGTCCGCAATCGTGGCTGTAGCTTATGTCATATGTGTGGCTGAGGGTGAAACTTGAATCTTTTGCATGTCTCGCAATATCAGACTCCCCCACCACATTTCATTCCTGTCGGTTGATTCCTTCTGGGTGCAGCTATTAGTGCAACTGTTTGTTTGTTTGAAGTGTGTATTATTATCATAGACATGGTATTATCAAAAGCAATAAATATTACACACTCCTAGGTGTCACTCTATTAGCACTGGTGTGTTTCTGGAGTTCTGTGGGGTTTAATCTAGTACAGTAAATAACAGTGTAACAGTGTTATTGGTTAACTAGTTTGCTAAAAGGCTCTTTACAGCGCCATATTCATTCCAGTTGGCTGAGTAATATATGTTGGTAGCAGAAAATGAACTGGGTTAAACATGCCAGTCACTGAGGAAACTGTACATGAACTTCAGGTGACTTGCAGATTCTCGAGACCTCAAAAGAGCATTTAATATAATAATATTTAAGCTCTCGAAATGCATGTGCATTTATGCAGCATGTAAACAAAATACCCTGCCAATACAGTAAAATGATTCCACACTGCAGCGTGACATAACATCAAGCCGAAGCCAAATTTGCCTGTACAATGAATGTGGTATTAACGTAGGATGCCACGTCATGTTCCAGTCCAGTAATGCTCTCATGTCGGAATGCCTACCTATGGTTTGCATGGATAAATCAATAAATGGCCGACTCTGTCCAAGCCTACAGCAACTCCTCTTCAGTGCTTGCCTATACAAATTTAAACTTTAATCTGACATTCAAATTAACATTCAGTAGCGTTTCATTGCAAACTCTGGTGCCAGAGCGTCTCAGCCACTCGCAGTTGCTTCTGAAACTGAGTTTCTTTGCCACTTTAGATCCCACAGAGCTGTGAAGTTTGTGAACCTCTTAGAATGTTCCATATTTCCGAACATATTTCTGATCAGACGAAAAGTTTAGACGTGGTTATTTATTTATTGAGGAAAATGGTCCAATATTACATAGATGTAGGTGGCAAAAGTATGTGAACTATGCCTTCTGCAGCAACAACTGGAACAAAATGTTTCCATAACTGTTGATCAGGATTTCAGCCCATTCCTCCACACAGAACAGCTTCAACTTGGCAATCCCATAACATGAACTTCACTCTTCCTTAACCACTGTTTGGTTAAACGACTTGTGCGCTTATCATTGTGGTCTTGCTGCATGACCCGCATTCTCTTGAGATTCAGATCATGGACCGATGTCCTGACAATGTCCTGTAGAATTCACTGGAATAATTCAGAACTTATTGTTCCAACAATGATGCCAAGGCGTCCTGGCCCACCTGCAGCCCCAAACCATGATACTACCACCACGTTTCCCAGATGGGATAGGTGTTTGTATGCTGGAAGGCAGTGTTTTCCCTTCTTAATTTAAACCAGAAGGTTTTATTTCGGTCTCATTCATACACAAAACGTTTCTTCAACAGCCCACCATAAACTGCAGATGGGCAGTAATGTTTATTTTGGAGTGCTGTGGTTTCTCGTTGCAACCCTGCCATACACACCATTGCTGTTCACTCATTAACATTAGCCACTTTATTTGCCTAGAAGTTAACCTGGGTGGTATACAATCACTCAGAAATGTTCTCAGAAATGTCCTTTGTTTGTGCCATGAGACACTTGTACAAACGTGCTACGAAGACCCCTGCTCTGTAAATACAACAGGAGGACCGCTCACACCCGACTCCCATCCCATTGATTGAGCATACTCTTAATTTCACCTTCATAACTTAACTGGTAGTCCTAGGGGTGCCACTCACTAGGGCTGCACGATATATCGTTTAAGCATAGTCATCGCGATGTGCGCATGCGCAATAGTCACACTGCAGGACGTGCGATGTCACTGAATCAAACACGTCATGCTGCAATGTTTTTGCTGCTTGACACAAAAAGAAGATTCACACTGTGCTTATTTTCCATTAAATACCTACCGGAGGAAGATTATGTCTGCCCAATATCATTTCTTTTGCTCCAATATTGGATTCACTGAGTTGTTTTGCTATTTGTTGTGAGTGACCTGTAGTTCCTGCATGCACAGTGAAGCATCCAAAAGACAGAAAGGGAGGATTTAATTGCAAAAAGGAACTCAGCATCAGATATATGGAACTATTTCGGCTACAGAAAGGATTATGTTGACCAAAAACGGGTAACGTGTCGACAGTGTTTTGCAGTTGTTGCCACAACACGAGGCAACACAACTATTTTTTTTTTGACCATTTAAACCGCCACCACAAAGCTCTGTACGACAAGTGCAGAGCCAGATCAGAAAACTGTTTTAGATGCCTTTGCCAGTGTCTTACCATATGAGAGAGGTTCCAAACGACAGCGAGAAATCACTGATGCAATAACGTTCCACCTCGCGGAAGACATGGTACCAGTTAACACAGCTAACAAAGAGGGTTTTAAAACCATGAACTGGTCTCTTAATAAGCGGTATGTAATACCGTCACGCACGTATTTTTCTCAAATTGCCATCCCAGAGTTGTACTAGAAGTGCAAGGTACAAGTTGAAACGGAGCTGTCGCAAGAGAACTATTATGCAGCTACAAAAGACATGTGGTCCAGCCGGACAGCGGATGCTTATACACATCTCCGGAAATAAATAAGAGACCACTCCTGTTTCTTCTGAAATCAGCATCTCCACATGTACAGCAGGTTCTTAGTGAGGAACAGTAACTGTTAGTGTCTCCTATGTGAAGCCAGTTCTTCACCTCTTCAATGCTGCAAAGGCAAGAGAAAGACCCAGACCTGACAAAGAAGATGAAGAACAAGATTTTGGACTACCTCAACGAGAAATACAGCTCTGGAAATAAATAAGAGCCCACTCCAGTTTCTTCTTAAATCAGCATCTCCACATGTACAGCAGGTTCTTAGCGAGGAACAGAAGGTATAAAGAAGAAGGTCCTCAGGAGCTGCTATATATGGCATCTTCTTTGGACCCCCGGTTCAAGATGGAATTCATCAGTGCAGACAACAAGCCCCGTGTCATGGCCAGACTGACATCAGAGATGCTGGAATGCCAGGAGACGTCCAGCTGCAGCACTGAAGTGGAGTCCAAAGTTGGTGACGGGCAAAGAAAGCCAAGAAGTCCTTGGGAAGTTTCTTTAAACAAAGTGGAACTGCTGCAAAGGCTGATTCTTCTCTGACCTTTAAGGATGCTGTGGAAGCAGAGTTAAACAACTGCCTGCTTACACCTTCCACTGACAAAGAAGAGGATCCACTTGCATGGTGGAAAGCACACAAAGTGAGCTTTCCACATCTTGCTAAGCTTGTGTCTATGCATTCCTGCATTCCTGCTACAAGCGCTCCATCTGAGAGGCTTCTTAGTGCAAGTGGAAACATCATCACTTGCCAGCGTTCTTGTCTCGAGCCTGCAATGGTGGATAGGTTGGTATTTCTATCCCAAAACCTCTAAGCTTATGTGAGCAGTGCAGATCCAGATGTTTAAAAAGTCAAGTTATTACATTTGACTATTATATGCAACAGTTGAGAACAAGAAATGTAGATTTCATTTAAATTAAGAGATTCATTTGTCCACATTAGGAAGGTTTATACTGTTCAAAAGTTTTATTTCACCTTTATTTGTTTGGATATGATCACCAGCAGTTTGTTTTTACTTACTTTACTTACTGTTACTAAGAAAAGTTTATTTTAAAGAATCAAAGGTGCTGTGTGGATATTTATTATAGCTTAAAGGTATTTGTTTTATAGCACCATGGCATTTAAGTTGTATTTATGTGTACCACTCAGGGGAATGCATAGCTGCTATTTTATTTGTAGTTTTGGTTTAAGGACGTTTACAACTTGAACAGGATTTGATTGTTAAATAAAATGTTCACTCATGTTAATTCCCTAATGTGTTGTTGAAGCTTCCTCGGTTGAATGCTGTTTTAAACGAACGCTGATGTAGCATTCTGTAATCTCCTGTATTCCTTCTAGACACTAACCTTCTTCTTTCACATATGAGCCCTTTATATAGGGCAAGAAACATGCATTGTTATTACCATGCTGGATCATTTACTTCTCGTGACTTTTGATCAAATCTGGTGAAAAGTCCTGCACTGTTTAATATCGCAATACATATCGCAGAAAACAAAAATATTGCAATGTTACAATTTTCCAATATCATGCAGCCCTACCACTCACAGTCACGTAACATGGGATCATTTTCCTCAATAAATAAATCACCAGGTCTAATTTTTTTCATCTCAGTTGTTTAATTGGGTTCTTATTATCTACTTTGATTATGTTTTAGGTCATATTCATGCACAAACACCAACGATTCTAAAAGATTCAGAAACCTTAGAGCACCACTGTAAGACTGTCTAAGCCTGGCTTAGGCACACATGACATCAAGCCATTTTCTCGGAGAGCACCCCCCGCTTAATGAAAGGGTTTCTGATCTCCCGCCCCAGCAAACAACCTCTAAAACTGGATTTAATTAAAGCTCTGAAAGAACCTCCCTGATTTACTGAGAAGTAAAACACTGTCCATGTCTACACGGCTTTAATGGCAAAAATGAAGAGAACAGAAGTTAGAAGAAGACGTTTGGGGGTAAAACAGACTTAACAACTTGTTAACTACACTGGCCTACACTGGTTAACTACACTGGCCTACACTGGCCTACACTGGTTAACTACACTGGCCTACACTGGCCTACACTGGTTAACTACACTGGCCTACACTGGTTAACTACACTGGCCTACACTGGTTAACTACACTGGCTTACACTGGTTAACTACACTGGCCTCAAGGTTTTCATGCTAAAAGACATCAAACATTTCACTCCTAATCAACCTCTCAAACTGTACAACCTCCTCCCGACTGTGACAGGTCCTGTTCAGCATGTCATTCATCCTGAGACCTCCTCCTCAGTGTAACTGGTCCTACTTACCATGTCATACATCCTGAGACCTCCTCCTCAGTGTGACTGGTCCTATTCACCATGTCATACATCCTGAGACCTCCTCCTCAGTGTAACTGGTCCTATTCACCATGTCATACATCCTGAGACCTCCTCCTGACTGTGACAGGTCCTGTTCAGCATGTCATTCATCCTGAGACCTCCTCCTGGCTGCGATTGGTCCTATTCCCCATTATCACTCATACTGAGACCTCCTCCTTAGTGTGATTGGTCCTAGTCACCATTATCATTCATTCTGAGACCTCCATGTGACTGTGACTGGACCTATTTACTGCGTCATTCATACTGAGACCTCTTCCTCACTGCGATTGGTCCTATTTACCATTATCGTTCATTCTGAGACCTCCTCCCATCTGCGATTGGTGCTATTCACCATTATCATTCATTCTGAGACCTCCTCCTAAGTGTAACAGGTCCTATTCACAATGTAATTTATTCTGAGACCTCCTCCTAAGTGTGACTGGTCTTATTCACCATGTCGTTCATTCTGAGACCATGTCGTTCATTCTGAGGCCTCCTTCTCACTGTGATTAGTCTTCATCACCACACTGTTTGTTGTCTGTGACTGGTCCTAACACTGCATTGTTTGTCCTGAGACCTCCTCCTGAGTGTGATTGGTCCTCAGCACTGCGTGGTTATATGAGAAGCTTCAGTCAGGTTTTCATTTCACTCTTAGTACAGAGACAGCATTCATTTGTGTAGTCAATGACCTTAGGCTTAGCTCTACCACCAAATCCTTCTATATTGGTCTTACTGGATCTACTCAGTTCAGCTTTTGATACAGACAATCACAAGATTCTAGTCCACCATCCTGTATACTGGTTAGGTCTTATAGGTTACTGTGTTATAACCTTTGAAATAATCTTTAATGAATAAACAGTTCAAAAGAACTGAACATTTCTTGTGGAGTGCCACAGGGCCCCGTTTTAGGGCCTTTACTTTTCCCTTTGTATATGTACATGTAACAGTATCAGTGCCGATGACACACAGTTATGCATTCCCATTCATTCTGGTAATCAGGACTTGACAGACTTAGCAGCTGTGTGTCAGCGATCATTTAAAAAATGTCTTTTTTTAATCTTGCTAATTTGATTTGTTTCATTGAATTATGTGATGTTAAATTAACACTCACCGTTCCTTCTTTTACTGTTAAGCCTTATTACCTGTCTGTAAAGCACTCCGCAATGCCACCGGTATGGGAAGTGTTATATAAATAAAGATATTATTAAAAGATATTATTATGTGACTGGTTCCATTTGAAGCAAGCTTCCAGCAGTGCAGAGATATAAACCAAGTTCTTTGTTCCCTACATTGTGTTTGGCAGTAGTTAAATTAATTCAAGTTCTTTAAACACGCATCATCAAAAGTACAGCTGCACCCAGAAGGAGGTGTGGGATTGCAGTGCTACTGGGAAGGAAGGTAAAGGTTACCGGGAACAATAAATGATTATAAATTTATACTGATATGGGCATGTTTACTAACACAACATGCTCAGCATGGAGTTGTAGAGGTTCCTAATGGTGTCCTGTGATAATCCATCCCATGCAGCTTGAACATTCTCACACAGTGTGTGGTAGGGGTGGAGGTGGAGTGACACCACATCTTCTGGACGTGTGACAACAAACCGTTCATCTTGG
>CM067481.1:5753093-5871189 GCA_034552555.1 Semaprochilodus insignis
AAGCGGGACTCGTCACTGAAGATGACCTGCTGACATTCTGAGTCACTCTATGACAGTCTGGCACGACACCGTTGCAGTTTTTGGTGACGGTGACGTGGTGTTAAGGACAGTCGTTGTAACGGTCTGTGTGCATGTAGTCCTGCGTGGTGCAGCCGTCTGCCCAAGGTGCTGGCACAAACAGGATGACTCATGGAGGGCAGCACTGCTAACTGAACGTCTGCAAACGTGGCTGTTGGGTCAGTCAGGTACAGTGATAAGGCTCATCCTTGCTTACGTCACATGCGCGGCCGAGCATGAAACTTGCACCAAGTTTCATTCCGGTCGGTTGATTCCTTCTGGCTGCAGCTATCTGTGCTACTATTCTTTTAATGATGGGTGTATATTATGTTCTTTTAAAACATTCTGTGGTTAATCTACCTCAGGACTGAGGTTACGGACTTTCTAGATATTTGTTGCTCCTATAAAAGAGTAATTACTGAATAACAAGACCTAGGACGTAATAAGAGGCTCTCCTCGTAAAAGGAGCTCAAGAGGTTAAATGTACCAATACTACTAAAAATTAAAACAATGTTTTCATATGACACCTTCACTGCTACAGACACACTTCGAGCAGCACTAGGGCAAAGACTCTGTAACGGACTCCATCATTCAAAAGCCACTAAGTTTAACTTCACCACATTTAGTGACAAAACAACATTTCTTGAAGACAAACTGAAGCGTTTATTCTACTTGTGGCCAACCTCAGCTAAAAATAACCACGAGTACTGCCTGTGTGGATCCCAGAACCATAGACTATTTTAAGCTGTGGTCCATCTACAGGATTTCAGTTGTACAAGCTGCTGATGGAAGACAGACAAATATACGGTTCTGAGAAAACCATATGTCAGAGCCATTTATCTGTCCAGGGAGAGCATTCATTAGTTCACAACAACAATAATGCTGGAATAAATACAAGACAAAATGAATATATAAACAATACATTTTGTGATTTGATGACTATGTTAGTTTGACCATGTCTATAGGATGTCCAGTATTTGCAGTTGCCAACAACACCTGCTTCAGCTTCACCTGTATTACATTAAATCAGGTGCCGCTAATGAAATCCATAACAAACCCATACAGTGACTGGAGAACGGTGAGACATCGGGAAGCAGACCTGTGTGTTTAACCGTATTTGTAAAAACAATATTTCAAATATAATGCTCTATATATGACAACAGACATTCTATAAGTTATGATTAATGTTCTAATGCACCACCGCATTAGTCTACAAATGATCAGCATCAGTCAACACCTCAGTCCAGCGCTCCCCCTGCCTCCCACCAAAGCACCTTCCTGTCTCATCATTTATCTGTTCAACTGCGTAGCTGCTTGTTGAAATGATTTATAACATTATAATACATGCAAATATTACCGCAGTAGAAAATGAACAAAATCTTGTTTTACAAAAACATAACCACGTTCTAAAGCAGTCAGAAGAACACAGGTTTTGTTCCTGGTTTTCTGTTCAACGCACCCCCACCTCCCCACCACCCACTCTCCAACCATCACATGGATTTATTAAGCTGAACTAGGAATTAGATGGTAACTGCCAATAATACTGGGCTGCCATGAGGAGAAGCTTGGGAATGGTCAAACAAACTTACTCAAGCACTATGTATGGGTGTTAATGATACTTATAACAATGCATATGACCTAAATCAATAAATACTTACTGCCCGGATCAACAGCTCAGGTGCTCAAACCATTGCACTGTACATATCTTCACTGTATAAGATCAAGCAAGTATCTCCAAAATGGCAACTTTACAGGAGAGGGCAAAAACCTCATGTAGCCTTAATGTAAGTCAATGGAACCAGACTTCATCAGAAGATTCATCATGAAACTTTCACACGGTGTGAACAACAGCTGCTGTGTGCAAATGATGCCTAACAGTAAAAGTTTATCTGCAGTGTTTCTCAGCCCTGGTCATGGAGGCCAACATTCCCTGCTTTTACCACACCTGATCCAAGTCATCGGCTCATTGGCCACCCATTATTGGGTTTAAGTGGCTGGAAAAGCACTATAATGTGCAGGATAGTGGGGCTCCAGGACCAGGGCTGAGCAAACACCTATTGCTCCTTTCATCATGGCGTTATCACTCAGGTTAAACAGCAACTGGCATTTTACAGGCACATACAAAACGAAGATAATGCAGAATAACTGAGACAGGTTGAACGTCTTGTTCCGACAGCGATAACGAAACTGTATAATACACAGGTAATAAACAGATAACCACTGCTTAATGACCTACTGTACTGCTCTCTGAAATCACTAAAGGAACCGTTAAAGGGGAATTCCATCCATTTCTCAAAAATCTCTGCCTAACTGAGCACAGTCATTCAGCATGGTCTGATGTGAAATGATCTGTTCTAGAGAAACTAGACTCAGTCCACAGTGGTGGTGATGGGAACCAGACGTCTGGAGAGTCTAATGTCTCTAAAAGCTCCATGACAGGAAGAAATGATAGTCCTGGTATAACGTTTTGGCTTAAATGTGCCTTAGAACTGATTTATGCAGTGTTGTAAATTGTTCTCTGATGTTCTACACAGAAGGTGACTTTAGTCGCATTTCTTGTGAGATATGGCCAGATGCAGTTTTGCACACCCATTTACACCCTATGATTCAGTCCTGTAATGAAACAAACTGTTTTCCCCTTTTTGGTGAGCTCATGAATAATTAGATGAGCTCTGCTCTGATTGGCTGGTTTACAGTGAGACACCACGATGATCACACAGAAGCAACATGTAAACATGTACTCTATAATGACCCTGTGTAAATAAGCTTGGTCATCAGGTTATTTAGCTAGCTGTGCTAATGCTAGTTACTTATGACTTGCTAGTAGCTAACACTGCCTATACTAGCTCTCCAGAGTAAAACGTGCAGAGCAGACTATCAACTGTGAATGGAAGTCGTCCAGGACCTTGTTAAAGATGAGGGAGCTGAAGTTGGCTTCCTATTCGCCAGCTTGTTTCATGAATTTTCCGTTCCACCTTAAATTGTGGCCCAGTTACATTCTGGTGTCTGTACAAATTGCAGCATTAAAGGTGGAACTGAAAATTAGAGAAGAAGCTGGTGGCAGTTGGTTCCTCGGAAAGGCTATGAAAAGTGCCGACCATGCCTTCACAGCCTGGAGCTGGATTTCTTCACATAGTCCACCACTGTCCTTGATGATGTTGTCGTCTGGACTACAGCATAAGCTGGTATATGTAAATGTTAGGGTGTAATTACACTTATCATCGAAAAGGTGGTTGCACCCAGAAGGAATCAACCGACAGGAATGAAACTTGGTGGGTAGGTTTAACATCGCGAGATATGCAAATGATTCAAGTTTCACACTCGGCCGTGCATGTGACGTTATCACTGTACTCGACTGACCATATAAGGCTGTCCTGTGCTTTCCATTCTGACTCGTGTTGTTGTGATGAAGGCATCCTTTGCAAATGAACTATGACTTGGAGAAGAGTTCAAAAGCAATTCAAGCAGTTGGAAGAGTTGTAGAGGGGTCGCATCATAGGTCTCTGGAAAGCAGGATCGTCTTATGGATGTATTTCTGGGCATACTTGTCATGCGGATATTGCCATAGCACGCTGATAGTGGCAGTGGATAGAAGAAGGCATGAACCAACAACGTGAAGGATCTGGGAGACCTCTCATACCACGGAGAGAGAGAGAACCAACGGATTGTTTGACCCAACAGCCACGACTGCAGACATTCAGTGAGCAGTGATGCCCTCCATCCTGTTGGTTCCAGCACCATTGGCAGACGGCTGCATGAAGCGGGACTACATGCACACAGACCCTTACAACGACTGCCCTTAACACCACATCAACATTGCCAAAGACTACAATGGTGTTGTGCCAGACTGTCATGGAGTGACTCAGAATGGCAGCGGGTCATCTTCAGTGATGAGTCCCTCTTTTGTCGTGGTGGAGACTGCCAATGATTTATCATCATTCATTGTTCCTGGTAACCTTTATCTTCCATCCTAGTAGCACTGCAATCCCACACTTCCTTCTGGGTGCAGCTATATTTTTGATGATGAGTGTATGTCTATTACACCTTTATAAATCTCAGCAAAACTAAATCTTGTGATGCATATTAATCATGAAAATCCCTTGAAGTATTGTGATATAACATTTGTCCTATATTGCCCACCCCTGGTTCACAGTGTGTCACAGTACATATACTTTCTAAATGATTATGGTGGAAAGGTACGTCCATTGTGAGGTCAACCAGTCCCTGAAGAAGACCCTGGTGGTTTTCATGCTGAATGAACTGGCTATATAAGTGTTGTAGACATGGTGACCCCCAGTTCCCATCACCACCACTATCGAGAAATCAAGAGCCTCTACAATGAACCACCTCACATCAAGCCACTCTGAATGACTGTGTTTACATCTCATCCACTGAGCCATGTAGCAATTTCGAAAAATCTGGTGGGACGCCCCTTTAAACACATTCACTTTTCCCTCACAAGCTTTTGACCGCGCACGTGGAGCCCCTGCAGCGCCCAGCGCCGGACATTTACAGCAGACCAGTGAGAATATGAGCTCGGGTTGCTCACCATGGCGTCGTAGCCGAGCTTGTTCATGAAGAACGCCGCCTCGGCGCCTTTGTAGTAGTTGAACCACACGGTACCCTGGAACTGGTCTCCTGCGTCCAGCAGCAGCAGGTTCCTCTCCGCCTTGCGCAGCTCTTTGATTTTGGTGGACCTCCTGGCCACGCCGGCGAAGCAGGGGGCCTTCGTGCACTTCCCCGAGTCCTTATTGGTCTCCTCGACGCGCGCGTGCACGTCGTTCGTGTGCAGCAGCGCGAGCTCCCAGTCCGCCGCGCACGCTAGCCCGCACAGCAGCAGCAGCAGCAGCAGAGGCAGCGCTGTTTGCGCGCGCGGCCACCCTCGCATGTCGTCGCGTGCTAGAGCGCTGAGTACGCGCGAGCAGCTGAGCACGGGGATAAAACCAGCAGCGTGCGGAGGGGCGTGTCCTCTGACAGGCAGCCAATAGGAACTGATGGAGAACATTCTACTCAGTCAGGTCCAACTGGGGAGTCCCATAGTAAACCCTCGTGCCTTCATTAAATAATTAGACCTGAGATATTTACAGGGGCTATATCACGGTTGGTTTAAACCCACAGGCATTAATAAAGGTAGTAATAAACTATATGTGTGTATATATATATATATGTATATATATAGATAGATAGATAGATAGATAAATAATATTACTATAGTATTATAATGGTATGTAATACACATACACCCATCAGCCATTACATTAAAACCATGTCCGTACAGGAGCACTCTGTAGTTCTACAGTTACAGACTGTAGTTCATCTGTTTCTCTGTATACTTTATTCCCCTCTTCCTCAGTGGTCAGGACCCCCACAGGACCACCACAGAGCAGGTATTATGTGGGTTGTGGATCATTCTCAGCACTGCAGTAACACTGACGTGGTGATGATGTGTTATTGTGTGTTGTGCTAGTGGGACTGGATCAGACACAGCAGTGCTGGTCCTGTGGGGCTATACAGTCTGTAACTGTAGAGCTACAAAGTGCTCTTATATGAGTGGAACTGATAAAAAATGCTTTACAAAAAAGCTTATACAGTATATGATGCTTCCTGCCCACCACAAACTACTGCCTCCACCCGAATACAGACCCATGGACCACTACTCAGGTGGTCTGCAGCCCACAGGTTGAGAAACCCGGTCATAAAATATGTGTTCACTTATTTGCAAGTAGAAAATCAACAAAACGTGTTATTTAACCAGGAGTGCACAAACATTTGCACACAAACAGAATAAAACCGTCCTTTCTCTACACACTCTTCACTGCCAGTTAAGGATCTGATTCATCTTTTCCATAAGGCCTAAACTAAAATGTAAAGATGCCCTGAGGGTGGCTGTTATTAACCTTAACACAAACTTTTTCATTAACGAATTCTCTGCCTGCCCCCCAGAATACATAAGCAAATAAATATTGCACCCTCTAATATTCAGTTGGATTGCCTTTAGCTTGGCCAGGATCTAGTATTGATGACAGGAGGGGCGAACCACCAAAGACTTCTACACCACATTCCAAAGAATTTCAATGGGGTTGAGGTCAGGACTCTGTGGTGATCAGTTCCTCATGTTCCCCGAACCACTCTTTTACAACCTGATCCCAATGAGTCTCTGCGCTTTCATCCTTAAACATGGCCATGCCATCAGGGAAGAAAGAATTCAGTGATTGGAAAACCTGCTCATTCAGTACATTCAGGTGGTCAGCTAACTTTACTTACTTCATGTCCACACAGCTGTCCAGTCCCAGTCCGGTGAGCCTGTGTGATTGCGTGTCAACGCTCTTCCTTTTACTGTTAAACACAGCAGTGGGTTCTACGGCTCACTTGTTTCATTCGGCTTCCCCAAGTGAGCTCTGATCACAGTCATTATTCCAGATTACTTCCAGATTTCTTCCATGAAGTTGATGGTCCTCCGATCTCCTTCCAAGTTTTACTGATGCACTGGACAGTTCTGAACCCAGTTCCAGTCACTTCCGCTTTTCCTCAGCTGTTTTCTTGGCTTGATGCAGGATAATAATTAGCCTCAAATGATTTGAAACAGAGTAACATCTGTTCTATGACCTCCAGATGCCTCTTCCCACTTGGTTGTTTAAGAAAAGATGAGATGCTCACTGCATCGGTGCAGGTTTAAAATCATTTGTACCATCTGAAGCATATTAATCACTGCGGTAGTTATCCAGTCAAAGACTTTTATCCATTTGCCTATGTAATTCCAAACAGTGGCTTTGTTTAGGGCAGTCATTGTGGATTATTAGGGTAGAAATCCGAATAAGGAGTAGAATCTATAAAATGTCAATATGAAATCCGCCTGAGAGCGGTCTGTTTACATGCAGTAGATTAAAAAACTCAACCAGTTACAAAGTTGATATCGTTTGAATAGTGATCTAGAAATAGTGCAGAATCTTCAACATTTCTTCTTCCCTTTACTCATAGGCTTTCGTCATTTCTTTTTCTTTTTTTTTCTTTGGTTTGGTTTGCTCTTGACTGTTAAAGTGAGGGGTATCAGCATGCCAAGTGTCATGCCTGCTGGTTCTCCTCTCACCTCCGATCTCCCGGACTCTATTTCCCATAACTCATGACCCGATGACATCACTTTCACATGTCTGCCATCTCCCAATCCTGTTCCGTTCTCTAGATCAGAGTCTCCTGAGTGTTGAGCCCACCTGTTAATTTAGTCTGTTTGTATAAATACTCCTCTCTCACACTGACCCATTGCGAAGTATTGCCACTCTGTGCGTACTGAGCGTTTCTCCCTGTTGTTATTCTTGTTAGCTTCTCTGGTTTGACTCTCTTTTCACTTTCTGGTTTACTCTTTTGTCTTTTCCCTTTTGGTACTGTTGCTGGTCTGGTTGTTTGCCTGGTTTTGACTTCTGCCTCTTTTCTCACTCTGACTCAGTCCTTGCGCCATTGGTTATGTCAGCTTTGATCTTGTTGCTGCTGTGTTGCACTACCAGTCTGTTTAATAAACATTGCTTTGCTTTTAGCTCAGCACGTGTCACAATCTGTCCGTTCCATCAACACACAGTGATCCAAAGAGCTCTCTGACGTCTTCAAAAAAGAAGGTTATAGATGCATATGAGACTGGGAAGAGATTTCCGAAGATCTCAAAACGATCAGTTGTTCCACTATCCGGACAACTGTTTACAAACACCTGCCAACATGGCCAGGGTAGCCATGTCCTAGCAAGGTTAGCCCAAGAGCAGACTTTAAGGTCTCCAGCAATCCTAACATAACAAAATTGAAAGCATGGCACAACCATCTAACCCCCATTGTGTGGGGACTGCGAGTTAAATTCCCAATGATGCCACAGCCATCCATGGCCAAGAGTCGAAGAAAGCAGAACCGTCTTCTCTCTCTAGCATCTGTTAGCTGACAAACAGAACTGTGGCCTCCTCTAAGCATGTCAAACCATCCAGTGACAATAGCAGGAGATGTGGTGGAGCTTCACGTGTCTCAGAGGAAGCACCTGCAAGCCCTCACCCTGCCAGCTTGTTGGTAATGAGGAAACCTAGCTAGGCCTCAACTAAACTAGAGGGGCAAAAATGGCCTTGTGGACTTGTACTTATGGACTTGTACATGAAGACCCTGGACAAACTCATTATTGACTCAGTAATAGCGAGGTATCTAACACAGTAGGGAACAAGATGAGCTAGTCCAGGTAAAGAATGTGTTTAGAATGACCATTAGCAATATAAACAGCAATCTATTATGTGGGCTGAAGACCCTTCAGCCTGCTGACTCCTGAATTCATTCATGTGACCGTGTACATAAACGTTTACATGTAACCCTGTAAGTAAATGTTTACATAGTTCCCCTTCCAAGTAGTGCAGATATACACTGTCCCATACGCTTTCCCACAGCTGACATTTCAGAGGACAAAAAGACAAATGCCAACACTACAAGTCATACAAACACGTTAGCTCAAACACGTGCTGTTTAAGTGGTGATTTGCAAGCAGTGGTGATTTGTGGTGATTTGCAACTCAGTGGTGATTTGCAAGCAGGGTTTGAGGCCAGCGCAAAGATAAGAAATGTAGTGTTATTCTTGATTCTCGCTGGATTGGTTTGTATACATGGAGTCAATATCTGCTCCCTATGAAACTGATGCCCACAATACATTCCATACAGTTCCGGAGGAGGCAATTCAGGAGTAGGAATGTTGTGAAAGCCGTCTACAACAGGTGTTACAACCATGCTCGGAGTGAGGATGGGCGAGGCTTGGAACTTTGCCAAAAACCCATCTGTATATTTAATATCAGCATTCTTTAATGAGTGAATACAAGGATGTTAGGTATTTTATCCTCTACAGTGCACAATACACTTATCATTAAAAGAGTAGCTGCTGAAATAGCTGCACCCAGAAGGAATCAACCAACAGGAATGAAACTTGGTGGGTAGGTTTGACATTGTGAGACATGCTAATGATTCAAGTTTCACACTAGACCATGCATGTGACTCAAGCAACAACGGGCCTCATCGTTGCACCTGACTGACCCAACAGCCATGACTGCAGATGTGCAGCGAGCAGTGATGCCCTCCATGACTTATCCTGTTAGTGTCAGCACCATTGGCAGACGGCTGCATTGGTGTTGTGCTCAGAATGGCAGCAGGTCATCTTCAGTGACGAGTCCCGCATTTGTCTTGGTTGAGATGACCAACAAATCCGTGTGTGGAGGCACCGTGGTCAGTGCCAAGATGAACTGTTTGTCGTCATGCGTCACACGTCCAGAAGGCCTGGTGTCAGTCCACTTCCACCCCTACCGCACAATCTGCAGGAACTGTGTGCGAATATTCAAGCTGCATGGGACGGATTATCACAGGACACCATTAGGAACCTCTACAACTCCATGCTGAGACGTCTGGCATGTTGCATTAGCAAACATGGTGGCCCAACGCCATACTGAGAGACACTGCTTCTGTATGTGTAGCTCAATAAATATTGATCATATCAGTCTAAATGTATCATCATTTATTGTTCCTGGTAACCTTTATCTTCCTTCCCAATAGCACTGCAATCCCACACTTCCTTCTGGGTGCAGCTGTTCTTTTGATGACGAGGCTACAAAGAAAGGAAAAGGCCAACAAACATAACTGACTGCTCTTGACATCATGGACATCAGCACTCAGGAATGCTTTAACAAACTGTTGTCAGTTAATACTGTCTGGCACTGCATCCACAAACGAAAGTTAGGACCGTCACGAGTCAACAAGGCTCAGACACGCTGCTGTCTTTTCTGGGCTGGAGCTCGCCTGAAAAAGACTGACTAAGAGATTGTGGTCTGATGAATCAGCCTTTCAGTTTATTAATGGAAATAAAGGATGTCGTGATCTCAGAAGAAAGGAACCAGTTACCAACGGCGAGTTCAAACGCCAGGGCTGCCCTGATATGAGGGTTGGGCAACGTGCACACATGTGAGGGCACCATTACTGAATAGACAGAGTCGCTGCCATTCCCTCCAGAAATGGATACGTGCTCACCACTGATCAGGTGTGCATGATCAGAAGGCGGGGCACCATGCCCTTATAAACTGGCCCTCTCTCCAGTGTGAGGAAGGAGAGGACATGTGAGCGACCCAGAGGGGTAAAGGACCCCTAGAGAGGGCTAAGGAAGCCTCATATTTATGTTCCGTTTTGGGTTGGTTGGCACGTTATGTATAAATAAAGCACTCTGGTTCACTCGTGCTGGATGTTTGTGTGTGTGTGTGTGTGTCTTTCGATACATTACGTTGAGGTTTTCCCGGTCAGTGTGCTCGGCCCCTCCCCCGGGGGCCACACAAGCATATACATTTTGAAGCATTATATTCATCTCTCTTAGACAAAGCCCTATTCAGGGAAGTCTATGACAGTGCCACAGCACAGTCTGCACCTGTTACAACAGCATGGCTGCGTAATGTTGCAATTAATCATCAGCTAATGGTAAAAATAGAAACTAACATTATTTTAAATGCTATTATGCAGTTTATGATCCTTATTAAATGCTTAAGCATTTAAGCATTTAGTAAGGATCATAAATTGCATAATAAAACCTAAAATATTGTTATATCCTATTTCTGTTTTTAGTTAATGATTAAATGCTATATTATTTAACTATTTAGTAATACTTATTGTTGTCTTAAGTACCATTAATAGATGTACCTTTATTATAAAGTGATACCTTTTATTGCTATGTCAATAGGATAGCTGCACCCAGAAGGAAGTGGGGGATTGCAGTGCTATTGGGAAGGAAGATAAAGATTACCAGGAACAATAAATGATGATACATTTAGACTGATATGGACAATATTTATTGAGCTACACCTACAGAAGTGGTGTCTCTCAGTATGGCGTCGGGCCATCATGTTTGTTAACGCAACATACCAGACGTCTCAGCATGGAGTTGTAGAGGTTCCTAATAGTGTCCTGTGATAATTCATCCCATGCAGCTTAAATATTCTCACACAGTTCCTGCACATTGTGTGGTAGGGGTGGAGGTGGAGTGACACCAGGCCTTCTGGACGTGTGACAACAAACTGTTCATCATGGCGCTGACCACGGTGCCACACGGATTCTTTGGTCGTCTCCACCAAGACAAAAGCGGGACTCGTCACTGAAGATGACCCGCTGCCATTCTGAGTTTCTCCATGACAGTCTGGCACGACACCATTGCAGTCTTTGATGATGTTGACGTGGTGTTAAGGACAGTCGTCATAACGGTCTCCATGTATGTAGTCCTGTGTCACGCAGCCGTCTGCCAATGGTGCTGGCACTAACAGGATGACTCATGGAGGGCACTGAGTGCTGTATGTCCACAATCGTAGCTGTTTGGTCAGTCAGGTACAGCTCGTCCTTGCTTACGTAACATACATTCTATGAACAGTGTTTCCAAATCCTGCTCCTGCTGCCAACACATCTGCTTCAGCTCATCGTTACTGTAACAAGGGGGTTGAGGCAGGTTGCAAGTGCAACATGGTTCTGTTAGGGGTTGTCCAGGAAACACGATCAGAAGAGGCAGGGGTCAAAACACAGGCAGGCATCATCAGAGACATATCCATAAAGACAAAATCCAGAAACCAAAGCAAGGGTCAAAACCATGGAAACCAACACTACAAGATACATGAATCAAGAAAAGCAGGAAACACGGCTCAGAACTCTAGTGTGAACACAGAGACTTCGCAACCAGGCTGAGCAAACCATAGAGTATACATGGCAGTCCTAATGAGCCCTAGATCAGCAGCAGGTGTGAGAGTGGGTGGAGCCAGGGTGGAGCAGGAAAAGCTGTGCAGTAACACACAGGCACCATAGAGGGCTGTATGTGACAGTTACCAATCCCTTATTAGGGCTAAGCTTTTATACTGGTGGGAGAAAAAGAGTGGCTATGTCAATGTACTCTTAACTTAAAAGAACATGGCTTTTCAGCACTGTGGTGGCATTTTGCCATGTAAAGAACATAATTTATTTTTTTTACTATTTTGATAAACTATTCTTTTAAGCATGTTAACTTAAATAGGGATCAATAGAAATATACTTAACCCTTCATTTACTTTATTGTAACTCTGAGCCAACAAATTGGTAATAAGCCATTAGTGATGGCTTACTGGTGCTGAAGCAGTCACTGGAATGCATCATTGGTCACTGGAATGTACAGCAACTGCTATGTACTGTTGTTACAGCACTGAAACTGGTATGTGACCAATCCCATGTTCATCTCTGAGGACCACACATGTGCATAGTTGGAGGGTGCACGAACTGTTACCCAGGCCTCCCCCCACAGCAGTGGATTAAAGGTGCTACTACCACACAAGTCAAGATTATACATTTTCAGACTAGACTAAACCCCAAAATGAATGGGAGTCCAGATGATGAGCCCTGTTAATAAAAGGTACTAACTGGACAAATACAGTGTACGGTCTGTATGAGGAACTAGAAGTTCTTATCTCGTAAACAATTCTAGCTGATTTCAGGATATTTTAGCTGAACAAAAACTACTGTCAGCTCGAAAGAAGGAGAAAAAGGAAGAGAGAGAGACTTTTCTTTTAAATGCCAAGCTAAACTTCATTAGAAAGACAGGTTTGGGTTCTCTAAATGCCCATGTCTACATTCACTGATGTTGTCTAAGCCGAACTGTATGTTCCCTCAGAACCAAATCACATCAGGCCTTTCCACGCTCGCTTGACTTTTGCTCCACCCCAGTGAAGAAAAGACCAAGGTGGAAACAAAGTCCTTACAGGAATGTCTCTTCACTTAGCATCTGCTCCCTGCTCATGGTGAAGCTAGTAAGCCGACTGGCTCTGTTCCTTGAAGGGTGGGTCTTCCTCAATGAGTAGATGCCAAGGTATGAGGTTTCCCATTCATATCTCAACCAGTGATCGGTCGTCTCATTTATAACATCTTTGGTGCAAGTCCATTATCTTAAACCATCAGTTTGGTTAGTAAGTATAACTTATTGGCTAATTAGCCCACCAGACAAAAAATTTGTCAGCTTGAGCGTTTAAGGTGGTAGTAACTTCAGGCCTCTGCAGATGGCGCTGCATGAGGATGATGGGGCTATAAATACCTGCGGGGTGAGAGTGACTGGATCCATAGATTGAGAAGAGGTGGTACAGTGCAGTGAATGTCTCGTTCCATGTGTGGAAAATGTCTCCAAGGCAGATGTTAATGATTGGCTAAAAGGAGTGACTGTATTTGGGCGTGCCAAAGACCATATTGTGAAGGAAGTAGCTGAATCTGCAGGTGTATGGAAGCGTACGGTCATATGGGTCTACCAGCAGTGGCTAAAATCCCAGTCTACAGGAACTTCTCCTCGGAATTGTGCTAGGGAGGGCAGCCACCAAACCTGACCCAACAGAGCAATTCTTTGATGTAAGAGTGTCTGAACATTGATGGGCCTACATCCAGAAACTTGTCCAGCCCACGCCAAATCCAATCACAGCTTTTATTGGTGCTTGTAGAGGTATTACACGCAACATTTTTTTTTTTCTGGTGAGCTTATGAAACTGCACTGCTCTATGCACACATGCTCATAAACATGTCTAACTGTATCTAGATTTAGGTGAGAAGTCAAGCAAGGCTTTGAGTCTTAAAATGATTAAAAACACTTATTAAACCCTTATTAAAAAACTTGGAGGCTAACATAAATGCAAACAGCATTAGCTTCCTAACTAGCTTATGTCACCTAAACTTATCATCACACCAACATGCCTGTAACATGGGGGTTGAGGCAGGTTGCAAGTGCAACATGGTTTTATTAGGGGTTGTCCAGGAAACACTATCAGAAGAGGCAGGGGTCAAAACACAGGCAGGCATCATCAGAGACATATCCATAAAGACAAAATCCAGAAACCAAAGCAAGGGTCAAAACCATGGAAACCAACACTACAAGATACATGAATCAAGAAAAGCAGGAAACACGGCTCAGAACTCTAGTGTGAACACAGAGACTTCGCAACCAGACTGAGCAAACAATGGGGTATAAATGGCAGTCCTAATGAGTCCTGGATCAGCTGCAGGTGTGAGAGTGGGTGGAGCCAGGGTGGAGCAGCAAGAGCTGTGCAGTAACACACAGGCACCAGAGAGGGCGGTATGTGACAATGCCTTTCTAGTTTGCAGTCTAGTGCATGCATTGATCAGGAGGTAGTGCCTGGTGTCTTTAACCTCATCAGGGAAAGTAAAGACCTGTTGGTTGCAGTTTTGGGCGGGGTAGGAAAAAGCAGTTCAACTGGAGCCTACTGTACTGGACCTGTGGTCAATGACAAAACAAAAAACATTTACAGTTGTCTAGAACCGAAGCTTCCAGTCCTTTGTGCAGTGAAAAATGCCCCAATGTTAGCGTTAACAGTTAGGAATGCTTATCACTTAGTCTTTAGCTTACATTCTTAAAACTGGTTCTAAAGGCAACCTGGACAAGCCACATTTCACTGTTTGGGGAACCCTAAGAACTGGCCCAAAAACATTGCTCAACCCCTTGTTCTAGAGGCACCCTGCTTTCCCTACAAGTGCTTTCCCTACATCCACGAAAAGGGGCAGAGCAGGGTGCTTCCAGGACCGGGGTTGAGAAACACTGCTTTAGAAAACCACAAGTGTTGCTTTTATTGGCATTGCAGTCAATAACTGGAGGTAGACTGGTCAATAAACCACGAACAACAAACAGCAAACATCAAAACTGCTGCACGGAAAACGGAAAACGGAAAAACTTGACTCCTGAGAGAACATCAGCAGGAACGGATGAGGCTATAGAGAGAGCAGGTGAGGGACAATTAACATTGACACCTTTGATGTTATGGAAAGTAATGCTGCAGTGGCCGCTCTCAGAGGAAGCACTAATAAAACCATCTGAGCACACCGCGCTGTGGTCCGAAACAGCAAGTCATAGCACTTCAGCATTAACCCCAGCTCCACTCCTTGCAATAGCAAGATCCAAGGTGTGCTTATATGTGAGACAGCATGTAGAGTGAGTGGCAGTGGTGGACAGTAACGAAGTAAATGTGATTAGTTACTGTACTTAAGTATTTCCATTTTGGACGACTTTCTACTTCAACTCCAATCCATTTCAAACTCTAATATCTTACTTTTTACTCCACTACATTATGCTAAATTTGTAGCTGTTGTTTGGCTTATGTGTGCATAAAAACGTAACATGTCCAAACGAAGCTTATTCATGGATTTTTGGCATCCATGGAAATGTCCATTTCAGACCTGGACTACATCAAGGACCACCTGGAGGAAGGCGGGTAAAGGAGGATGGGGTTAGTAAACAGATCAAACATATTGTTCCTGACTTTGTGGGTAAATAGACCACTGGCGAGTGTCTTTTTCTGCATTTATACAAACACTATTTACTTTTATAGTAAATTGGTAATAAGCTTTTAGTGATGGCTTACTGGTGCAGGAGTCACTGGAATGTATCATTGGTCACTGGAATGTACAGCAAGTGCTGTGTACTGTTGTTACAGCACTGAAACTGGTATGTGACCAGTACCATGTTCTGAGGACCACACATGTGCACAGTTGGAGGGTGCATGACCTGCTACCCAGGCCGCCCCCCACAGCAGTGGATTAAAGGTGCTACTACCACACACAAGTCAAGATTATGCCTTTTCAGACTAGACTAAACCCCAAAATGAATGGGAGTCCAGATGATGAGCCCTGTTAATAAAAGGTACTAACTGGACAAATACAGTGTACAGTCTGTAAGAGGAACTAGAAGTTCTTATCTCGTAAACAATTCTAGCTGATTTCAGGATCTTTTAGCTGAACAAAAACTACTGTCAGCTCGAAAGAAGGAGAAAAAGGAAGAGAGAGAGACTTTCCTTTTAAATGCCAAGCTTAACTTCATTAGAAAGACAGATTTGGGTTCTCTAAATGCCCATGTCTACATTCACTGATGTTGTCTAAGCCGAACTGTATGTTCCCTCAGAACCAAATCACATCAGGCCTTTCCACGCTCGCTTGACTTTTGCTCCACCCCAGTGAAGAAAAGACCAAGGTGGAAACAAAGTCCTTACAGGAACGTCTGTTCACTTAGCATCTTTGCAATACCCTTTCTGGCAGTATCATCAGTCTGCTCCCTGCTCATGGCGAAGTTAGTAAGCCGACTGGTAGTAAATGTGTTTTGGCCTGTTTATGTTTATGAACAGAGACCTACAGATGCAGTACAGTACAGGGAAACTCATGTGTGATCCTGTTTAAAGCAAGTTCTTATTAAACTTAAACTTGTAAGTAAGTTGCAAATAAATCTTCAACTGAAACTTTACTTGTTTGCAAAAAGTTATTTTGTAGTTCTAGCTAATGGAACCTGTTCTCCTTCAGTGTTCTGTGCTTAAAATCATTTGAATAGACGTCAGTGTCAGACTAATTAATGAGCTTCTATTAAAGACTGGTGGACTGAGAGACACTAGAGATGAGCTGATTAAGAGTCTTGTTCCAGAAATGATAATTAGGACATTAGAGCCATAATAAATCATGCTCCTGTTACTCTCCATACTTAAGTACATTTGACTTTTACTTTTACTGGAGGAGTATTTTACCTTGGGTATCTTTACTTTAACTCAGCTACATGGTTTGTGTACTTCGTCCACCACTGGTGAGTGGACATTTGTCAGTGAGCTTTAGAAGATCGATAACGAGGACCTGTCACTTACGGTTTGGTACTGTTACTTGTTGATTTGCTTTTGACTGGTTTTTATCTACGCAACAGACACAAACATCCGTTATCTTAGTCGCAAGTCTAAACACAGTTGAACCTTTATCTTGTTTTTGTCTATTATTGAGCACATTGAGTCCACAGTGCAGGCTACAAAAAGTAAGTGAACCTCTGTGTTAATGACTTCACCAAGAGCAAGCTGTAAGAGCTAATGAATGGAGAAATATCAGGATTGTTGCTACTCTCCCTAGAACTGACCGTCCTGTTACGATCACTCCAAGAGCACAATGGGTAATCCTGACAGGGGTGAGAAAGAACCCAAGGTTAACAGCAAAAGACCTGTGTGTCCCCTATGGACAGACGAGACAAACGGAAAGCTTTTTGGGCACCAATGCACAACACTATGTTTGGAGGGAAAAGGAAACCGGACACCATCGAAACCTCATTACAACTGTGAAGCATGGTGGAGGGAGCAGGGAGCACCTGTAGATGCCTATGGTATTGTCGAAAAACTTGCTTTGATGAAGTGTCTTTAGGGAGTCTCCTCAAACAACACACAATCTCATACATATATTTCATGAAATAATATAATACACATATATCAACAGTAAGGAAATGTGACCATAATTATATTTGGAACCAGAAATTTTAATGCAGTTAACAGCTAGAAAGACTTTAAAAGGATGTTACTACTGTAGTTTTGTTACAAGTAACAAGTTTAATATGTTATGTGTGATGATGTACTATGAGGTAGCAAAAGCTGTATCAGTTTGGCAGAATTCATTATATTAATTTTATATTTTCACTGATGGCCAACCATACAGACTGATAATCCATTAATAATCTGACTAATATAGAGCCACTGGCACACAGTGGAATTGAATCTCTTCATTTAACCCATCTGTGAAGTGAAACACCTAAATACACACACATTGGGCACACTTGCGTGGAGCGGTGGGCAGCCCTATCCATGAAGCCCACAGAGCAGTTGGGGGTTAGGTGCCTTCCTTATAGGCACTTCACTCATCTCCTGTCGGTTAAGGGGATGAAACCAGCAACCTTTTGGTCACAAGGCTGGTTCCCCCAGGATGGGCTGGTGCCCCAAAGGATGACTTAATGGGAGATCGACCTCTTGCTAACACGGATGAAAACAGTGTGGAGGTTTACTGACAACTTGCCCACTGAGGGCACAAACATGCCAACTGAAAACTCATTGTCAAAACTCTTCATACAACCAATGGGAATCCCTGTGGTGTCGATCAATCCTGACTGCTAACCTAGCCACTGCTAGCATTAGCTCTATGCAACTAGTCATTTCTATTGTTTGAGTAACCCATTTTCTCCACTTTAATGATGACCTGAAAAGAGTTATACAGCTGAAGTATTATATTTGGCGTTAGCTATTTTTAATCCTGTCCAACTTTGGTGCATTGGTCTTTCTATAGAGCCTCAGGTGATTGGTGCTGACCACGGTGCCTGCACAGACAGATTCGCTGGTCGTCTCCACCAAGACAAAAGCGGGACTCGTCACTGAAGATGACCTGCTGCCATTCTGAGTCACTCCATGACAGTCTGGCACGACACCATTGCAGTCTTTGGCGACGTTGACGTGGTGTTAAGGGCAGTTGTCATAATGCTCTGCGTGCATGTAGACCTGCGTCGTGCAGCCGTCTGCCAATGGTGCTGGCACTAACATAACATGTTGCGGATTGATTTTGGTTGAACAGGACAAAATTGGTGTTCTTAACATTTGTGTTGCTGACTCCTGATCTAGGCACTACCCAAAAACTTGATAGCTTGACAAAAAGAAGAATCGAGGAAAGGGATAACTAAATAAAGTAAACCAGGAAACAGTATATCTCATAAAAAGTAAAAATAATTCTAGATAGTCAGCTAATTGGCTAGCTAAGCTCAGTTAAAGACAATGGCTTGTTTGAGGATGCCATCTTCAGACAGTGGACCAGAGATCCGCCCTAATACTTATTCAGGTGAGGAAAAAGTCAACATCAGCTTCTCCCAGTGTAGTCCTGATCAACTCAAATCCAACAGGGAAAATACAAAACTGCAAGAATAAAGTCAATAGGAAATCTGCGAGTTTGGATCCTGTCTTCAGCATGTGGTGGCAGCATGAGGGAAGACTGACTGAAGGAAGGGAGAAAACTCTGAGAACATGGCCTGGAGGTCTGGGCGGCTTCTCCATCTAGCTGTAAGGTCGGACCCCCCCTCCTTATTTCTACAAATGATATATGACTGAGGAACAGGAAGGAGAAGGTGGTAGCGGGGATTGGGAGAAACGGAAGGCCAGGGTATACAGGGCATTGAACTGGAAGGCGGAGGAGTTTAGGCAAATACTTCTTAACACCATCTTTAGTGAACGTAATGGCGCTTTTCCAGGGGGCGGTGAGGTACAGCACGGTATGGACGCAAATCTGAACCCAGATTTATCCAAGCTGTTACAACAGTAGAGCAGCTTCAGCTTCTGATTAGCTCTTACTTGGCATTTGGTTTTATGTGAAATGTTTCAAGCAGTGAATCTGACTTCAGTACAGATACACCAACACACTACTTACAGTGCAATAACACGTTATACTTACTGAGTTACTGTACCCCAACACACTACTTACAGTGCACTAACACGTTATACTTACTGAGTTACTGTACCCCAACACACTACTTACAGTACACTAACGCATTACACTCAGTTACTCTACACCAACACACTACTTACATTCCACTAACACATTTAGTCTTTTGGTTTACAAAGTAAGTGTAATGTGTTAGTGTACTGTAAGTAGTGTGTTGGTGTACAGTAACTCAGTAAGTGTAGTGTGTTAGTGTGCTGTAAGTAGTGTGTTGGTGTAAAGTAACTCAGTAAGTGTAATGTGTGGTGTGAAACACTGTGGTTTGTTGTCACGTGTCACATGTCCAGAAGGTCTGGTGTCACTCCACCTGCACCCCTACCGCACAATCTGCAGGAACTGTGTGAGAATATTCAAACTGCATGGGATGGATTATCACAGGACACCATTAGGAACCTCTACAACTCCATACCGAGACACCTGGCATGTCGCGTTAGCAAACATGGTGGCCCGACATCATACTCAATAAATATTGCCCATATCAGTCTGGTAACCTTTATCTTCCTTCCCAATAGCACTGCAATCCCACACTTCCTTCTTGGTGCAGCTATTCTTTTGATGATGAGTGTGTTTGCTGTAAAGAACAGAGTTTGTCTCACTATACAATGAAAACTGCGGAAATTAATAATGAAAGTCACATGAGTGTCTGTGTGTGTGTTGAGTTGAGTAAGTTGAGTAAGCTAAACATTTCTCCAGGTAATCATGTGACAGTCCCCAACACTGTAGCTGAAGTGCAAGTAGAAACAGTCAAAGCAGCTGTGCTGTGGGTTCATCTCTGTTAAATATAATGATTTGAAAGGTGAAGTGAAGCTTGAGGTAGTAGTTTTTTCGAAGCTGCAGCTGCAGTGATAAGTCTATGTCACGTTTACTATGATGCCTTGATGTGCAAGAGAAGCTACAGTGTCCTCGTAACACTTAAAGCTTGTTTATGGTGGTAATAACTTGAAGCTCCTGCAGATGGCGTTGCACTCCATGAAGGGGCTATAAATATGTGTGGGGTGTGAGTGATGGGATTCATAGATTGAGAAAAGGTGGTACGGTGCAGTGAATGTCTCGAGTGATTGTATTTTGGCCATAGTGTGAAGGAAGTAGCTGAATCTGCAGGTGTATGGAAGCGTACGGTCATACGGGTCTACCAGCAGTGGCTAAAATCCCAGTCTACAGGGAATTCTCCTCGGAATTGTGCCAGGGAAGGCATCCACCAAATCTGGCCCAACTGTGCAATTCTTTGATGGAAGTGTGTCTGAACATTGATGCGGCCTACATCCAGAAACTTGTCCAGGACATGCCAAATCCAATCGCAGCTGTTATTGGTGTTAAAGGTATTACACGCTATTAGGTACCTTTCAGTCACAGGTGACTCATTTTTGTGTGGTGATCTTATCACATAATTCTAAATGCATTCAAATCTGTCAGACAGATTTCAGACAGATTTCAGGGACACAATGTATACAATGTCAGCACATTCAAAAAGAAAATGAGAGAAGAAAAGTGCCGATTAGGGAGGCTACCATAAGCCCTCAGGACCTTCTTGCAGGAATGCAACAACAATCCCCTCCATTCTGCCTGAAGTAGGGTGGTGGCACTGTGAATTCTTGGAACACATGTTAACAGAAAACCCACCCACCCAACAACCCTTAGCAAAACACTCTGCACGCATGCCCGTCGGAGCTATGGCCCATCCTTCTAGGGTTACAACCCTTTCACTTGCAAGTTTTTCAGCAGCCAGTAAAGCCCTGCTCCACTGTTTCTCAGTCCCAGCCCTGGAGGCCCACTGCCCCACACATAATGGTACTTCTCCTGCTTTAACACAGCCAGTTTAACTCAATACTGGGCTGTTAAGGAGCTGAGTAGTTGGGTCAGGTGTGTAGAATGAAAACAACACTCCCCTAACACAGTAGATAGCGCTGTCGCCTCACAGCAAGAAGGACCTGGGTTTGATTCCTGCCTGGGTGTTGTGGATAGGGCTGCCCACCGTATGTGGATGTTTCACTTCATGGATGGGTTAAATGTGAGAAGACAAATTCCTCTGTGTGCAACACAAATGGAACAAAATGGCCCTAAACTCTCTACTCAGAGAATGATTGGCCTCAGCTAAAATTTTAGGTAACGGTGTTAGTGTACTGTAAGTAGTGCGTTGGTGTACAGTAGCTCAGTAAGTGTAATGTGTTAGTGTGCTGTAAGTAGTGTGTTGGTGTACAGTAACTCGGTGAGTGTAATGCGTTAGTGTACTGTAAGTAGCGTGTTGGTGTACAGTAACTCGGTGAGTGTAATGCGTTAGTGTACTGTAAGTAGTGTGTTGGTGTACAGTAACTCGGTGAGTGTAATGCGTTAGTGTACTGTAAGTAGATAGATGATAGATAGATAGATAGATACTTTATTGATCCTGAGGGAAATTTAGCAGCCAGTAGCAGTTACACAATACAGCACAGTTAAACATTAAAACAAATACAAAAAACAGGGTTGTGCAGTATGAAAAAACCTAAATGGGTAGCAGTATTGTTAACTGTTAACTATAAACTATACATAGTACAGGTCACTATGGATAAATATATAAATATGTCACCTCGCAAGGAGGCAAGAAATATATACAAGAAAATAGAAAAAATAGCTGTAGACCTGTAGAAAGACAGTGCAATAGTAATAAATAAATGTGCATGAATGTGCAGAGGGCGCAGTTATCAGCAGATAATGACTGAATTAACATAAATAAACATGTGCAGATATTGGTATTTAAGTAAAGTGGAGTGTCCAGGAGTTAAGATGTACAGTATATACAGTAAAGTGTGAAGTGCAAATAAATAAACCTATGATTAAACAGAGAAATTAGTCCTCAGCTGTCCTCTTCCCTCTTCCGGCCCCGCGGGGAAGAGTTGAAGAGCCTGATGGCTCTCGGGACAAAGGATTTCTGGAGTCTGTCTGTGGAGCAGCTCTGTGACAGCAGCCTGCCACTGAACTTGCTCCTTTTGTCCATGATGATGGTGTGCAGTGGGTGTCCATCATCATCCATAATGGACAGCAGTTTGTGCGGTGTCCTCCTCTCCGCCACCTTCACCACAGAGTCCAGCTCCACACGAACAACTGTCCCTGCTCGCCTGACCAGCTTGTCCAGACGCATCTCGTCTCTCTTCTTGATGCTTCCTCCCCAGCACACCACAGCATAGAAGAGACAGCTGGACACCACAGTCTGATAGAACATCTGCAGGAGCTTTCTACAGATGTTAAAGGAGCTTCCTACAGATGTTAAAGGTAGTGTGTTGGTGTACAGTAACTCGGTAAGTGTAATGCGTTAGTGTACTGTAAGTAGTGTGTTGGTGTACAGTAACTCGGTGAGTGTAATGCGTTAGTGTACTGTAAGTAGTGCGTTGGTGTACAGTAACTCAGTGAGTGTAATGCGTTAGTGTACTGTAAGTAGTGTGTTGGTGTACAGTAACTCAGTGAGTGTAATGCGTTAGTGTACTGTAAGTAGTGTGTTGGTGTACAGTAACTCAGTGAGTGTAATGCGTTAGTGTACTGTAAGTAGTGTGTTGGTGTACAGTAACTCAGTGAGTGTAATGCGTTAGTGTACTGTAAGTAGTGTGTTGGTGTACAGTAACTCAGTAAGTGTAATGCGTTAGTGTACTGTAAGTAGTGTGTTGGTGTACAGTAACTCGGTAAGTGTAATGCGTTAGTGTACCGTAAGTATGTGTTAGTGATCAGTGAGCAGTGATGCCCTCCATGAGTCATCTTGTTAGTTCCAGCACCATTGGCAGACGGCTGCACGACGCAGGACTACATGCACTCAGACCGTTATGACAACCGCCCTTAACACCACGTCAACGTCACCAAAGACTGCAATGGTGTCGTGCCAGACTGTCATGGAGGGACTCAGAATGGTAGCAGGTCATCTTCAGTGACGAGTCCCGCTTTTGTCTTGGTGGAGCCAAACTCAGTTAAATTATTAAGTATCGGTGCTATTAAAATCGCTGTAATGTGATGCATGGCTCAAATGACTTATTGCTTTTATAACACTGCAGACAGCTAATTACAAAGTACACACATATTTAAATACATTAACAATAACCGAACAATTAAACAATTACTCCACCAAGCAGTGTAGTTCATTTAGAGTGTGTTGTTGTTGCCAAGTAATTATAGACATTTTACCCATCACCATATATTGCAGTATTTTCATGTTGAACTTTTTGCCATGTAATAATGAACATGTAATAATATGGGAATACTGGGAATTTAAAGGAGCAATATGTAATATGATACGATGAATATTTAGACTGATATGGGCAATATTTATTGAGCTACACACACAGAGTCTTTTGGAGTCGACACTTGATTCTGATTCCATGTGATGGGAATCACTTACGTGATTACGTTACGTCCAAAAGTTGATTAAACACAGTCATTTGAAGCCATGGGGAGGAAAACCTGGCAGAAGAAAGAGCATCATGAACATGTTAACACATTAACTGAACGCATTATCTTCTTCAGGGACACAGGGCGTCAGTTAATGCTAACACTAGCCAAACAAACTTAGCTGATAAACTACAAACTGTGCCAAGTCAATTACAGGCAGTCTGTGGATGTGCGTCCTAGAAGCATGTACTTTTCCGACAGCAGGAATGAAAGTTTTAGCCCAAGTTCTGCCAGGAAGACTCCAATGCTACGTCACTCATTCATTCACCTGGCCAGCCACAATGTGGCCGAACACCACACCCCCCCACCCCCACCACCACCAGTTTGGCCTTGGCCCTGTTGTAGGCTCCGCCCCTGCCGTCCATATCTGGCAGGATCTGTGAGGGTCTGAATGCTCCAAGACCTGGGCCCAGGACGGGGCCTACACCAAAGACTCTTTAGTTGTTTGAAAATTGTCATCCTTCAAATTGTACACCTTATAGAAGATTAAATATAATTTTCCATCACTTTTGGTTTTGCGTCTTTCTGCCAGAACATCTCGACCAGACGTATGTATGAACACAACAGCAGTACAGAGTGTACCACAATGGGACTGCAATATGTGCCCACAACGCGCCTGCATCTAACATTCCCCCCACTCCACCCTCACCCCTGTCCCGCACACTAACTGCTCACTCATGAGGTGCAGGGTTTAAAAGCAATTTTGAAATAATGGAGCCACCAACAGAGCCAAGAATCTGACTGACGAAAAGGAACCTGGGTTAAGAAATGAAGTTCTTTCCTGCCAATAGAGATGTTGTCCTAATCCAGCTAAAACAGAGTTTCGGGAAGCCACGTTTCTGGAATGTTGCCACGTGCAAGCAGAGAGCTATGCCATCACAAGAAATGGCAATCACAAGCTGCTTCCTCCTTCTGTTCCCAGTCCAAACATCTCAGCAAATAGCTTTAGGGATACGGCTAGGAGAGTGTAAAGTGCCTGGAAGCACAGAGTGAAATATTAATTATTATTATTATGTTTGTGTGGTGCTAAACTTGAGTGTATAGGGGTCTTTGCCTCGTGAAAGGGTTCTTCAGATGTGCTATAGAGGGTTCTTCAGGGGTCCTTTAACAAAGAAAATGGTTCTATATGGAACCATGATCAGTGAAAGAACTCTTTGCATGAAGACAGAGTTCTTTGCTTTGTGAAAGGGTTATTCAGATGTGCTATAGAGAGTTCTATAGAGAACCTTTTTGAAAAAGGTTCTGTAAAGCACCAAAACGGGTTCCTTTATTGTTACAAGCTCATCATCTTAGCTATAGCAGAAACCATTCTGGGTGCAGGTGGACAGTCAAGAATGAATGAAGGACCAGAAGTACAAATAATGTTCAGTTACAGATGAAGGAATGAATGGGGCACGGGCAGCTACAGGCAGGAGGTCTAGCTTGCTAGCTTTTGGTTATGCTGGTTAGCTGTAGCTCACTAAGATTCTCTAAAACTGTTCTGTGTGGGCGGGGCAAGAGACGTCAGTCTTGTGATTGGTTAGGAAATACTTATGGAAGCGTCACCCAAGATTAGGACCACCCAGTTTACACAGAGAGAAACGTTCAAGATTCAAGAGTTTATAGTCATATGCACAGGGAAGCAGTTCCACCGTACAAGGCAATTCATTTGAAATATGGTGAAATACAGCAGATGTTGATTAGACTTTGGGATCAAATTCATAAGACACCCTTTGTATATTATGTATATATGTATATTGTGGCCCGGAAGAACAAGAGCAGTGCTGCTGTAGTGTTTAAACACTGTGTCCACTCGCTGTCCACTCTATTAGACACTCCTACCTCGCTGGTCCACCTTGTAGATGTACAGTCAGAGACGATAGCTCTTCTGCTGCTGCACAGTACAGTGTTGGTCATCCTCTAGTCCTTCATCAGTGGTCAAAGGACGCTGCGCACAGGACACTGCCCGCAGGACGCTGTTGTCTGGATAGCTTTGGTTGGTGGACGATTCTCAGTCCAGCAGTGACACTGAGGTGTCCAGCAGCACTGCTGTCTGATCCACTCACACCAGCACAGTGATCCCACATGTGGCCTGCTCTGTGGCGCTCCTGACCATTGAAGAACAGGGTAATAAAGTATACAGAGAAGGAGGTGGACTACAGTCTGTAACTGCAGAACTACAAAGTGTTCCTATATGGTCAGTGGAGCCGATCAAATGGACCAACAGTGCAGATGCAAGCCAGTGGTGTTAATGTCATGGCTGACTGGTGTATGCTGTACCTGTAATGAACCGGAATTGTCCCTGTCCACAAAGCCCTCGTTTATTCTGAGTAAAGCCACAAGTCTGATCTCAGATCAGAATCCACCAAACCACCACCGTCATATGATTGAGCAGGAAGCTATGTTTCCTCTGTGTGTCTGTTAGAGGCGTTGGTACACAGGAAGGGAAGACCCTATAGATCTGAGGGAAATGAGAGGGCTCAAGGTCAGTGCGGGTACTACTGAGTCGCTACTGTTTCTTCAGAATGACCCACGCTTAGACATAAACATAGCATATGAGAAGCAACAGAGCTTGATGCACTGAGTGGATCAAAACCTGGCAGAAACATATGAAAACGTGTGAAACACAACCAAAGTGTTCTCTGCCTTGTGAAAGGGTTCTTCAGATGTGCTATAGAGGGTTCTTTAAGGGTTCTTTAGCAAAGAAAATGGTTCTATATAGAACCATGGACAGTCAAAGAACTTCTTGCATGAATAAAGTGTTCTTTGCCTTGTGAAAGGGTTCTTCAGACATACTATAGAGGGTTCTTTGAGGGTTCTTGAGCAAAGATAATGGTTAGGTAAGAAGTCTTTGGGTGATTAAAAGATTCTTTGCCTCATAAAAATGTTTTTTAGATGTGCTATAGAGGGGTTTTTTAAGGGTATTTTAGCAAAGAAGACACTTAAAGAATTAGTTGCACAATTAAAGGGGTCTTTGCCTCGTGAAAGCGCTCTTCAGATGTACTATAGAGGGTTCCTTAAGGGTTCTTTAGAAAAGAAAATATCAAATAAAATATATATTTATACACGTCAAAAGAATAGTAGCACAAATAGCTGCACCCAGAAGGAACCAACTGACAGGAACGAAACTTGGTGGGTAGGTTTGAGATCGTGAGACATGCCAATGAAGTTTCACGCTCGGACGCACATGTGACGTAAGCAAGGATGGGCCTTATCACTGTACTTGACTGACCCAACAGCTACGATAGCAGACACATTAAGTGAGCAGTGATGCCCTCCATGAGTCATCCTGTTAGTGCCAGCACCATTGGTAGATGGCTGCACAACGCAGAACTACATGCATGCAGACCGTTACGATGACTGCCCTTAGCACCACAACAAAGACTGCAATGGTGTTGTGCCAGACGGTCATGGAGTGACTCAGAATGGCAGTGGGTCATCTTCAGTGACGAACTGAATGATTCAAGTTTCACACTCAGCTGTACATGTGACATAAGCAAGGACGGGCCTTATCACTGTACCTGACTGACCCAACAGACACAATTGTGGACATACAGCGAGCAGTGATCCCCTCCATGAGTCATCCTGTTAGTGCCAGCACCGTTGACAGACGGCTGCATGACGCAGGACTACATGCATGCAGACCGTTACGACGACTGCCCTTAACACCACGTCAACGTCACCAAAGACTGCAATGGCGTCGTGCCAGACTGGTGATCTGAAATGAAATCATTTACAGAGAAACTGCAGATCTCAGATGCTTCTTTACGGTGGTGCTGATGGGAACCAGGAGTCACGATTCCTACAACACAAACACATACATTTTATTCACTATCCAAAACCACCTGTACACGTATATGTTTTTATATGTAATGTTGTTGATGGTAAAATAATGGTCAATCTGACAAATGTGAAGGATGTCAAGTTTCCTTAGGGGACTATTTTGCCATAGAACATCCTTCATGTATCACTCCATGTTGAGTGGATAAAAATAAACAGATTAAAACAAGTTTAAGACCTAAACTTCAACACAAGCTAAACTCTAAAACAACATCTCAGACATCTGGCAGTGTAATTATAACCATTTCATTGTAGTAGCTTTCTGTGAGGGAGTTTTTAGAAGTGGACGCCTGTTTCCCATCACCACCACAGTGAACAATTCTGACCTGACTTTCACTTTCGGAGATCCCAATAGCCAGTCTGTGCCTCAGAAGTAACTTCAGAGCAAAACAGGATCTGAAATTGCTCTCAGATGTCTTCCAGACTGCAAGACAGAGGATCTTCTCTTATCGTCACTTCGAGGGGAATTCCAGCCATTCAGAGTGGTTAGATGTGAAGTGAAACTTTTGGAGTCAGATTTCTTTACAGTGGTGGTGATGGGAACCAGGGATAACGTTGCTATAACATTGATGATGGTGAAGTAGTCGAAGAGTTCAGTTCTCCATTGGTGACTATTTTGCCTCACATCACGTTACATGTACTCCTCCGCCACGAATGTATTAACATGAACGTCTCAGGCATCAGTGTCTAACCATTCATAACCATTGTTAACCATCTATCTACCTGTGATGGAGCTTTTAGTGGCAGTAAGAAATATGCCATAAATGATGTGATAAATGGTGTGGTGTGGGAACTACTTTTCCATCCGCCTACTCTGTAGCTGTTCAAAGTGTAACTACTCAAACATTAATCAAACAAATTCACATTTAGTTACTACATTTTCAGTTGACATAAAATACTAGTTTAACTGAACACATCATTTGAACATTGAACGTTGAATATTGAACAATTCAAAAAATGTAATAGAATTTTTAAACATTTATTTAATAGCCCAAAATAATAATTTATGGTAATTAAACGTCATATTTACAGCTACAATTTTGTTTAAATTTGTTGAAAATCACATACTCTAAGGTATCAGTATCAGGATATTAACCTTGGTATTGGTAACGGATCGAAAGGAAGATCAGTGGTATCGCCCATCCCTATGGCTCGGCAGCTTAGTCCTCTTTCGACGAGTGCAAAACAAACACACCCCTCCCCCCAGAACCCCCCATATTCATGAACTTCATCCACTGTACTGACCAACACATGATATGACGTTGGAGGGAACAACGATGCAGCAAGTAACGTCAGCTGGGTAGTGGGTTAGCAAACGGTTGCTACAATTGCTGCCGTGATGCTAGCTAGTTGATGTCACAAACATTAGCAAACAAGACAAAACAATACAATACTGACTTATTGGTTTCTGTGGATTAGCAAAGATAAGTTACTGTCAGCCCACCTGTCAAGGAAAAACAGAGCAACCATTTTATCCCTTTTCATGCCTTTTAACTCTAAATGAAGCTTTTTTTTTTACCAGCTCCTTGTTCAAGTTTCAAACTCTTCAGATGTCTGGGTTCTATAACCACCACAGCGAGCAATTCTGACATTTAATTATGTGGAACCTTTGAAAAATGAGCAGAGTTCCTGTTTAACAGATGCACATGCACTGAAACACAGCAGTTTCGCTTCTCTCTGACACATTTTCAGGCAGTAAAAGCCACTCAAAAACGACCCTGAAAGCGAAAATGACAATGGAAAAACTAAATTATGCCGAAAGTTGGAAAACAATCGTTCAATTTCATGCGTTCAAGGGTCTTAAAAATGACTTTTGGCGATAGCAGTGCTATGTTTGTACAATCAGACCCTGCCCATCAGATTACAGACCTGTTTTTGCTAGTGATTGGGGCTTGATACTTGTTTATCCATGTTGTGTTCACCTCTCAAACTTTTTGGATCTCTGTTTAATCCTTGCTTTAAACAGGAGCTTCCACTGTAATCAGTTTCCAATTCCCTTTTCCCATGTGAACAGAAGCAGAGCAAATAAAACCCACATTTAATTACCAGTACTGAGTGGGGATGTGAAAAGTTGAGGTTACCAAATACTGTAAACATACCCAGCCACCACTAGAGGGTAGGATATGTTCAAGAAAGACATGGTGTTCAGCAGGAAGGCACAGTCTGCAATGCCTGTCAGAAAGAGACAAGGCTAAAGATGTAAACGGCAGTTGTGGTCTCAAACAGTGTCCTTTAGCATTTAGCATGTTAGCCCATCTGGAGGGGCCGTAGTCGCTCAGCGCTCGGTGCAGTTCACAGTGGCATAGGAGGTCATGTACCCTTTACTAGCTTAAGGTGACTGCATTCGTGCCCTTGCGGGAACCACTTAACCCAGAGCCGCCACAGGGCTTTTGTAGCTTGAAACAAAAAGGCTGAGCTTGGAGGCGAAATGTGAAGAGCGTCTCTCTTTGTCCTCCCTCTCTCTTTCACTGAACCAATCACGGTTACACAGAGCAGAAGTGTCATCAGGCTGTCATTCTCGTGATTCTCGTGATTCTCCTCTGTCTCTTTTCCACCAACAAAGTGCTTGTACTCGTGCTCGTGCTGGTTCCCAGACTCTGCTGAACCCGTTAAGAATGGTCCCCCTTTTTCCACTGGTTAGAGAACCGAGCGATTACGTATCTGGAAGTGGGCGGTCCTTAGTCCGTAAGCAGAAGTCGGAGGGTCACGCATAAAACCAACATGGCGGCACATTTTCTTCAAGTGCGAACTTTACTTCTTGCTTTGAGGTCATATATCTTACCATCCAGAATCAGCTCTTTCAGCATCTCTGTGCAGCCCAGAGGGATCATCATAGACAGCGGTTATACGCAAGACGACTCGTAGTTTCATTTCCTCTTTCCATTACGAACGTGTACTATTATAAAGTGGCACGTTAACTTTCATAGCTATCTGTAGTGTTTCCCACATTACAGATCTCCGGCACGTATTAAACGGCAGATGTGTCGAATTTTTCACATTTTAGCTCCTGTTGAATGGGCTCATCCACAAGCACATCACAGGTGGGATCCGATGGTTCCTGAGTTCAGCCCACTGCAGCTCATTGTGCAGCACCACACCCCTTTGCCAATGCGTCACGGGTTCCATGGTTCCAGACCAGAGAGTTAATGGTGCTGGAACGGCACAGATTTTTCCAGCTGCGGTGAAAAAATGCAGAACGATTCGCGATTTTGGCACGGTACCATGTTGGAGGAAAGGGGCTATTCCTGTGCCGCAACCTGACTGCGTTTCCTTCGGAAGCGAAGGGTTCGATGCAGCTTCCTGCACGTCTTGTCCAGTTATGGTTTTCTTCTAGCATAACTTCTTTTGCTGCTCTGTTATGTCCTCGGGGATGAGTTATAAAGCAATGCGCTGCAGATTACAGCTTGCCGCAGCACCTCGACCTTGATCTCCCGTTGCTTATTAGAGACGAGAGGAAAGTGATTGTTCTACAGAACCTGAATACATCTGAACTCTTCTCAGTGACCAAGCATAATCCTGTAACACGATCCAGGGTTGCCATTCCGATGGCCGCTCTCTGATCTCATATTTGAGGTCGGTGTGTTCACTAATGAAGATCATTACATGGTGATACTAAGAGCCTCCTAATTACAGCCTGTCTCCAACATGTCCAGACCAGCCTGACCACAGGGGTGATTGCGACCACCTATAGACTGAGAACAGGCCACTTGGGTGGTACATTTGTAAGCCTACCCTTGGTAGTGCATGTTACCAGTCAAAAGTTTGGGCACACCTACACATTCAGGGGGTTTCTATATTGTTACCAGTTTAAAGCAACAGTGGAGACAATGAAAGCTATGAAATATCTACAGCTGTCTGAAAAACCCAAGTTTGTTGGGATCCGTTGGTTGGTATCTCTTTTGGGTGTTCAGCAGGGATAGGCGGATCGATACCTAACTATCGATACTTCCAATTTGGCCATTTGCTTTTGTGAATCGATTCTGGCGTAGAAAGAAAAATGTATTTATTTATTTATTTATTCATTTATTTATTTATTTATTTAGGACGGATGTGTATCTCACAAACAAAATGATGGTGTAATATAGGAACTACTTTTCCTTCCGCCTACTTCCGCAGTAGCTATTTAAAGTGTAACTACTCAAACGTGAATCTAATGAATATATATTTAATTAAAATACTAGTTTAATTAAACACATCATTTGAACATTGAACACTGAATACTGAACACTATGTATATATTATGTGATGTTTTTAAAATTGAAGCACCGAGAGAACTCTAAATTTCTAGGTTTCTAAATGCTTATTTAATAGCCCACAATAATAATTTATGGTAATTAAATGTCAGATTTACTGCTACAATTTTGTTTAAATTTGTCATTGTTGAAAATCACACCTCCCCACCAAGTTTCAATCCTGTCAGCTGATTCCTTCTGGGTGCAGCTATTAGTGCAGCTATTCTCTTAATGGTGAGTGTAACCGAATGGAGGTCTCTGAGTGTATGTAATTCTAACTCTGTAAAAAGAAAGAAAGGAACAGAGAGGGAAAACTCAGCGTAGCAAACTGAGTGGAGCAGCACTCCTCCAGACGTCACAGGTCGTAAGAGATGAGAACAGACCGGGTGCGGAGGTAGAGGTGGCAGTTCAAGAATGAGTCACCTCAGCAAGCTCTTCCACTAGTGCGACGGGAGAGGGAGGAGAGAGGAGTGTTAACAGGGCCCTGCGCAGCCATCTGTAACGGACAGAAGGAACACCGAAAGACAGAGGATGAGAACGGAGAAGACGTTATAAGAACAATTGGCCGGAAGGGAATCCTCGGAGGGGTCAATGCTGGTAATGGCCAGAATTAAAAGAGAGATAGAGAGAGAGAGAGAGAGAGAGAAAGAGAGAGCGCAAATAATAAGCTTGTACCATCATCCTGAAAGAGTGCAGCGGAATGGGAAGAGTGAACCTTCCCTTCAAACCACTACTGATGTTCTACCACAAATAAAGCTCTAGAACAAAGAATTCCACATGGAAGGCTGTTCCATATTTAAACCGGAAAATAACATCTCATCTGGATTCAGTCTGACTGAAATAGGACAACCAGATCATAGCTGCTTGCTCTGTTTGTCAAGGAAAACATTTCCCTTTTAAACATTAATTGCACGAGATAAAAAAAAAACAGGGCTTGTTTTGTTACATTCTTTCTGCAGATAAAGATACGAAAATGCAAACAGTCACGTGTCATCGGAGATGAAGACGGCCGAGTCGTATCTGTTTGTAGATTGAAAGCTCTTCCTCTGCGAGGGAGCCAAAAGGGAGATGAGATAATGAAATTAGGACTTAATTAGACTAACCAGCCTGATGCTCCGTAGGCCGTAACCTTGCGCAGATGGGATCGGAGCAGCTAGCATTCCATTCTTTACGGTCAGAGCAAGTGAGGATTATGGCTGTAAATTGATTTGGCTTTAGGAGAGCCGGTGTCGTGCCCGGGGATTTATTCATTTCTTATGCCTCAGTGTCAGTTCTTGGTATTATTGACTAGCCTGTAGCTGCAGCTACAGCACACTAAATCTAGCTTTTACTGGTTTAAAGACCCAACTGGGAACGGACCGTCCCGAACCCAACCATCATTTTTCCCCCTTCTGAAGGCTTGTGAATGGGTTGCGGTCAAGGTTTTAGGGTACTGGCCTCGGGAGGTGTCCCTAAAAATGCTGGCACTTGGCTTCCAGTACAGATTACCGATTACAGCTGATTAGTAATATATGACCTAATCCAAAGGATTACCATACTAAAGCAATGTAATACTTCTGGATTACTTGTCTAGTTTTATATGATCATCATCAAAAGAATAACTGCACCCAGAAGGAAGTGTGGGATTGCAGTGCTGTTGGGAAGGAAGATAAAGTTTACCAGAAACAATAAATGATGATACATTTAGACTGATATGGGGAATATTTATTGAGCTACACATACAGAAGTAGTGTCTCTCAGTATGGTGTCAGGTCACCATGTTTGCTAACACAACATGCCAGACGTCTCAGCATAGAGTTGTAGAGGTTCCTAATGGAGTCCTGTGATAATCCATCCCATGCAGCTTGAATATTCTCACACAGATCCTGCAGATTGTGCGGTAGGGGTGGAGGTAGAGTGACATCTGGCCTTCTAGACATGTGACACATGACAACAAACTGTTCATCCATCAAAACAAAAGCGGGACTCGTCTGAAGACGACCTGCTGCCATTCGGAGTCACAAAGGTGTTAAGTGAAATCGTTTTAACAGTCTGCGTGCATGTAGTCCTGCATCGTGGAGCCATCTGCCAATGGTGCTGGCACTAACACGATGACTCATGGAGGGCATCACTGCTCACTGAATGTTTGCAATCATGACGTCATGTGTGGCCGAGCATGAAACTCAAATCATGAAGCGTGTGTCCATGGCGTGTGTGTTTACTGGGACAATGGACATTCTGTAATCCCTGTTTCTGAAAGGCCTGCTCGGACTTTGTAGGGTCTCCAGGACGGCTCTACGGAGTGACCCGCTACTGGCTGTGGACGTGCAGGAGGCATAGACATGCATGGAGCTCCTTGGTAAGTGCCGGACTTGCAGTGAGAAATACTGTAACCTTGTATATAGTTGTTGTTGCTGTTGGCTAAGGGATGCGTACATGCGTTGCACGTGCAGTGTTATACTGGGCACTGGGGCTGGTTAGTGGGAAAAGTGCAATATTAATTAATTGATTCATTCATTCATTCATTCATCTTCTAAGCTGCTTATCCTTCTGGGTTGAAGCCAATCCCAGCACTCATTGGGCAGAAGGCAGGAAACACCCTGGACTAGACTGTGGGAGGAAACCAAAGCATCCAAAGGAAACTGGATCACCCAGAGGAACGATACAAAGACATGGTAGAACATGCAAACTCCACACAGAACGGACCCCGGACACAAAACTGCAATTTTTAAGTGCGAAATTGAAGACAAGATTTATATTGAGGGTAGAATTTGAGCATTTGACATCCTTGGCAATTCCATTTGAGCAGTACAGAAAAGACAGCAATAACAGTTCTAGAGGTTTAGGGCCACATTTATTCGAAGAGTGTTTTTGGCATCCGCTGTCCACACTTGTCTGAATATCCGCTGCCCTTCACCGTCACGAAGTGCACAGGTGTCCTGTTTACGCACCCAAATGATAAATCCTCTAATGAAGAATAGACAAGGTGCTACAATGCCCTCTCTCTCCATCAATCACAATCTGTTGTTCTGTGTCTTCTTTTGTTTCCATGAGAACAAAAGCCGCGTTGGCAAAACCATGAATAATCAATGAATTAGGGCAGCAGCGCTGGATGCGTTTTCCATTAAGCATGCATCCAGCGTGCGCTGATGTTCCAGGACGCAAACCAGACCAACTGGTACGTTTCAGAACTAATACGGGGTAATCTTGCCAGTTAATCACCCAGAGAGTGAATCCAGTGGCCGGCTGTTTT
Source organism: Semaprochilodus insignis (assembly GCA_034552555.1). Classification (NCBI taxonomy): domain Eukaryota; kingdom Metazoa; phylum Chordata; class Actinopteri; order Characiformes; family Prochilodontidae; genus Semaprochilodus; species Semaprochilodus insignis. The sequence continues at coordinate 5,788,145 of CM067481.1, forward strand.
TATGCAAGGTTAATTTAAAGCAGAGCAGCAAATTCGGTTTAAGTCAAACGAAAGCACGTCAGATAGAGGCTAACTTCATTTCCTCGGAGCGGGAGCAAATGGAATCATTCACCCTTGGATCTGTTCATTTTATTTCATTATCCGCAAAGTCCGAGTTCTTATAGGTACCTGCCAAAACCTCCGCCGCCACTGTAATGCAGCTCTTGGTGCGACACAGTCGGCAGAAAGCTTTCCACACGGCCCTGTGGGTCATGGTAATCGACAGACAAAGCAATTGAAGAGAAATGCACAAAAACGTCCTGAGAAACCCTGAGAGTCGGCTAAACTGTATGTGTGCGACTTTTTACCAGAGTCTAAAGTTATTACCATCATATTGCTGTAGTATTTATATACACTCATCATCAAAAACATAACTGCACAAATAGTCGCACCCATTAGTCGCATTCATGAGAATGACTCAAGTTTCACGATCGGCCATGCATGTGACGTAGGCAAGGACGGGCCTTATCACTGTACCTGACTGATCCAACAGCCACGATTATGGACATTCAGTGAGCAGTGATGCCCCTGCACCATTGGCAGACGACAACACAGGACTACATGCACACAGACTGTTATGACGACTGCCCTTAACACCATGTCAACGTCGCGAAAGACTGCAATGGTGTCGTACCAGAATGACAGCGGGACAGTGACAGGTCATCGCCAAGATGAACGGTTTGTTGTCATACGTCACACATCCAGAAGGCCTGGTGTCACTCCACATCCACCCCTACCGCACAATCTGCAGGAACTGTGTGAGAATATTCAAGCTGCATGGGATGGATTATCACAGGACACCATTAGGAACCGCTACAACTCCATGCTGAGACATCTGGCATGTTGCGTTAGCAAACATGGCGGCCTGATTCCATACTGAGAGACACTACTTCTGTATGTGTAGCTCAATAAATATTACCCATGTCAGTCTAAATGTATCATCATTTATTGTTCCTGGAAACCTTTATCTCACTGATGCTCTTGTTATTTATGTATGTTAACCGCTTACTAATTGTTATGGTGTTTATGACCTAATGAACAAACTTATTTCAAACCATTAATAAAAGGTTGTCTTATAGAAAGTGGTACCGGTTTACCTCGCTTTAGCTTTCAGTGTCAAACATCTCTGCGAAACTAGGAAACATGCACAACCAAAACCTGATCAAATCATCGCTGTCCAAAGAAAAACTGGCTGCTTTACAGGAGAAGGCAAAAACCTCACTTAACTTTAATGTAAGTCAATGGAACCAGACTTTTTTCAATGCAATTTCAGCCCATTTCTGTTGGTCCATTCACCATGAAACACAGTGTAAACAGCTGCTGCTGTGTTCAAATGATGCAAAAAAAAAGTAAATATCCATAAAAATAGAGATACATGTTTTTTCTTGGACAGTGATGAAATTTGATGATAAAATACCTTTTTTTTATTCTATTTACAAACACAAATGTGGTGGAACGTTGAACAAGTTTGACTGAATTTCTGAGCTACAAATGTACAAAATAAGTAGAAAAACAGAACAAAATAAGCAGGCATTTATTAAGAGCGGGAACAACTGAGACTTCAAAGATCCAGACCAGAGTGTATTTTTACAAAGCTGAATTCCTTAAAGCAGGATAATGTGAGAATCTGTATTGTTCGCTCTGGGGGTCCCCCTGTAGTTGCATAGTGTAAGTCACTTTTACACTGGTGCTGTAAATACCCCCGTACATGTGTATTTGTTAACAAGCTGAACTATATAGAATCCTCTTCACCTGTGTGTGTGTCATGCAGCCATATGGATGCTACTGATGACACTTGTGACTTTGATTTCTATATATAAACAACCAAAATCCCAGATGTAATCTGTAGCATCCATATGCCTGTGTGATGCACTTGCATACGAAGGGCTGTCTGCTTCTACCGGGGAGTTTGCATGCGAAGGGCAGTCTGCTTCTACCGGGGAGTTTGCACGTGGCAATTGCACGTGGCAATTACAGAAATGCCATTCTCTCTATAGTCATTGTAACATCAAATTGGTTTTGAAGTTGTTATTTTAGGGTAAAGCCTTTAAATAATGTTGCTTTAAGCTGTGCATTACTGCCATCAAGCTCTAAATGAGTTAATCATTTTCATGAATTGGTCAAATGTCTCATTTTCAACATCTGAAATGTGTTCTATGTTCTATTGGGAATAAAATATTGGTCAATGAGATCTGGATATCATTCCATTCTGTTTTCATTCACATTTATTTACACAGCGTCCCAACTTATTTGGAACTGGGGTTGTAATTCGAGGAGGTACTTCTGGGGCTGTCTAAAACGTTCATGCAAGCGGTGGCTTCGTATTCTGAAATTGAAACGGATTGGCCCAGGAACTGGGGCGCACAAGAGACCTGATCAAAAGAGAAAAGAAGCAAATATCATTTCAGTCACGAGCGTCACATCTAAAAGCTGGCTAGGAGTCTTTTACCCCCATCCGTGCCTTTTCATTAAAATGTCCGTTGGTGCAGTAGACACGATAAATAAGTATAAATAGTGCACTCTCACCCAAATTAGCCTGCTTCATTTAACATCTTATTGCTGGAGTGACAGGCACTTTGATTGCATGGTCAATTACGCTGAAATCTTTTTCCCCTCACCATGTTATTCCTAATCCATAAAACATACCCAAAAGAGGGAGGAATAGTCAAGCAGACTGTGAGCAAAGAATACATCAAGACACCAAATGTCAAATTAATATTTCATTCAAAATTTGTAGCATGGCAGGTTAGAGTAGTCTGGTTTCAGCAATTCTAAACAGCTTCCAGCTACTTTTTATTCATTACTGGTTCAAGAATTGGTAGAGGTTTTTAGACTAAGGGTTCATTTAAGGTGTGAAGAACTAGAACACTGTGGAAATGACATAGCAAGAAACTACAGTTCCGCACAAATACCATTTCAGTAACTCTCAAGTGTAGCCTTTGCTGGTCCTGCTTTATACTTAAACTGAACTCCGTAAGCACCAAGTTCTCTTACATCATGATGGTCTTCATTAGTTACTATTAATCCTAGACACAAGGGGCATCCTCTCATAGTCCACTCATGCACCAGCATGGAATGGGTTCCATTCTGGTTCACACACCTAATTTTTATTTGCTCTGCACCTGAAAACTGGAACCTGAAAAAGTTCATTCCCAGCTGGAACCAAAGAATAGTGTGGTGGGTAGAGCATAGTGGGTAACACCTCCGTCTCCCATGCTGTAGGCTGGGGTTCAATCCCTAATTGTGGCAAGCACCCTATGCTATACCAATAATAGTCCTTTTCTACCAACATGGTGCCAAAATCTCCACCCGTTCTGCGCTTATCCACCGCAAAAAAACTGGTTCGCAGCTGGAAAGATCGGTGCCGTTCCAGCACCATTAACTCTCTGGTCTGGAACCGTGGAACCCGTGGCGCAAGAGGCAAAGGGGCGTGGAGCAGCATGATGAACTGCACTGAGCTGAACTTGCGTATCCCACCAGTGATGTGCTCGTGGATGAGCGCATTCAACAGGAGGTGTCCGTCTTCTAATGAGCCAAAATGTGAAGCACTCAAAACATTTACCATTTAATACGTGCAGGAGATCTATAATGTGGGAAACACTACAGAGAGCTATGAAACTTAACGTGTTGCTTTATAATAGTACACGTTCGTAATGGAAGAAGAAAACAAAACTACGAGTCGTCTTGTGCATAATCGTTGTCTATGACAATCCCTCTGGGCTGTTCTGGATGGTAAGATATGCCCTCAAAGCAGGAAGTACAGTTTGCACTTGAAGAACACATTCTGCCATGTTGTTTTTATATGTTGTCTGCCGACTTTTGCTTTTGGACCGAGGACCGCCCACCTCCAGATACGTAATCGCTCGGCTCTCAAACCAGTGGAAAAGGGGGCCCGTTCTTATGGGGCTCAGTAGAGCCTGGGAACAAGCATGAGCACGGGCACAAGCATTTTGTTGGTAGAAACGAGGTATAAGGATGCTTGGACAAGACTCCTAACTCTACCTTCGACTACCTGTCTAAGAAATTATTCTATTGTAAGTCACTCTGCATCAGAGAGTCTGCCAAAAACTTGTGTAGGTTCCTGAGAATGAAGTGTGACAAAGTTTGTGAGTGTGTCAGTTGTTGAGGAAAAAGAAGGCAACAATGGCGACACCCAGTGATCTGCTGGAGAACCTCTTCTACGTCTTCTTCTCACCAGTAGTTGGTCCTTGCTTGCTTTCTGGATATAAACAACCATCTGGAATAACAGCATGAACACTCACAGCTAATCTACATTCTCCACCATCTTGTTACTAGCGTTTACTACGGCTGTGCAGCGCCCTCTGTTGATGACGTGTTCCTTGCTTTCGATAAAATCCAGTGCAAACCCAGGATGGTTCTCTGAATAGCTCCAAGGTTCTACAAAGCCTGAAAGGAACCATCACAAGAACCAGGGCTGTTTTGGTAGAAAGGGGCTATCAGTGGTTATTCTTCATTCGTGTATGTCTTCCTCTGAGTTTTCTTTCCTTGTGCTCTTTAAGAGTTTCTCCTTTTGAGATTGGTTCCTCTCATTGAAAACCACCAGCAGGTTCGTCTCTGTCTGCTCATTAGGGGCGTAGACCTGAATTTCTGTGTATGCCATACAAATAATATGTAACGTATTTGAATTTAATCAACAGCTGACTTGATTGTTAATGCTGAAATATGTCCCTTGGCACTGGAAATATGACTGGTTTGCAATCTAGAGAGCGATTAGAAAGCATGGCCCCAGTTAAAAGGCCCCTGGGTCCTTTCCATCTGCGGGACAGTCCCAGCCGCGCTGCTGAAAGCCACCCAGCCGTGTAGTGACGGACAGGGCTGCGGAGAGAGAGCAGAAATCAAACGCTTCCTTCTCCGCCTCGGACCCGCCTGGGCCGTGCAGATAGCCACTCAGGCCAGACCTGCATAATTCAAATCCTGCTTGGCTTATTACACTTCCTCCCCTGGCTCTGTCTGAAGCAAGCAGCGGGTCGCCCATCCAATTACCTACGGAAAGCAGCAACAGATGCTTCGCCCTTTGTGAGCGTTTTTTTTCCTTGTCCTTTTTTCATCCCCATCCTGAAGGCCTCGGACGGATTTGAATGAGCAGGTGTTCATGGACGTCTTTCGACGGCAGAAGTTTTGTAATGTGTCCTAATGCACATGTTGGGAAAGGCGAACCGTGTGATGGGTTTTTGAGAGCATGAAAACGAGGCAGTTGGAGCTTCAAATTTCTTACAAATGAATAAACCAATAAAAACAGGCGAAACACTAACTGATGACGACGGTTTGCGAACTTTTCAACTTTTCATAGGAATGAAACTTGGTGAGTAGGTTTGACATCATGAGACATGCAAGGACAGGCCTTATCGCCGTACCTGACTGACCCAACAGCCATGATTGCGGCCGTTCAGTGGGCAGTGATGCCCTCCGTGAGTCATCTTGTTAGTGCCAGCACCACTGGCAGACGGCTGCATGACACAGGACTACCTGCACGTAGACTGTTATGACGACTGTCCTTAACACCACGTCAACATCACCAAAGACTGCAATGGTGTCGTGCCAGACTGTCATGGAGTGACTCAGTATGGCAGCGGGTCATCTTCAGTGACAAGTCCCGCTTTTGTCTTAGTGGAGATGAACAGTGAATCCGTGTGTGGAGGCACCGTGGTCAGCACCAAGATGAATGGTTTGTTGTCACACGTCACACGTCCAGAAGACCTGGTGTCACTCCACCTCCAACCCTACCACACCATCTGCAGGAACTGTGTGAGAATGTACAAGCTGCATGGGATGGATTATCACCATTAGGAACCTCTACAACTCTACAAATGCTGAGATGTCTGGCACGTTGCGTTTATGTTCCTTCTGGGAGCAACTTATCTATTGATGATGAGTGTAAAATTGAAATGGCCAAAAGAAACAGGTGTAAACAGTAAATCTTGCTGGTTTTGGAAATGACCTTCTTTAAAAGCAGTGCCAAAGTAAATGATGATAACATTGTAAAGTAATAAGAATAATACAGTACTAACTCGGTGATTCAGGTTGAAAGGCAAACCAGGAGATGATAAAGATGCTCGCTCAAAACCCGAGGTAGGAAAACGTCCTCTAAGCCCTGAAACATTTTTTAAAAAGGTCAGAAAATGGAAGTCATCCCCGAGCCAGTGACATAAAACACAACCTTTTCGAAGCCCTTAATGATCCCATTTACACTTTCAGAACCCCTAACACAGTGCGCTTCTAACTTTTTCAAAAAAGGGAAAAAAAAAAAAACATCCACAGCTCAACTACTAAAGACCTCATCTCTCACTCTCTCCCCTTTTCTTCTCTCTCCGGGCGGCAGGAGAACGCTGACCCGCCGGCTGACCCGCGAGATCTGGCGGAGATTTGAGAGCCTTCCGCCCTCTCAGACACGAGCAACTCTCCGGAGACGCGGCCCGAATATTAAGACGTTTGGCGAGGAGGAGAGAGAGGGGCCCTGGGGCGGCTGAGCAGCCCTCTGATCCTCTGCTTGCTATCCTCATGAATCTTTGAAGGAGGTGGCAGAGTGGGAGGTGTTGCAGGGGGGCTCTCGTCCCGTCTTCGTCTCCATCCATCTCTGCCCGTCTCTAATGGCGGTTATTAATCAGGGGTGTGATAGCTCTTGGATGTAGGGCAAGAGGTGTTTAAGAGGAGGGCCTGGGCCAGAATTAAAAGGCTTTTTTTTCCAACCACCAACCTTCTTCCTGCTGGACCAGTGAGGCCATAGGTCGGCATCCACTTCAGGGTGGCGTCCAGTCACAAGTCCAGTTAGACTGTGGTGGTCCCCTAATCACTATTACTTCAAATGAAAAAGTGAGAGCACTATGTAGAACAGTGTTATAGGGAATGGAAATCTAATCACTACTCCTTAGAGTGGAAAATTAGGAGCACTATATATGCACTATATATATCCAAAGTGTCAGATTGCAATGCTATGGTGTGTCTCGTTATCTGGTGTTGACCCGAGGGGGATGGGTTCCCCTTTTGAGTCTTGGTTCCTCTCGAGGTTTCTTCCTTTTGAACTGAGGGAGTTTTTCCTCGCCTCTGTCGCCCTTGGCTTGCTCACTGGGGGCTCGGACACCAGGTTCTTTGTAAAGCTGCTTTCTGACTACATCTGTTGTAAAAAGCGCTATAAATAAATGTTGACTTGACTTGGTAGTATCTGTACAACCAGTATGGCACGCAATACGTTGATAAGACCATCCTGCTTCCCAGAGCCCTACCATGTGACCCCTCTCCAACTCCTCCAACTGGTCAAACTGCTTTTGAGCTCTTTTCTGAGGTATACTTCACTTGCAATGGATGCTACCAACACAACAGCACAAGTCAGAATGGAAAGCACGCGCAACAGGACGACTTTACATAGTTAGTCAGGTACAGCGATGAGGCTCGTCCTTGCTTACAGCACATGTGCGGCCGAACATGAAACTTGAGTCATTGGCATGTCTCATGATGTCAGACCTATCCACCAAGTTTCAGTTTTCCTCAGTGGAAATTCTTGGAGAAAACCCATAATTGGGAACACCTACCTTGTATCCACATCCACTGGCCACTCATAGCAGTTATGCACCCACTAATGACCAACTAATCTTTCGGTGGCAATGCTTTGTTGAACCACCACCCAAATAACATCCCGCCAGAGGTGGTCTTGTGGTGGTAATTGTGCACCCCCAATCTTGCACTAACATATACACTAAGTATACTTGATGAAATGTCCAATGAGTGTAGGTACAAGGTAGCTGTACCTGATGGTGACTAACTGGTAAACTGGTAACTCTGCTTATAGTGAATAGAACATTGTTTCGTCCAAAGTCTTGACTGCAATAATGAGAATAACGGGTCTCTTTTAGGTCCTCCTCAGCTCTACTCCCATGATCTAAGAGTCCCTGCTGGTGCTGTAAAACAAAAACATTCTGTATAGGGGTACAATTTATGGCTTAGCTGTGATATAGTAGACTCCATTATAGCAACGTTACTTACGAACTAGCCTGGGGATTCATAGACGCACATAAATTTGAAGCGTGGTGAATTCAGTTTATATCTAGAGCCTGATCAATCATCTGAAACTGTCAGATAATAGGACCCGAGTGAAGAATGATGCATCGCCTGTAGCTTTCAACTGCGTCACTGAGACGCGAATCTGCACGGATCTCCAGGCTGTGTGCATGTGTGAGGCGCTACGGGGCCACCAGGCACCAGGGGGATTCTCTGCAGATCCAGACAGGCTTGGCAAGGAAGCGCCACGGAGGCACGGACCAGCAGAGGGCTAGCGCTCAGAGAGGAAGACAGAAAGTGACCATTAGTGACACAGACAGATTCTATTAACTGATTAGGCTGCGTCCTACTTAAGCTCAATCACCAAAGCGTCTGAAAGCACGCCAAAAGTGTGATTTAAATCGAGCCGATGTAGTAAATAGTCGTGCCCCCGTCTCCTTTATCTGCTAGTGGTGGGGAGAGGGGAGATGCGTGCAGGACTTCAAGGCCGAAATGCAAAGCTATGTTCACACAAAAGCGGGCTGAATGATGTCGGGTCTGGGAGATCTTTTCAGATGGATGGATTTAGAGCGAAATTAGGTTTTCTACTCTGTGTCCTTCTGGTTCAAAAACTGTGCGTGCGTGTCCTATTCCGGCTCTCGTGCTTTCGCTCTGTCTCTCTCTCTAAAGTGCACACTGTATTCCTGTATTTGTGGGGTGACTGCATCGTCTTACGTATTAATATCAAACCTCGAGGACCAAAATGCTGAGATCTTCAGTATATGACCTGTAATGGCCTGCAATGGTTTCTGTGAACATAGCAGTGAAGTACTGATCTGAGTCTGTCCCTCAGCTCTGAGATTCACTGGGTCTGAAAACCTTAGTTGGTCCTGTCATTGGCTCCAATTTGTTTTCAAGGCATTTACTGGCCATGTGTCTTCTTATATGACATCAGTGTTCCCCGTATAATGGAAATGATCAAACATGTTCCAGTGGCTCAATCACTTCGGGTGCAGACAGCTTCTACTGAACTGTGAAAATCTACTTATTGCTAGAGTGCACAAGCAAGCTGAATTTTATTACAGCATATTGTAAAGCTCCACTCATGCGTGTCACTCGACCAACTAGACAAAAAATGAGACACCTGTGACTGAAACGTACCTGATAGCATGTGATACCTCCAGCTGCAATTCGATTTGTCATGGACTGGACAAGTTTCTGGATCTAGACCACCTCAATGTTTAGCCACCCTTGTATCAAAGAATTGCACAGTTGGGCCAGATTTGTTGGATGCCTTCCCTGGCCCAATTCTGGGGAGAGTTCGCTGTAGACTGGGATTTTAGCCACTGCTGGTAGAGCCGTATGACTGTACGCTTCCATACACCTGCAGATTCAGCTACTTCCTTCACACTATGGCCCAAATGCAGTCACTCCTTTTAGCCAATCATTAACATCTGCTTTGGAGCCATTTTCCACACATGGAACAAGACAGTCACTGAACTGTACCACCTCTTCTCAATCTATGAATCGGGTAGGTATTTATCATCCTCGTGCAGCGCCATCTGCAGGAGCCTGAAGTTACTACCAATTTTTTTTCAGATTATCACAGAACACTATTAGGAACCGCTGCAACTCCATGCTGAGACGTCTGGCATGTTGCCTTAGCTTCCTTCTGGTGGCAGCTATTGTTTTGATGACGAGTGTATTTCTAAATAGAAGCCGCACTTATAAACATGCTCTCGCAATGTTAAAACCTTCATGGTTTCCATCATACTGCGGACATCTGGTCCCTACCCAAGCTAAACACACACTCAAGCACACAATTTCTCTGCTCCCTCTCTCCCTCATTCTCTCAAGATCACACTCTCCCCTCTCCAACATGCACATTCTCTCTCCTCCCTCACTCCTTCGTTCTCCACCGGCGGAATCCCTCCGGTCTTTGCTCAACTGTCACAGCTCAGAGAACTTAGGAAGCATCAAGCATGCAAGCATGAAGCGAGGAAGCCGCCAATGTGACGGCACACAGATCGATCATGAGAGTTCAGCTACAGCGGAACCGTAACAAGATGACAGATCCTGTGAACGCACTCAGTGAACTCCCAGATTGGTGGCTTAGTCATGTTGAGACACTTGATTTTCTTGGTCCTTAACGCGGCAGTTCTGCTATCGAATTGATACAGTTTCCTCCTTCCTGCAAAGGTAATCAATCAAGAACGGCAGAGTTGGCATCCAAAGACTGCTTCTTCGGTTTGTTGCTAACACGTACTGGAGGCTTATGTACACTAATTAACACTGTGCAACCTGTCAACAAATACTTTAAACATAAAGACGTGTGCTTTCTGACAAGGCATGACATACTAGTCAGATTTCCATTCAAACGTTGTGCAGATGCTATACACGTTCATGACATTTGGGCAGCAAATAGATGATGTAGGCTACCGTGATTAGGGGCTGTATTGAAACAAGTAAGATGGAGAGATTGAACTCTTCGCTTTAAGTAGAATTATCTTTGCAGCCATTTGCTGTCCTTTCATGGCCGCCTTGTTTGCAGCTCAGTGACTCTGGCAGGGTGAGCAATGGCCCATCTTTTGAGGGCTGAATGTAACTGTACCATGTGAGGTGGAACGGGAAATTCAAATAAGAATCCAAGACACCAGACAAATCTGGGAGCACACTGTGCAGAGCCATTATTCAAGCAAGCTTTGGATTTGGCATTTCAGAATGTTGAAAGTTAACTTCAGAAAGTTATCCACCATGATCCTCTGTAGGGCTGGTCATTTCCATTTGGCCACCCGTGCCACCTGATATGAGAATCGCCATTGCGCAGGTATAGGGTCATGGGCAAAATGTTGTGTGTAAATGCATAAATGCATATATCATATGCATTTATCATATGCTGTTCAACTGAACATTGAGCTGCTATTCTCCTACCTGCATTATGCACTTTATGTATCTTATGCTGTTTACAATCACATACTCACTGCATACTTTGATACCTCAACACATGTACTCTCCTACATGTACACTTACACTAAGCTGTGTTTTGCCTCCTGCATATGGTACCTGTACCTCAGTTCTAGTATTCTTATTCTGAGATACAGATACTGCTCTTACACACTTTGCACATGTCCTACTGTTACTGTTTATGCACGTATTGTTTATTTGTCTATTTGTCTTTGCACTGTACACTATATATATATATATATATATATATATATATATATATACATATACATATATATTTAATCGCTGCACTGAAGAAGGAGCCTGACTGTTTCTTTATACTGCACAACACTGTATTGGTATAAAGGCAATAAAGTTGAACAGAATTGATCAAACTGAATTGAATAAGTGTAACAACTATATTGCTGGCTCAAATTCTGCTGGCTCTGGAGCTTCCCCACAGATCAGAAGTGACTATTCAAAGCTTCGTTTGAGGGGTATTTAATATAAATCTGGTTGTTAAGCCATAACGTATCAACTTTTCAGTCCAAAAAATTACTCAGTTATCATTCTTGCACTTTCTTTGTGATGAGAATGAGGAAATTATTGCAGTTATGTTACAATTCTTACGCCGATGAAGAAAAAAAAGTTTGGTGTCCTGGGGCTCTAATGTTAGCTGGCTAGCGAACCCATCTAGTATAATGTTAGCACTGAAAAAATTGTCAAACTTTGCAGATTGCCTGGATATAGTCTATGGGTGTTTCCTTCTACGAAAATTGTCTTCTTGTTTCAGTTCATAGGCTTGTCAGTCAGAAAGGTGCTGACAAAAACAAAGGCTGAGATATGTAGCAAAGGCAAGCTGTCTTTGCTTTAGCTGGGCAGCATATCATTCAGGGAACAAGAGTGAAAAGGTTTACAGGTTCTGTGATTGTTATTTGTCTTTCTTTTACCGACATCAGCCTGATCTGGAGCGTGACGAGGTGAGTGAGCGTGGTGGAGTGTATTTTGCAGGTTGTCTTAATTGAAGAAAAAAAGAAGAAAAATAAAAATGGATATCTGAATCCCAAAATCAAAAAGGAATACCTACCCAAAGAACGAATACCTGAAAACCTGAATACTTGGGTCCAGCCCTAATACGTTATATGGCAAACAATGAGAACGGTGGTCCAGAATCATGTCACTTACAACCTGATATGACATTTTTTCATTAGCATCCTTTTTTGGCATTACAGCTTTAGTGATATTTTAATTTTCCAACTCTTTTTGTGTTTGTTGGGTGTTTTTCAAATTTGGGGCTTTTCCATTTCCATTGGCGCTTTTTGTGTATTCTTAAAATTAGCCAAAAAAGGTCATGGGACAGCTACTATAACATACCCGCAAGCATTAGAACGAGAGGGAGATGTTCCGGATTATCAGCCAATGGCGTACCCTCAACACCCCTGCCCCCATACAACCCTGTCTGTGTTAAACATATTTAGCAGCTTTGGTAACGTTGTTTTCCCCACCATGCTCTGGCATATCATACAAAGTGCATGGTGTTGGGGAGGTTTCTCACCAAGTGGACTGAAATCTGGAAGCATGTTTTTTGTTCTTGGGAGTTATTTCATCTATTTTCAGTGGCAAACTGAGCAGAGCGGGGGCGGGTGGGTGCACACGGTGCAGTAATGAATGACGCACATCAGGCAGGGTCGTTTGCACACCACTGAGTTGGGATGCCAGGTACCACAACACATATGCTACACAGAAACTGAGAAACGTTCCTTTGATTTGTCTTACTATGAAGTTGACAGATTAACGGGAGAAATTCCCAGCCATAAGCACTGCGGGAGAAAGGGTTAAACATAGGGAGACTCCAGCAGGAGTGTTGGCAGGTTTGCTATAAAACCAGACAAATACAGGCCTAATGGGGCTTCATCTAAGCAATGGTACTACCCTCATGAGATTGTGAGTTTGATCCCCAGTGACGCCACAACGAGGGGTCCCTGCCCACAATATATACAAAACACCTATACACATAAATGTGTATCCCTCCCCCCTTTAACAAACCGCTAGACCATGTCGTTGCTGTCTAATGAAAAACATGTATCTCCATTTCAACACAGCAGCATCATTCAACACAGCAGCTGCTGTTTACACCGTGTATTAATTTCATGATGAATGGACCAACAGAAACGGTTCCATTGACTTTTTTGACATTCAATTTAAATGAGGTTTTTGCCCTCTCCTGTAAAGCCATTTTGGAGATACTTGTTTTTCTTGGGACAGTGACGGATTCTCCTACATGCTTCCATTTTACAATAACAGCACTTACAGTTAACAAAGGTGACATCCCATGACAGTGCCGTCTTTAAGAGCTCCTCAGTACGACGCCCTGGCAATGGTTGTCTAAGAATGCATGGCCATGTGCTTGATTGTATACACCTGTTAGCAATGGGTGTGACTGAAACACCCGGGGTCGTAATAGTGTCCTGTGATAATCCATCCCATGGAATAGCTTGAATATTCTCACACAGTTCCTGCGTAGTGTGGGGTCGGGTGGAGGTGGAGTGACACTGCGTCGTGTTGGGTCAGTCAGATACAGTGATAAGGCCCGTCCTTGCTTACAATATCACATATCACATATGTGGCAGAGCGTGAAACTTGAATCATTGGCATGTATCACAATGTCAAACCTATCTACCAAATTTCATTCCTGTATGTTGATTCTCTCTGGGTGCAACAGTTAGTGCAGCTATTACTATGGACACATCTACATTTGAATTAGTGCAAAGTAGAATTTCCCCTGAATGGTCATCTTAGGCAAAACTCATAGATAACCATTATCTCTGGCACCAGAGGTCACTCTTTAGACCTGGTTGGTGTTGCACCAGGGTGCAAAGCAGCGCTATTGGAGGTCATTTAAAATGAGAGAAGCTCATGCACACACACACACACACACACACACACACACACACACACACACATACACACAACTACATATGCATGCACATGCACACACGCAACTAGTAACCATGGAGATGAGGGGGCTACTCTGTCAGTAGAACCATGATTCAATTCAATTTCCTCGAACGTCCAGGATTAAAATGAAGAGCAGAATCTAAGAGGTTCGGTATTGAACAGCTGACGCCACGAAAATCTAATTCCAGTAGGAAACGCAGTAAAAGGTGGGCCACCCTTCCCCATAGAGTTTGTCCATTAATTTCTTCATTGCTTATTCCCCCCTACAGATCCATAGTAATATATTTATCCATATCACAAGCTTTATTTTCCTCCCAGAGAAATGAACCTGGGAGAAGACCTTACAGTTCTCATACACAAGCAGCCTCTAGCATCAATATCCAATTTCACTGAGAGCCAAACTGTAAATGTGTGTAATGACCTCACGTTAAATAACCTGACCTGCTCTTTCTGAACGGAGAGGAAAATTACAGCGGCATAAACAGTAAAGCTTTATGGTCATTAAATTGGACTGCTGTTAATTCTTGTTTCCTGTAACAATAGCAATAGCCCCTGGCCTCGCATGTCAGATGCACTGGTTAATCATGAGGATGGACGCTGACGAGACTAATAGGAAATTCCAGGGGATGCAGCATTCGGCCTGATAAACGAAATAATGACACATGACGAAGGCTTCATAAATGAGTCCATATGCTACAAATTAATGCAAAGTCATGGCAAAAAGCCAAACAAGAGTGGTTTATGTAAATAAGGGCTGGTTTCTTTACAGCGGTGGTGTTGGGAACCAGGGGTCCCCATGTATCTGCAACACAAATATAGCCATTTTATTCACTATCCAAACCACCAGTGAACCTACCTGAGTTTCTATATGCAAGACGGTCAAGAAGTGGAAAACCGAAAAAATGAAAGCTCTCTTCGGGGAGGCCATTGCCTTATAGCGCCCTACATGTATCCCTCCACCATTAATTATTTTTTTTAAAAGTACATTGTAGCCCAAACGTTTCGCTCAAAACTACCATAGAACAATTTGTTGGGCAACAGTCAGCATATTCATAACCTTCCCATGTAATACGTTCCTGTGATGGAACTTTTAGAGGCATTGAACTCTTCAGACGTCTGGTTCCCATCATCACATCATGTAATACGTTCCTGAGATGGAGCTTTAAGAGGCATTGAACTCTTCAGATGTCTGGTTCCCATCATCACATCATGTAATATGTTTCTGTGATGGAGCTTTAAGAGGTATTGAACTCTTCAGACGTCTGGTTCCCATCATCACCACTATGGACAGTTCTGACTCAAATCATTTTACTTTAAATAATTTTGCTTTTAATTTAATTTTAAAAGTTGGTGGAATTAAGGTCAGCTCTGATACGTCCTCGACCTGCGTAATTATCTTCTCAGTGCCGTCTTGGATTTTTGCAGCCCTTGAATTTGATGTTGTGATCTTTTGAAGCTGCTGTTGGCTTCGTATACAAATTTCCATTCCACCTTAAATAGCAGTTACTCGCTAGCGCCAATTGCAGTGTGTGAAACACTCTCTGGTATTTGGAAGGGGGTCCCATGTTGGGTGGCTACTCCAGCTTTGGCTGGCTGCTAACTCACTCGGCATCGTGATGCTGATGTGGTGCTTCAGTGGCAGCTAAATGTTTGGTTCAACACTTAGTCATCTGGAAACACTCTTTTTTGATTTGCTAATGAAGGTCTTCCACACATCAGCTGAGATCTTACTTGTCTTCTTATCTGACTTCAGTGAGTCACTCTTTCACTCTTGGGAAGATCGGGCAATGTTTACAACTAGACACTGATTTTGGGTGAATAAGCTGAACAGTGACCTCTACCTGAATTTATAACACTACGTTACAAATGGATATTTGTTTCTTGTTCCCAGGTACTACATGTGTTTCCTTAATTCTTTAGGCCAAAAATGTACAGAAAATGACCATTGGTTCCCATTAACTTTGCTTTTGTGGTCAAGACAATGCTGTTCTTAAAAGTTCTCTATTCTCCAAAACATTCAATACATTCAGTGCTGAGTAGACTTCAAGCAGCT
The DNA here is from genome assembly GCA_034552555.1 of Semaprochilodus insignis. Taxonomy (NCBI): domain Eukaryota; kingdom Metazoa; phylum Chordata; class Actinopteri; order Characiformes; family Prochilodontidae; genus Semaprochilodus; species Semaprochilodus insignis. The sequence goes on from CM067481.1 coordinate 5,804,130, forward strand.
TCTGAAACTGTGAGAACTCTCCAGAAGGTTATAGAACTTTCTAGTTTAAAAGTGCTATTATTAAGAAATGTGTCACAATTTGGATGTTCTAGCAAATATATATTACATTACAATATACACTCATCATCAAAAATAGCTGCACCCAGAAGGAAGTGTGGGATTGCAGTGCTATTGGGAAGGAAGATAAAGGTTACCAGGAACAATAAATGATGATAAATTTAGACTGATATGGGTAATATTTATTGAGCTACACATACAGAAGCAGTGTCTCTCAGTATGGCGTGGGGCCACCATGTTTGCTAACTCTCAGCATGGAGCTGTAGAGGTTCCTAATGGTGTCCTGTGATAATCCATCCCATGCAGCTTGGATACTCTCACACAGTTCCTGCAGATGGTGCGGTAGGGGTGGATGTGGAGTGACACCAGGCCTTCTGGACATGTGACGTGTGACAACAAACCATTCATCTTGGTGCTGACCACGGATTTGTTGGTCGTCTCCACCAAGAAAAAAGTGGGACTCTTCCTCACTGAAGATGGCCCGCTGCCATTCAGTCCGGCACGACACCAGTCTTTGGTGACATTGATGTGGTGTTAGAGGCAGTTGCCGTAACGGTCTGCATGCATGTAGTCCTGCGTCATGCAGCCGTCTGCCAATGGTGCTGGCACTAACAGGATGACTCATGGAGGACATCACTGCTCACTGAATGTCTGCCATCGTGGCTGTTGGGTCAGTCAGGTACAGAGATAAGACCCGTCCTTGCTTACATCACATGCGCAGCTGAGCTGAAACTTGAATCATTTGCATGTCTCACAATGTCAAACCTACCCACCAAGTTTCATTCCTGTCGATTGATTTCTTCTGGGTGCAACTGGGCAACTGGGTGCAACTATTCTTTTGATATTGAGTGTATAGTTTATGCATTGTGTTAATATATTACACATTACTGAGTAACGTAAAATAAATCAGTTTTTTTTTTTTCATTTCATTATCCTGGTATTATCCAGGAACAAAAATCTTGTCACCTCTTTTCCGTTTCCAAACTTCCTACAACAACATCATCTTTGCAGCCTCCTCCATGATGTCCATGTTGGGAATACTGAGCTAGCTTCTTCTAGCTAGCTTACGCAGTGCTATAACAGGTGCTCTAAACCTGCATTGTCAACAACAGAGACCCCATTCTATGTATTATAAGTCAGAGTACCATCAAAATGACTTTGAAGATGTTATTTTAGCATTGTTTTGCTTTAAGGTGGAACGAGAAATGAGAATACGAAGCTAACTTCAGCTAGCCTCTGTACAATTAGCAAAAATATCACTTGAAGTGGGGGCTGCTGACCACCACAGATACACACTTAGATACAACATTTACAGACTGTCTGATCGATCTTATACATATATGTATTACTTCATCCATAGTTCACATGAAGGTTACCCTAAACAGTGCCGGAAATCCTCCAGACGCTGTCGACTCTGGCATTCCACATGCAGACTGGAGGGCGGATGGGCCTTCCAGCTTGACAGCTGGTGTTCAAAACCTCAAACTAAACCAGGAAGAAGCATCTCTAGACATTTATGGCCACAGAAGTATTGAGAGATAGCATGCGGTGAGGTCAGATTGCGGGTCAAGCCACACTGTATTGGTGTAAGAGAGAGAGAAGGCAAGAGAGATAGAGTGGTCTGGGAGACGTTCAAAGAAATGTTCCTAAAAGCCTTAATACATCATCAGCCTGAGGCATATCGCGACTGAGGGAACAGCATCATCTATCTCCATATGGCAACTTTTCAGGAGAAGGGGAAAAAAAGCTTTTAAGTTTTAGTGCGAGTTAAAGGAGGCACTTTAGGCAAAATGAAAAAGGTAATCATTATTACATCTGCTGTAAACATGCCTACTCACCTGCTGCAGCGGTGCTGCAGCAGCCTTAAGAGTGAGATTTTCTGGGTTCAAAAAAAAAAGGACAAATCAGATACTGACAATGTATCCTGAAGACGGGAGGAACTTTTGAAAAGCAGCACTTAATGGTGGGTCCTTGAGGGGGAGCTGTTTTGAATGTTTTAGTGAGCTGGGAAATGCAGAAGGAAGGCAGGGCTGTCACATCTAAGACTGTCACCATCATGAAATTTTAGCTGACAATTAACTGCAATATAAATATACTTATCGTCAAAAAGAATAGTTGCACAAATAGTCCCAGAAGGAATCAGCTGACAGGAATGAAACTTGGTGGGTAGGTTTGACATTGTGAAACATGCGAATTATTCAAGTTTCAAGTAAGCAAAGACAGGTCTTATCGCTGTACCTGACTGACCCAAGAGCCATGATTATGGACATTCAGGGAGCAGTGCTGCTCTCCATGAGTCATCCAGGTTAGTGCCAGCACCATTGGCAGACGGTTGCACCACGCAGGACTACATGCACCAGGCCGTTACGACGACTGTCCTTAACACCACGTCAACGTCACCAAAGACTGCAATGGTGTCGTGCCAGACTGTCATGGAGTGACTCAGAATGGCAGCAGGTCATCTTCAGTCATCAGAGTCCCGCTTTTGTCTTGGTAGTGACGACCAACGAATATGTGTGTGGAGGCACCATGGTCAGCGCCAAGATGAACGATTTCTAGTCACGCGTCACATGTGCAGAAGGCCTGGTGTCACTCCACCTCCACCCCTACTGCACAATCTGCAGGAACTGTGTGAGAATATTCAAGCTGCATGGTGCATGATGATGTGAACAGTCTTTTTAAGTAGGCTATATCTGCAGCATCCAGATGTAAACGAGTTAAGAATTCCATTGTACGTTCACTGTATGTCATATATTGAATTTTCAATATAGTTATTATTAAGAAGATAATAAGACCTTGAATATGAGCACGAATAACAGCTTTGATTCGATTTGTTCAGCCACTGCAGTTGGGCCAGATTTGGTGGATGCCTTCCCCGGCGTTTTACTGGTTGTTCTAGGTAGTCCCACAAACGTTCAAGACGATTCAAATCTGGAGCCAGTCCAGATGTGTGAATGTTCCAGAATGTTCATCATGCCAATCAGTCATGTTTGCAGCCTTGTGAATTTGAGAACTGTCATCTTGGAATATGGATATAGGAATGTTATGCACCTCTGTAAGATGATAAGCCAAAGGCAAAACCTTGTTGTCTAGCAGCTCAATGTAGGCACTGTGGTTCACATTTACTGTCACCTCAATCAAAGAACCCATTTCTGCAGACCGGGGCTGTATCACTAGAGACGGGGGTCGCTGGTTTAACCCCAACAATACAGTTAGCACACTGGGGCTGTATCAGTAGAGACGGGGGTCGCTGGTTTAACCCCAACAATACAGTTAGCACACCAGGGCTGTATCTATGTATTACAGACATAAACTCGGGGGTAATATTTGTAGAGAGTTCTGGCGTTTATGTACGTTAGCTTATGCATTAGCTCACAGTATGCAGACTAAAACAGTACCGGCTCACTGGGAACTTTACCAACAACATTACAAGCTGACTGCTGTTCAGTGAATGTACGTGCCAGAGGACCTGAGGATCTGATTTGGGAAAGGAAACATTTTGAATTTGGGGAACTGAATCAGATACAACACTGGTAGCTTGTGAGAAGTGCTGGTACACAAGAAAAAGTCACTGCACAGCATTGGTCTGGAGTTTGCATGATGTTTAGTGCTGGAGCTAAAGCTTCCATGACTAGTTAGCTACATTAGCCTCGAGGCTCCAGTGCAGAACTAAAGAAGGAAACTCCAGACACAACGACATGCTGATCTGGAGTAAAGGGTTCAGCAAGTATTAGTCATAAACTACTAAGAAACCCAAACTAAAGCCTGTCCTATCCTGTATAAAGCTGGATTAGAAAACAAAACAAGATCTAAGAGACTGAAAGAAAGATGTGTTTTTCCACACCACATACTAGACAAGTGGGTCCTCTAATCCTCTTCACTCAGGATGGCTGTAGTCTTCATATCAGACGAGTGCAGTGTACTTTCATTAGCAGATTTGTGCTCCTTCATATCATGTGACCCTCCAACAAAGAGCAACCCGCACGTTACCTGCATGTTACCATGGTTATGGGAGAAAGAGAGAAGAGATGAAAGAAAAACACCGGAGATAAAGTACACTTGTCACTGTTATTTTTTTCCATTATGAAAGGAGGGAGATTAGGATTCGGACCCTCCGTTTGTCCGAGCCAGAGCCCGAATTAAAGCCGGGAGACACTCATAAACACAAAGGGCACGTAATGAGACAAAGAATTAATTAGGTTAGAGAGAAAAGCGGCACGCACGCCAAATATGCCCATTAGACAAGAGGGAGGCAAGACTGGAGCCCAAGGTCTTCCTACCGTGAAGTGCAGTTCACCCAGAGTCCCCACCTTCCGACAGAAAACGCCAGCACACATACAAATAAGATGCAGCCGTGACCTACAAACGCAAGGATGTCTGCAGCCCCGTACAGACCCTAAATCAAACATAGCCGTACTTCTCGCGACAGCACGGCAGCACAAGCGTTTGCACGTAGAAGGACAACAGGGTCGTCAAAACTTCACGGAAACAAGTGATGAGAATTCCTATAACCTGAGCCAACATCGCAGGCCTAATTCAATCCATCCCGAAACATCCAATAAGCTCCGTCCCATCACGCAGCATGATTACTCCCACACAGTGTTACGACTCACCGCTGAGAAGCAAACTTCAGAATGCAGATTTTACTGCATGCCGATGTTCAGTTTATAGCCTCATGAGGAATAATTTCACCTTCAGGATCCAGATGAGTCCAGAAAGCATTCCGCACCCCCATGTGACACTGCAGGAAATTTGTATAATAAACAACAGGAACATTCTGGCCCTGTATATGATGTCCCAGTGTCCTTGTCATGCTAGGAATATAGAAACCAGAAGAAGAAGAGATGACATGTCAGTTTTGATGGGTACTGACTGATTGATTGATTGATTGATTGATTCATTGATTGATCATATACTCATCACTTATTCTCTAAGCCACATATCCTCTTGGGTTGCAGGGGAATACTGGAGCCTATCCTAGGCAGCAAACACCCTGGACGGGTCAGCAGTCCATCACAGGGCAGACGCCTAGACATACACATTCACACACACATACTGACACTTGGGGCAACTTGGTATCTCCAATTCACCAAGGGCATTCTAATTCCATCTGTATGTCACGCAGATGCAGAGAGAACATGTAGATATATATATATTTAAACACACACACATATATACATATATACATATATATATGTGGGAAGTGGGGGATTGCAGTGCTATTGGGAAGGAAGATAAAGGTTACCAGGAACAATAAATGATGATAAATTTAGACTGATATGGGCAATATTTATTGAGCTACACATACAGAAGCCTCCGTGGTGCAGCCGTCTGCCAATGGTGCTGGCACTAACAGGATAACTCATGGAGGGCACCACAGTCGTGGTTGTTAGGTCACATGTTGGACAATCCATCGGTTCTATCTCTCCATGGTTCATGTAGGTCTCCCAGATCCTTCATGTCGCTGCCACCAACAGCATGTTATGGTAGAATCTGCTGGACCGGTAGGGCGCGCAGTACGTCAATAAGACCATCCTGCTTCCCAAAGTCCTATGATGCTTTAATATCAGTATCGGTAAAGATTTAGTGGTATTGTGTCATCTCTAAAAATATGCCATAGCAGGCTGACATCCAATCTGCCTACTGTTATTACACAGCTTATACACTTACTATGCACAGGCTGTTGTGTACAGACTCTCTATAATTGGTCCAAATCTTTTGTATGATGCATGTAGTAGATACTGAGTCAATCCAGTGCCTCGTAAAGGCGGAGCTCAAAGCAGGGGTGCGATGGTGGGCTCATTAACATTGTCTGATGGACCACAAACCTTTATTATGCCAACGGTGTAAGTTAACATGCCGGAAAAGTGCCCCCGACATTTTAGATATGTGTCACTTGAGAAAAGAACACATAACTTGGTAGCACTAAACCTTACCGCTTGCAGTTCCATTGAACTAGACTGTACATAAGTAAAGATTTTACTCGGCACATAATAAAGGCTGACAGTGGGGTTATCAGCAGCAGTTTGTGGCCTCTGTTGTTCACACTTGAGACAATATAGCTGGAGTAAAAGTTCTTTTCTATGTTTGAGAGAAGATGAGCTGTTGGATTTGTATTTGAGCTAGACCATGTGCTGTCACCCCCAATAAAAACCAGAAGATAAAGACTCCCGTTCTCCACAGGAAACAACAATAACGCTAACAAAACACTAATGCATGTACTCACCAGTGAGCAGCGGAATGAACTTTGTCCACAGCTATTCCATCAAACCGTGGATCCAATAAGTCTGTCTCAAATCGCCTGAAGCTATTTTCTTGTCCATTTCAGTGCTGAGACCTGCATAATGCGGCTGAAATCCCCATGTGAAAAATACATGTGAGAAATCCCGTGTAAAACAGACTTGCTCCTCCGTTATGGACAGCAATGGACATATAACCAAGACCATCAAGTCCTGTGCTGTAAACGGAAAAGTTACTGGCTTGGTAAACTAAACTTTATCCACTTTCTGTTGGCAAAACATCTCTTTTCTTTCAGTGTCAGTGTTGCCAAACAGAGCAGCCAAACAGAGCAGCGTGATGCCAGGCGGCCACTTGCAGCTGTGAGTAGTTTGGCTCCCAGACACCCTCTTGCCGAGCTCTGCTGCAGAGCTTTGTCAATTCCTTACCGTTTTTCTGAGCCAGCTGTCTTACTATTAGCTAGCTGGACCCATGTGGGAGACAGCAGGCTCCCCCTTAGTACCCCCTTTCTGGTGGGCTCTGTCTTGTGCTTGTTGGTGCACCGCTTGACTTCTTCCAGCTCTGAAACCATATCCCACTTCTGACACCAGTGTAGCATCAGTGTAGGAAGACACGGAAAACCAAGCTTGTAGAGGCAAATGCTATTTATTGCGTGTTTAGAGTGGTAGGAACTTCAGCCTCCTGCAGATGGCGCTGCACAAGGATGATGGGGCTATAAATACCTGCGGGGTGTGAGTAATGGGATTCATAGACTGGAAAGAGGTGGTACAGTGCAGTGAATGTCTCGTTCCATGTGTGGAAAATGGCTCCAAAGCAGATGTTAATGATTGGCTTAAAGGAGTGATTGAAATTGGGCGTGTCAAAGGCCATAGCGTGAAGAAAGTAGCTGAATCTGCAGGTGTATGGAAGCAAACAGTCATACGGATGTACCAGCAGTGGCCAAAAAAAATCCCAAGCTACAGGAACTTCTGTTCAGAATTGTGTCCGTAGTCATTACAGCGACTAATTCCTGAGACACAATGCTAGGGTAAACGCTGAGACGGAACATTTGCATGCCATCAACTTTTTTCAGCGTCAGCTTTTACAAATGAGATGTTCACACTCCAGAGAATCTTGTGCCAACTTATGACAGTGCCACTGGCACAGAGTGCATCAGCTGAGCGGTGTACCTGCCAAACTAAAACCATAGATCATTCTAATTCCCTACATTCTGCAGGAGGTACAACACTACACAACAGAAGAAGAAGGAGATCTACTGCCTGGGATCTACTGTCATTTCAACTGTTACAACTGAACATGTGGCCAGCAGTGGAGTTTGAGCTGCTGTAGCTGTTCTACCATAAAGAAGAGGTGATGACTTATGCAAGCAACCCATTTTTGAGAGAGGTTCATCCAGCTGCTCATCAGCTATGACTGGGAGAAAGCATAATGGCGGAGCTGTCAATGCTTGGCTGCACCCTGTTATAGCACCCTTTGATGTAATGCTAGGAATGCAGCTCCATAGCTCAATGCATCTGCGCTTGAGTCATTACGTGAAGCATGTTTCTGGCCTTACTCATACATACAACAAAAGTGCTGTAAGTGTGACTACACAGTACACAGAACCTAAAAACACCAGGACTTCTAAACTGCCTGAAATGTCCAGGATTTGACTTTGCTTTCATGATGACCTTCGCTCTCTACAGTCTGCCCCATGCCCACCGCAGAGTCCTACCAACATTACCCAAGACTGCAATGGTGGCGTGCCAGACTGTTATGGAGTAACTCACAACGGCAGCAGGTCATCTTCAGCAATAAGTCCCGCTTTTGTCTTGGTGAAGACAACCTACAAATCCATGTGTGGAGGTACCGTGGTCAGCACCACAATGAACAGTTTGTTGTCACGCGTCACATGTCCAGAAGGCCTGGTGTCACTCCACCTCCACACCCCTACCGCACACCCTAATCTGCAGGAACTGTGTGAGAATATTCAAGATGCATGGGATGGATTATCACAGGACGCCATTAGGAATCTCTAGAACTCCATGCCGAGACGTCTGGTATGTTGTGTTAGCAAACAAGGCAGCCTGGCACTATACTGAGAGAGATTCATCCTCTATGGATGAGAGCAGTAAAGGTGTATCTTGCACAGATTTTTTTGCCTAACATTCCTCTACCGATTGGTAGAGATGACACAATCATGACACACAGAGTTAAGTTCAACACCTTCTTCATTAAGATAGAGTGAATCTACAAGTGCCCTACCAAAAGGTTGAGCAGAACGTTAAAGGGTTAAGATTATAGTTATAGTCATGAGATGTGAAGATTCATGTTTTAAAAGGTGATTCAGAGAGCCAGCATTTGAGTACTTGTTCTGAAATTCCGCTAAGCATTTAAAGCCTATAAAATGCTATTTAGGCTAGTCCTACCAGGTTAATTACCAATAACACATATAGTCTAAAAGGCCTTGCCGTCTTTGCTGAAAAGTTAGAACAGAAAAGCACCAGAGAGCAAACATACATTTCTCTGTACAATAAGATCTCATCCAGTGTGTGACTAATTGAGTGTAACGGAGGGGGGTGGTGGGGGGAAGGGGGCATAAAATGTCAAGCTCTCTTATAATAGAGTATGTACATATTTCCCTTCCATTAGTATCCCTGCTTTACACAGCTCCCGACCTTCGCAACTCTTTGACGTCTCTCTTCCGCATTCAACGCAGATGCAACACAGTGACTCATGATTCACTGTAGTTCACCCAAACGGGCCGTGCTGGGGCTGCTTACTTCAATTTCTGTGTTTGCGGGCATTGTCGGCTTTCTGGCAGCCTCCGGGGTCGTTAGCAACAACTCGGCTCAATACTACTGATATGCAAATAGCCTTAATTATACCATGCTTTGTGTTTCTGTCCCCGGCTGTATTGCGATCGCACTCTGTTGCTTGTACCGGTGCGGTGGGGCCGGGGCCGGGACAGAGGCCAGTAGGTAAAGCGTGTCGTCGTTAGTGACATGATCTTTAGGTTAAAACCTCCACAGTGTGTTTAGGGGCTGAGCTTTCATTGCGCATCGCGTGGACCGCTGTCTTATAGCTTCTGACTATTCAGCAGTCGTCTTATTAGCATTTGCAAACCGTGCGGCAAATCATCTCAAAGAGGAATTTCACTCAAATATTCATGCAGTATTTAACTGTGATAGATATGCAGAGATTAAGTGGTGCACATTTAGAAAAGCAGGGAATGTACCAAACCCGCCAAAGCGTGCATCGAGGGATGAAGGGCGAAATGTTTTTCTCTTCTTCTTTTTGCATACTGGAAGCCAATGATGATTTCCAACAAGGTGTTGCCTTAAACAACTTCTGCTCTGAGGTTGCAACTCAGTTCAAAAAGAAATTGCACTGATTTTCTTAATTTGTGCATAATAGAATGATTAACATGTAAACAAAGGCATTCAGACTGGCTTGATTTCAAAAGTTCCGACCTTCTGAGGTAGAACCGGTTACAGTAGTGGTGCTGGGAACCAGACATCTGAAGAGACTGATGCCTCTAAAAGCTCTCTCACAGAAAGCAATTACACTCATCGTCAAAATAGCTGCACCCAGAAGGAATCAACCGAGAGGAATGAAACTTGGTGGGTAGGTTTGACATCGTGTCAACTGCCCTTCAGAATGATTCAGCTCTCAAAACCCTCAGCTCCGCAAATGTCACATGCATTGTGCACCCCAGGTCAACATGCATGTTTTGTTGAGTCTCCAAGTATATGTAAGTGCACATTCTCTTCTGCACATTTGAATACGCCATTACTGTCTACTTAACATACACAAAAAGATAAGCACCAAATGTGGCCTTGTATCTACACTGGTTATGCTTTTTATCATCTCTACTTACAATATAGAAGCACTTTGTAGTTCTACAGTTACAGACTGTAGTCAATCTACTACAGCAGTGCTGCTGGAGTGTTTAAACACCTCAGGGTCACTGCTGGACTGAGAATCGTCCACCAACCAGAACTATCCAGCCAACAGCGTCCTGTGGGCAGCGTCCTGTGACCACTGATGAAGGACTAGAGGATGATCAACACTGCACTGTGCAGCAGCAGATGAGCTATCGTCTCTGACTGTACATCTACAAGGTGGACCAGCAAGGTAGGAGCGTCTAATAGAGTGGACAGACACAGTGTTTAAACACTCCAGCAGCACTGCTGTGTCTGATCCACTCACACCAGCACAACACACACTAACACACCACCACGTCAGTGTCACTGCAGTGCTGAGAATGATCCACCACCCACATAATACCTGCTCTGTGGTGGTCCTGTGGGGGTCCTGACCATTGAAGAACAGAGTAATAACGTATACAGAGAAACAGATGGACTACAGTCTATAACTGTAGACCTACACAGTGCTCCTATATGGGAAGTAGAGCTGATACAATGAGTGTAGATATAAAGAAGTGGACCTGATAAAGTAGCCAGTGGGTGCATATTTTTAGTGTTTTGTTTTTGTTCAATATGTTAATCATTTAATCATTAATAATGCCCTGTAGAAAAGATTAAATGATATGCCATTTGACCAGGGATTTCAACCTTTTGCATATGACTGTAAAGTAGCTTTCCTGACCAGAGAAACTGAATGGTTGACGTCTTTGAAGTTTGCACAGTTGTGGAAATCACAGTACATCAGTCCTCATCTTCAGCAGTACTCCTGGGTAAATGCCAGCGTAACATGAGTTGAACTGCCTCATATTCTTTTACGCAACTTGGACAGTTTGCAGTGAATGGCAAACCTTGAGAACAGGACACATGCGTTTTGCTGACGCGCAAGTCAAAAGTTTTGTTATGACTACGGAGGCAAGAAAAAAAAACCCTGAAAGCCCTGGAAACTGAAATGTCCTTCCTGTATCAATTCAGTATCGTCTCTGTGACTTTGACCCTCTTGCTCCTGCTGAGCCTGAAATCCCTCTGTGGGAGATTAAACTGCCAATGCATTCAGGCTTTGTCAATGGGACATGTTTATTCTCCCTGTATCGATGCCGGTCTTTGACCTGTGATCCTCCCAAAAAGGGTTTCCATCATCTTTTGAGGGTGATGCTTTTCCGCTTATGAGTTATCAGAGAATTTGTGTCGATATGAAGGCGGCACGGCTAGCAGACAGCAACTCTTTAAAAGCTAACTAAATCAAGCATTGAAGGGGAAGATAAACAGACCCACCAAACATCCAGCATTGTGGGCTGTTCTGAAGGTCCTTGCATTCCGTACAACTTAGTATCAGACAGGCATTCACGGGCATGAAAGATAAAGGCCTTGGTGGGTGAAATTACCTACCACTTCAATCATCTTAAAATAAATCCCATTTTAATGTCAGTTCTGTTTACAGTCTTCCATTTGCCATTACAAATGATAGTTTCAATATTGCTGCTGATGCCAACCATGAAGGGCAAAGTGAGGTCCAAGCACATTCTATGGAACCAGACTGCTTTCTAGGTTCTATGATGCTTCTGGGTAATTGGTGAAAGACTCAAGGACGTAAATATACACTCACACTCATTTGTGCAAAATAGCTGCACCCAGAAGGAATCAACCAACAGATATGAAACTTGGTGGGTAGGTTTGACATTGTGAGACATGCGAATGATTCAAGTTTCATGTTCAGCTGCTCATGTGACGTAACCAAGGACAGGCCTTACTGCTGTACCTGACTGACCCAACAGCCACGACTGCAGACATTCAGCGAGAAGTGACCCCCTCCATGAGTCATCCTGTGCCAGCACCGTTGGCAGACGGCTGCAAGACGTTGGACTACATGCACACAGACTGCTACAACGACTGCCCTTAACACCACGTCAGCATCACCAAAGACTGCAATGGTGTTGTGCCAGACTGTCATGGAGTGACTCAGAATGGCAGCAGGTCATCTTCAGTGACGAGTCCCGCTTTTGTCTGTGGAGATGGCCAACGAATACGAATCCGTGTGTGGAGGCACCGTGGTCAGCTCCAAGATGAACGGTTTGTTGTCACGTGTTACACATCCAGAAGGCCTGGTGTCACTCCACCTCCACCCTTACCACACAATCTGCAGGAACTGTGTGAGAATATTCAAGATGCATGGGATGGATTATCACAGGACACCGTTAGAAAACTCCATGCTGAGACGTCTGGCATGTTGTGTTGGCAAAGATGGCGGGCCGACACCATACTGAGAAACACTACTTCTGTATGTGTAGCTTAATAAATATTGCCCATATCAGTCTAAATGTATCATCATTTATTGATCCTGGTAACCTTTATCTTCCTTCCCAACAGCACTGCAATCCCACACTTCCTTCTGGGTGCAGCTGTTATTTTGATGATGAGTGTAAATCAAGTCAAAAGAGTAGGAGAGCTCATCTACATGTTCTTTTCAAATGCCAACTTTCAGTCATGTGATATCGTGGCCCATCATTCACTTAAGTCTCAGGACTCAATACACGTGGGTGGCACATCAGGAACAGAAAGATTATCCATGCATCGTTCTGTCCCAGATTAATTTTCAACATCTCCTTTGACTCTTTTGAGCCTCCTCGAAGACATCATAATCTTCTTATTCTGTATCAGTATTCCATCTGATATCCGAATATTTCCTCCACCCAGCCCTGTGCGGCAATCCAGGCGCTTGTCTCGATGAGGCACTCGGCTTTAAATCTACAGCGGCGCGACAGGCGGTGGCATACATTAAGTTTGTTTGAGGACTTTGGTATGCTGAGGCTGAGCCCAGGTGACAGCTCTTTCTTTGAGTGATGTCTAGATCAATAAAGCCCGGCTCTCTTTTCAAACACATCATCCGCCAGCTCTATGCCTCATCATCATTACGTCTCTCCGTTCCCTCTGAGCCACGATCTGGAGTCGTCCCATGTATCCCGGGCTTCTCAATAAATCCACCAAATCAAGCCTAAAGGCCAGATTTCCTCCACATATGTTTGCTCGTCTCCCAACAACCAATGACAATTACGGAGGTAATTTTCTGTGACATTTGACCACCTGGTTGTGGGAGAGCTTCTGCTCGCTGTTGAGTGAACAGAATAGAAATGCAAAGCTGTACTTCTCTTCAGCCCACGCACCACGTCCACAACTGTAGTTAGTATCAATGATCAAGGCCAGCACTGCCAGATGACCCGTTAGGGTTTCCAGAAAGCTTGTTAAATCAGACAGTTTTTCAGAATTCCGATTATTTTGGACTTGCTGTAAAACTGCTTACTGCTAAATACACTATATTGCCAAAAGTATTCGCTTGTCTGCCTTCACATGCATATTAACTTGAATGACATCCCATTCTTGGGTTTAATATGATGCCGGCCCACCCTCTGTAGCTGTAACAGCTTCAACTCTTCTGGGAAGGCTTTCCACGGGGTTTAGGAATGTGTTTATGGGAATGTTTGGTCATTCTTCCAGAAGCGCATCTGTGAGGTCAGATACTGATGTGCCAGCTCATCCCAGAGGTGTTCTATCGGGTTGAGGTCAGGACTCTCAGGACCTTGCTTTGTGCACTGGTGCGCAGTCATGTCAACTCCTGAACAACAACCCCACACCATAATCCTCCTCCACCAAACTTTACACTTGGCACAATGCAGTCAAACAAGTACTGTTCTCCTGGCAACCACCAAACCTGGACTCGGCCATCGGATTGCCAGACGGAGATGCGTCATTGGTCACTCGAGAGAACACGTCTCCACTGCTCTAGAGTCCAGTGGCGGCATGGTTTACACCACTGCATTCGATGCTTTGCATTGCGCTTGGTGATGTAAGGCTTGGATGCAGCTGCTTGGTCATGGAAACCATTCCATGAAGCTCTCTACGCACTGTTCTTGAGCTAATCTGAAGGCCACATGAAATTTGGAGGTCTGTAGTGATTGACTCTGCAGAAAGTTGGTGACCTCTGCTCACTATGCGCCTCAGCATCCGCTGACCCCGCTCTGTCATTTTACGTGGCCTGTTGTGATCAATTGCTTCCACTTTGTTATGATACCACTGACAGTCGACTGTGGAATATTTAGTAGTGAGGAAATTTCACGACAGGTGGCATCCTATCACGGTACCATGCTTGATTTCACTGAGCTCTTGAGAGCGACCCATTCTTTCACTAATGTCTGTTGAGCAGTCTGCATGCCTAAGAGCTTGGTTTTATACCTCTGTGGCCATGGAAGTGGCTGGAACACCTGAATTCAATGATTTAGATGGGTGAGTGAATACCTTTGGCAATATCGTGTATCTCCCATTCAAATATTAAAATATGTTTTACCAGGTACTACATAATAAAGTGTGTTTAACAGCAGACACTTCATAATGTTCCACACTGAGTCAATGGGGGCAGTCGTGGGCTGGAGGTTAGGTTAGTTTGTTGGTTCGATTCCCTGAACCGACAGGACACGACTGAAGTGGACCTGAGCACCAACACCCAAATGCTCCCCGGGTGCTGTGGATTGAGGTGCCCAACGCTCTGGAAAAGCGTGCTCACTATCACCTAGTGTGTGTGTGTGTTCACTAGAGTGTGTGTATGTGGGAGTTTCACTTCACAGATGGGTTAAATCCGGTAGACAAATTCCTCTGTGTGCAAACACAATGGGCAAATGGCTCTAAATTCTAATTCTGTTTTTCAGGCATTGGGAAACATTCGCTTGGGAACGTGGCCTATACCTCTTCAACCTTGTTCAGGCTGTCAGTCCACATCCGATTTTTGGCATATCCTGATTGTAGCTAGATTAATTTTAACAGCCTGGACAGCCAAGTCCAATGCAAATTGGGTCCAAACCACATTTGTAATACCACAGGTTTGAAATTTTAATCAGGTTGTTACAGCTGCGTCTCTGGATGTTTCAATCAGATTTCAAAATGTCTTTTGCGGCATATGCAACACACCAAACAGCAATGTTAAATCCAGAGTGATGGAAGTGCTGAGGCTTGCTGCGTAGTTACTTACACCTATGTTGTTAGTAACCCATGGGGATAGGTTGGTAATGTCTGAACACACAAATACGGTCACACAAAAAACCCAAAAAGATCTGATTTGATAAATAATTTTGCACAACATTTTTTGAATACATTTTTAAGTTAAAATTCACTTTTAAAAAAATTAAAAGGGATACTATAACAAAATAATCGTAAAAAGTATTATTTTCACATTTAGGGATAAGCTCCCAATAGTAAGTGCCCTATAAATTACTATTTTGTATATATTTAGCTTATTACTATCTCTATTAATGTCTCGGGTTTAAATAGGTCATAAGCTAATACTCGTATACGTCTATGGTCTGAATATTAATTTTTGTACATTTTTTGTAGGACCACAGTTGGAACTTAACCGGTAGCATGACAAAACACTATTGATGGTGGTTGACGGTTGCAGTGTGATGGGCAGCTATGGGCATTTGATTGACTGGAAAATCTATATTTGCTTCAGTATCAGTATCACCTGCTGCAAAGCGAAGCACTGTGCACATTTTGAAGCAGGTGTGCAAACCTTAAAAACAAGGGCTCCAGTTCCATTAACAGCCATACATGTCCATACTACTAAGCATCACAGATGCAAGGGGTTCCTAACCTATGTATCAAACAGTCAGTTTCCAGGGCTGTACATAACCTTTTGAAGAAGGTAGCACCAGTGCTAAAAACGGTGCATAAATGTCCATGATAACACACCTGAAAAGCGTTTATCCCGACAGAATGGTACAATCTGACATTTTAGGTGTGAAAAGTACATAAAGTGAATTTTCTGGTGTGCACAAAAAGCTGATCAATAAACACATATTGATCTATTCTATTGCCATAGAATGGAAAACCGGATTTACGTTAGCATAGTTCATAGCTTTAGAATAAGCAGAGTTCGGTAAATACAACATGCCAGACACTGACATACTGTAAACCCCAAACACTGTTCCTCCTTCAAATACAAATCCTGCATTTGCAAAAAGAGGAGGGTAAAACAGGCCGATTCCAAAATCCTAAAGTGAAATAATAATCTGAACTCACTGCTAAGTTCACCAGAGAAAAAATTTGTCACCTTGCGTGTTTAAGGTGGTTGTAACTTCAGGCTCCTGCAGATGGTGCTGCACGGGAAATATGGGACTATAAATACCTGCGGGGTGTGAGTGACGGGATCCGTAGATTGAGAAGAGGTGTTACAGTGCAGTGAATGTCTCGTTCCATGTGTGGAAAATGGCTCCAACGCAGATGTTAATGATTGGCTAAAAGGAGTGACTGCATTTGGGCGTGCCAAAGACCATAGTGTGAAGGAAGTAACTGAATCTGCAGGTGTATTGACGCGTACGGTCAAACGGGTCTACCAGCAGTAGCTAAAATCCCAGTCTACAGGGAATTCTCCTCAGAATTGTACCAGGGAAGATATCCACCAAATTTGGACCAACTGCGCAATTCTTTGATGTAAGAGTGTCTGAACACTGATGTGGCCTACATCCAGAAACTTATCCAGTACATGCCAAATCCAATCACAGCTGTTATTGGTGCTCGAGGAGGTACTACACGCTATTAGGTATATTTCAGTCACATTCATTTTTTGTCCAGTGAGCTTTAGTTACACCTTCAAAATGTACATATGCCAGCTTATATTACATAAAAGTTCTAGCCCATCAGGAAACAATGACAACGAAGGAACAGCAATGAAAATGGCGGACCACATGGAGAAATCTACTTCCAGAGTGTGAAGGACATGTTGATACTTTTCATGCCCTTCCCAAGGATCCGGACTGTCAGTGAGCAGGGGTGATGTTCTTCTTTAAACAAGGCTGACATGGGCTTCCAGTTCGGCAGCTTCTTAATAGAATGTCCTGTTCCACCTTAAAGGCTACAGCTTGTACAGGTGCCAGAATGTGACTGTGGCACCACTTACAGTGAAACGGAAAATATGTGAATAGGAAGTCAAACCTCAGCTCCCACATCTTTAACACAGTCCTGGGTGACTTTAATTCGGAGTTGTTTCAATCCAGACAGTTTCTCAAACCTTGCACAGCATGGAGCAGCTTCGCTCAGCGCTTAACACTGAAGAGACTGAGGAGAGGAGAAGCTCCACCTTTATTAGCATCACAACCCCAACAGCAGCCTGTAAATAGCAGCCATGTTGGGTGCTTGTATCCGTGTTTGCCGGTTGAAGTAGATCATCTGAGAGCTCCATAGTGAGGAACAACTTTAATTCACTGTGTGTTGATGTCCAGATGGAAAGCAAGTAGCTAGTATAGGTAACATTAGCTACTAGCATTAGCTCCAAGTAACTAACTAGTACGATGACTGAGGTTATTTGCGCCGAGGATCGTTTTACTTTCCTGTCTGTGTCTATTTCAACATGTTGCTTCTGTGTGATCACCGCAGTGTCTCACTGTAAACTAGCCAGTCTGAGCAGAGCTGGGAACTAAAAAAGGGAACTAGCTTCCAGCTCATGTCATTCATAAAGCCAAATCATAGGGTGTAAATGGGCATGTAAAACCCCATCTGGACATTCTTCACTCAGACCAAGGGCACATACCTTCTATGTAGAACATCCAAGAACAGTTAAAATGCTGAATGATTGTATCCGTGGCATCTTTACAGTCTTTAGCATGCTAGGCCTCTCAGAAGAAGTCCTCTACTTAGTTGCGAGATTAGCAGCATTAAGGTTCGTTAAAGAACCAGACTTCTTTACAGATCATTTTGTGTCATTTTTTGGTCCATTCATCATAAAATTGGACCCCAAAAAAAAGACAAAAGGCAGTTTCAAATTAATTCAAAGCTGAGAAATCAAAAAATATGGAGATATGAGGGTTTGTCCTGATAGCAGTGAAATGTTTTACTTTGTTTTGCTATTACTGACCAAGCATTAATTATAGGGCTGCTGTAATTGCTTCTTTTGGTGTCAGTTGAGAAGAAGAGACCACTCTGAATATAATCTTAGTTTACTGAGCACTCGGATTCCGGAATGCAGTCTGACATAAATGACTTAGGGATAGACGTTTATACCGTTCAGCCCCTTGTTGAGTCAATGTTCCCGGAGTCTCAAATCCTGTCATAAATAACTCAGTGTTATTCTGTTCCTGGAAGGCAAACTCTTCGCCATGGGGGTAAGCTTTTGGGCAAACTGTCCCACCGGGGAGACAAATGGTCGAGAGACCATTTGCTAAGCTTTTGGTACACCAACAACACCAACACTGCTTGGAAAAAAACAATGGATAACAAGACTATACACTCATCATCAAAAGAATAGTTGCACCCAGAAGGAAGAGTGGGATTTTGACTGATATGGGCAATATTTATTGAGCTACACAAATAGAAGTAGTGTCCCTCAGTATGGTGTTGTGCCGCCATGTTTGCCAGATGTCTTGGCATGGAGTTGTAGAGGTTCCTAATGGTGTCCTGTGATAATCCATCCCATGCAGCTTGAATATTCTCACACAGTTCCTGCAGATTGTGCGGTAGGGGTGGAGGTGGAGTGACACCAGGTCTTCAGGCCTTCTTGGCGCTGATCACGGTGCCTCCACACACAGATTCGTTGGTTGTCTCCCCAAGACAAAAGCGGGACTCGTCACAGAAGATGACCTGCAGCCATGCTGAGACACTCCATGACAGTCTGGCACGACACCATTGCAGTCTTTGGTGACGTTGTTGTGGTGTTAAGAGGCAGTCGTCGTAACGGTCTGTGTGCATGTAGTCCTGCGTCGTGCAGCCGTCTGCCAATGGTGCTGGCACTAACAGGATGACTCATGGAGGGCATCACTGCTCACTGAATGTCTGCAATCGTGGCTGTTGGGCCACTCAGATACAGCGATAAGGCCCGTCCTTGCTTACATCACATGCACAGCCGAGCGTGAAACTTGAATCATTGGCATCATGATGTCAAACCTACCCACCAAGTTTCATTCCTGTCGGTTGATTCCAACTATTCATGCAACTATATTTTTGATGATGAGTGTATATAGTAAATAATAACAGGCATTAAAAATACATTAGACTACAGTAGAGAACATTTCAGTGTCTCCGCTGCAGAACTGCCACATATTGTCTGAGGACAGATATAAGCTTGTATCCGGAGAGTTTTAATGAGCTATAAAATGATAAAAATATTATTAGCTGTTCCCACAGCTATCTACAGCTGATGATGGACCACGGTCAAGGTTTAATTTCAGAAAGTGCTGAAGTACAGAGCGGAAACTATAACTGTGTCACTGTCCAACTACTTACAGACTGAACTCCAGTTCTGGGACGACCGTACCACCACTTTGACAATTCCTTACAAAGGTTTTAAGGTCAGGCTACCCAGAAAAGAGGCCAATGGAGTATCACATGGGGCAGACAAGACATGGGCTCTGGCTGCTTTCACATTAGCGGTTCACAGTCTGTTATTACTGGCCTCATTCTTAGTAAGGGCAGCCAACAGCTTTTTTCCCCTTCAAAAAAAAAAAGAAAAAAAAAAAGGATAAATTAAAACCGAAATTTGCTGTTTGGTGTCATGCTTGTGAAATTGAAAAGTCTGATCATGGGCACACGGGCAGTGGTAATTTACAGCAGTGTTGAGAGGGCAGGAAAGTCATTTCAAGTCGGAGACAAAGAGGACGCAGAAGAAACAGAAGGCGATGAGGGAAGTTTTTTTTTTTTTATCTCATAACCCATTTCATCCACCACTGATCAAATTCCCCTTTGATGTCAGCTTGATTTAAGAGCTAATGAATATTTCTTTTAGCGTATTCTCATCATACCGTATAATGAGCCTCTAACAACACATGAATCATAGAGCCTGCGTTTGGATGTTTCATATTCAAAAAAACATTGTTTCTCTATGACAGCTAAAGTGGGCGCCGTAATGCCAGGCACTCCGCAAAAGCTCTTCAAGCGGTCTGATTGTGTCACTTGGGTCTGATCAAACGAGGGCACTGGCTGTTCTGGTTAACGCCAGCATTGAATCACTCAATGCGATTTTTAAAACAAAGGTCAACAGCAGCAAATATGCACAATTATTCCATCTTAATAAGTGTATGTGTGGTTTCACTCGTCTCCACATTCGGCCACAGGGAATAAAAATGGTCTCGAAAAGCTTTGCGTGGGCTTGGAGCCAGTCTTCACCAAACCACCCAGCAGACAGCTCTCCCTTACTCTACAGCTGAAGTCATTTGAGCATCTGAATCATGGGTATCCACAGAAGGCTTCAACAGCGTACAGGCCTTGGTGGGAGTCAGTCATGGGCACTGTTACCAAAAGGCTTAAGTTGAGTCTTACTGTCACTTGAGAAAACCAGTTTGAATATCTTATCTTCAAGTCTGGATATCTTGAATTCAGGTGTTCCAATCCATTCCATGGCCACAGGTGTATAAAACCAAGCACCTAGACATGCAGACTGCTTCTACAGACATTAGTGAAATAATGGGTCGCTCTCAGGAGCTCAGTGAATTCCAGTGTGGTACCGTGATAGGATGCCACCTGTGCAACAAGTCCAGTCGTGAAATTCCCTTCCAATTTCATGCTCCCAACTTTGTGGGAACAGTTTGGGGACGGCCCCTTCCTGTTCCAACATGACTGCACACCAGTGCACAAAGCAAGGTCCATAAAGACATGGATGAGCGAGTTTGGTGTGGAAGAACTTGACTGGTCTGCACAGAGTCCTGACCTCAATCTGATAGAACACCTCTGGGATGAATTAGAGCAGAGACTGCGAGCCAGGCCTTCTCGTCCAACATCAGTGTCTGACCTCACAAATGCGCTTCTGGAAGAACGGTCAAACATTCCCATAAACACATTCCTAAACCTTGTAGAAAGCCTTCCCAGAAGAGTTGAAGCTGTTACAGCTGCAAAGGGTGGGCCGACATCATATTAAACCCTATGGATTAAGAATGGGATGCCACTCAAGTTCATATACGTGTGAAGGCACACGAGCGAATACTATTGGCAATATAGTGTACACTGCATGTATACAAACATAACCATTAGCATTAAGGCTAGGTAACATTCCCATTTGGATTGATACTAGTACCTGGAATTCGGCATTGGTAGTAGAACTGTGACCGTTATCACCTCATTTATTTCCATCAAATTTTTTGCTGGTGAAAGTTGATAGACCATCATTCATCACGCTTATCGGTTTACTAGTTTTATACACTCAACCTCAAAAATACAGTTGCAATATCTTTGCCTAAATCTAGGAGTCACAATAGCCAGGATAGTTCAGTGGGATTGGGATATAACCTAAAAACTCAAACCTAATGTTCCTGTTTACAGTTAACAACATGTTGGGAAGGAAAATCAGTGCAGCCAGTGGCTCAGTGCTGACTCACCCGAGTAAAATGCTAAATTAATGTCAAACAACACAGTGGAAAAAAGCCCAGTGTTCTCCAACAACAACTTAAACAACTAGCTAATTAATCACCTGAAGCTGTCAATGAACTTGCTGAAGTTCTTTTATGCAATTTGACACCAACTGATTTAACATGCTAGTACCAACATTAAAAACTGGTCAGTATCCTTAAAAGATATGGTATTATGGTACCCAACCATATTTGGCATAAGAATTTACAGAAGCCAAAACCACAAAGAAAATTATTCAAATTATTCATTATANAAATTATTCAAATTATTGGATTCCAAATATTGGATTAAATTACTGGATTACAAAAGTAACACTAAAATATAACTTCATCTCACAAGGTTGGCACTATTAGTACCTAGAATTAATAAAGTTACATGAGGGAGCAGAGCCTTTTCATCCAAAGCCCCCCAGCTTTTGAATAACCTTCCAGTTAGTGCTCCGGACTCAGACACAGCCCCAGTCTTCAAGTCCAGGCTTAAAACCTACCTGTTCAGTCGAGCCTTTGGTAATTAGCTACACTGCTAATTTGTCAGAGCTAATTGTCTGTGTGTTCTTCTTTGCCGGAGCTGAGATATTACCCAAACTCTGTGGTCTGCTGAGGAGCAACTCCCCATTCTGTGCACTCTGATGCCGTTGCTTCACCTGCCTCGGCTTGGTTCCACTTCCTTCCTGGTGACCAGTTTGCCTGCCATGAAACTTCTCCTTGTCTTGTGTTGTGAGGGGGCCTCACTTGCATCCCACGTGCCCATCCGACAATCATTTCTTCCTCTGCCTCAAAACACTCAACACTTCTCCTATTCATTGCCTATAATTATAAACTCTGATCCTATTTGTGTTTGTTGCTATCCAGGGGTGACCTGAAGAGGATGGGCTCCCCTTTTGAGTCTTGTTTCCTCTCGAGGTTTCTTCCTCTTCCTCTGAGGGAGTATTTCATTACTACTGTCACCTCTTGCTCATTGGGGGCTTGGACCCGGATTCTCTGTAAAACTGCTTTGTGGCAACCTCTGCTGTAAAAAAACAAAACATTTTGGCCCATATTATTAGTTCTCTGAGTTTTTAGCCTCTTAAAGTCAGTACCAGATGCAAAATTCTGATGCTGGCTCAAGACAAAGGAGGAAATGCCCTTGAGCAATGAAGAGGCCATTCTTAGGCATAATTAGGTGCTGCGTCATCCTCCCCAAACGCAGTGGAAATCCGCTGACAGGTCCCCGTTACTGGCTGACGTCCAGGCGTCCTCGATTCCTTCTCTTTCGTCGGGTTCTACTAACGAGCCTGGACAAGCTGTCTCTTCTGCAGTCTTTGCCGCGTTGCTTCTTCTTCTGCAATCCTCAGTTAAACTTGGTCCTCTCCAGCTGTTCGCGCTGAGTTTGAGGGAGTGCCATTTCTCTCCAGTCCACTGGAGGGCACTGTCCTATTTCTGAAACCAGTGTGACGTCAGCATAGAGTAAGATGCAGGAAACAGCTTCAACCAGCAGGGGTGCTATAGACAAGGCCCTAGGGCAGTGGTCGGCAACTCTAATGTTATAGCGAGCCAAGAACGGGCTTTATCACTGGAGCTCACTGACCCAACAGCCACAATTGCAGACATTCAGGGAGCATGATGCCCTCCATGAGTCATCCTGTTAGTACCAGCACTGTTGGCAGATGGCTGCATGACACAGGACTACATACACGCGGACCATTATGACGACTGTCCTTAACACCGCGTCAACGTCACCAAAGACTTCAAAGGTGTTGTGCCAGACTGTCATGGAGTGGCTCAGAATGGCAGCGGGTCAGCTTCAGTTATGATTCCCGCTTTTGTCTTGGTGGAGACGACCAACGAATCCATGTGTGGAGGCACCGTGGTCAGCGCCAAGATGAACAGTTGTTGTCACATGTCCAGAAGGCCTGGTGTCACTCCACCTCCACCCCTACTGCACAATCTGCAGGAACTGTGTGAGAATAATCAAACTGCATGGGATGGATTATCACAGGACACCGTTAGGAACCTCTGCAACTCCATGCCGAGACATCTGGTATGTTGCGTTAGCAGTACTGAGAGACACCATTGTATTACTGTCTGTCTGTCTATCTATCTATCATCTATCTATCTATCTATCTATCTATCTATCTATCTATCTATCTACTACTTCTGTATGTGTAGCTCAATAAATATTGCCCATATCAGTCTAAATTTATCATCATTATCGTTCCTGGTAACCTTTATCTTCCTTCTAATTTTATTTTGATCTAAAAATCTTATTCTGCTTTGGAGCCGCAATGGGTCAGTAAAAGGGCCACATGTTGCTAACCCCTGTGCGAGGGTATGACGCCTAGCCAAGTGGGCACTGGGAAGTTTAAGACTTCAAAGCAGGGATCTGTTTCAGTGTTCCTCAAACTCATAATTCCCACTTCTCAACTTCCCAAAGTTATTGATCAGTCAGGTCATTTTAACACTGGGATGGCTACAGAACAATAAGTATTAGCGTTCTTCTGTGAGGTCATGGGGTCTGAGTTCATTCAAATGAAGACCATTTAGATTTATTTAACCAATTTATATCTCTACGGTTGGCTAATAGGGTCAAACTAGTGACGAACAACTCTGGAATTTGAGTAGTTCTTTTGTAGCCATCCTGCAGAGAATAAATGTGTTTTTGTCCAGGTTGATGAAGAGAGCTCTTCATGCGTAGGCGACTATGGGAGGGCAGGAAAAAAATTGTCTGAGAAAGAAGAAAAATGGGTGGAAATGGCTGGTCCAGACGGGGAAGGAACTAACAGGAGAGATACATCATGCTTAAAGTCTTTCCTCTTTATAAATGCTCTTTGTCAAAGTCATTATTGCACTTTTACGGCATCATACCTTTAATGGCAAACAACTAAAGCAACAAACTTGACGGGGGCGGATCGCTCGGCCTGCCGTAATTCCTCATGCCCAAAGGGAACTTGGAGCTTCCTGGTGTCTGGGACATTTAGATTGATGCACGGACAGATATGGATGAGTACTCCAAGTTGAGGTAATTTCTCTCTCTCTCTCAGTTTATGTCTTCTCATACAATGCAAGGGTAATAATTCACATTGATATGGCTGGTGGGGATACAATCTTGTTATCTGGCCAACTTTCAAAAACACACAAAATTAAGATCAATGAGGAGAAGCCAATCTCAATTTCCCAGCAAAGCAGAAAATGATGGCCGATAAATCAGGTCCATGCCATTCTTACCGAGAAGAGAGAGCTGTAACATTTACTAAGGGAGCAGAATGAGGGCTAAATTATATTTCTCTATTGTTACCAAACACTTTCCCCACCATCTTTAACTGGAGACGTTACTCAATCAATGACGTGACCCATTCAAACCAAACAAGGTTCAATCCCAGGGAAACAAGACATACAGCACAGCCAGGATCTGCTGTTTCACGTGGAGGAAGGACATAAATCTAGTCTGTAGAACGTCAAATGTATCAGTGGGAAGTTTATAAGCTGCTGTAATTACCAGCCATTAATTATAAGGTTGGATACAGTCCATAATTGCTCAGTAGATCAGGTTTTATCATTTTCAAAAACTGACTCATAACAGTTTGTTGAAATCCTTTAGGTGAAATACTGCTCTTCCGTTTTTAAGAGAACACTTCCAACTTTTGGAAGCCGGAGAAAATAGGACACGGAGTAGTTAATTAGTTTTTGTGTGCACTGGGGTGAAGAATGAAGTAGATGCCTAGAGCCAGCATTAACTTTAAACAAAAAACAATGTTTTGAAGCAAAACAGTATCTTATTGGCCAAAACCACATGGTGGTTTGAGTTCTAAATTCCCGACCACCTTATTGTTTGCTTTAGGACCTCCCTCGACTGCAGTGTGATTCTTTTTGAGTACAGTTATGAAAGTGTGTTCTTGAGTCAGTTGAAGTATACTACCAGGTTCAGCTGTCTGAACAAGTTTAGAAGATCCTGAGACCACCATGATCTGGAAATGGAAAATGGAAGTCTAGTTGCACCTTTACTTTTTAAACATCACAGTAAGTGTATATTTACACTCATCCTCAAAAGAATAGCGGCATCCTCAAAAGAATGGCGGCACCCAGAAGCACTGCACACAAAAGTGTGGGATTGCAGTGCTACTGGGAAGGAAGATAAAGGTTACCAGGAACAATAAATGATGATACATTTAGACTGATATGGACAATATTTATTGAGCTAGTAGTGTCTCTCAGTATGGCGTCGGGCCGCCATGTTTGCTAACGCAACATGCCAGACTTCTCAGCATGGAGTTGTAGAGGTTCCTAATGGTGTCCTGTGATAATCCATCCCATACAGCTTGAATATTCTCACACAGTTCCTGCAGATTGTGCAGTAGGGGTGGAGGTGGAGTGACAGCAGGCCTTCTGGACGTATGGCGCATGACAACAGACCGTACATCTTGGGGCTGACCACGGTGCCTCCACACACGGATTCGTTGGTCGTCTCCACCAAGACAAAAGCGGGACTCGTCACTGAGGATGACCCGCTGCCATTCTGAATCACTCCATGACAGTCTGGCTTGATACCATTGCAGTCTTTGGTGACGGTGACGCGGTGTTAAGGGGAGTCATCATAATGGTCTGCGTGCACGTAGTCCTTTCGTCGTGCAGCCATCTGCCAATAGTGACGGTTGATTCTATCTGGGTGCAACTATTTGTGCAACTGTTCTTTTGATGATGAGTGTAATTTCGGTTATGGCTGTCATCATGACCATTCGACTGAGACAATCACGATCGGAGGATTTTCTACAAGGCCACCCAAGTGCTCTGTAAAAGGGGAAACCCACACCAGCAGGATCTCATTAATGCACATACAATCAAAACTTAGATGTTACTGATCATTGTCTGTTGAAGAGTAAGTACATCCCTGGCTTCGGTAACTGATACTTCCCCCTTTAGCAGGAAACAACTTTATGTAGCCATTTCTTACAACTGTCTACCAATTTCTAACAACTACTGGGAGATACGTTTGCCCGTTCCTCCAGGCAGAATTCTTTCAACTGTGCAAACTCTGTGTGTTTGAGCAGTTTCTTGCGAGTACAGCCAATTTCAAATCCCGCCATGCAGCATGGGATTCAAATCTGGACTGTGACTAGACCATTCCATAACCTGGCATTTCTTCATGTCCATTCCTTGGTGGATTTACTCGCATGTTTGGGATCATTACACTGTCTGAAGGATCCACTTCTTTAGCATCAGCTTTATTTACAGATGGTCTCACATTCTCCTCAAGCACCCTCTGGTATAAAAGAGCATTCATAATCAATTATATGATAGCACATTGGCCGGCTGCTAAGGCAGAGCATCACCAAGCCATTACCAAAACAAAGCTTTACTGTTGGTATTAAGGTCTTTTGATCAAATGCTGTCTTTGGCCAAACAGCTCCTGGTCCTTGCCTGGATATTCATTAGCAAATTTCAGTCTTGCCTCCTGGCATCTTCCACTTTGGTTAAAGGTGTACAGTCGTTTTCTAATGATAGGCACATACACCTTTACAACAAGTATAGCAATAGCTTCCTGCAGACCTGGTGATAAAACTTTGGAGTTATTACATACTTCTATTAACATCCTCCAGGTCTGGACTCCGGTTAAACTTGCTGGGGCAGCCTGGCCTGGAGCCGGGATGACCGCCAAACATTGTGACGACTGATTTTCAATATTGGATAAACTTCTGGCGGATAGACATCAGAGAGCTCTTTTGATCTAGGCATGATGATAGCACACACTTAGCAAAGAGCAGACCAGGTATCTGAGGTTTAAATAAGACAAGTTCTTCAAAGATTCTCTAACAGCATTCTGTTCATTAGCACCTCATCCGGTGCACCTGGTTTTAATTAAACATATTTATATATATCAGCGGTAACATTAAAACCACACTCATTCCCCTTTATATTACCTTCATATATACCATATAGATGCACTTTGTTGTCCTACAATCACAGAATGTAGTCCATCTGTTTCTCTGTATAATTTGTTCCATCTGTTCTTCAGCAGCCAGGACCCCCACAGGACCACCACAGAGCAGGTATTATGTGGGTGGTGGATCATTCGCAAACACTGCAGTGACACTGACATGGTGGTGGTGTGTTAGTGTGTGTTGTGCTGGTGTGAGTAGATCAGACACAGTAGTGCTGCTGGAGACCTCAGTGTCACTGCTGGACTGAGAATCGTCCACCAACCAAAACTGTCCTGTGGGAAGCGTCCTGTAAAGAGCTATAGTCTCTGACTGTACATCTACAAGGTGGACCAGCAAGGTAGGAGTGTCTAATAGAGTGGACAGTGAGTGGGCACAGTGTGTAAACACTCCAGCAGCACTGCTGTGTCTGATCCACTCACTGCAGTACTGAGAGTGATCCACCACCCACATAGTACCTGCTCTGTGGTGGTCCCATGGGGGTCCTGACCATTGAAGAACAGGGTAATAAAGTATACAGAGAAGTAGATGGACTACAGTCTATAACTGTAGAACTACAAGGTGCTCCTATATGGCTGAAAAAATAGATAATGAGTAGGTAGTTTTAAAGTTATGGCTGATCTATATATATATATATATATATTACTTTTTCCACATGTGAAAATTGCTTTAGTTCAGTTATAAAAGATATATATATAATGACGGGGGGAGGAGGGTCATCAGAGAGGGCCAGAGAACAGGCACAAGGCATAAGGATGACACCAGTGGCCCCAACACTGCCTTGCAGGCCCCACCAATTTTGACAACATAGGGACCTTTAAAAAGAGCACAGAGGGAAGAGAGATGCAAAGAGGGACAACCAGCAGCAGACAAGAAAATGACTGATTAGCTGAAACACTTGCATGTCGGAAGGACTCAAAAGCTTGAAGCCACTGAAAAGTGGGCAGCGTTGAGTTCTGCTTGTGACTTTTGTTTGAGGTTGTACGTGAAATGCTTATTGTCACTGTCATTCATGTGTCAAGACCAGCAATATTACGTCAATATAATCAGCAGATTAGTCAATTAATAACATAGTAGGTAGTGTCTGCCTTAATACAGTTGCTAGCCCCAAAGAAACAGGACTGAGATGAGTGTTTTGGCAGAGGTGTAGTGGCTTTTGCTTGATTACTGCTTTTCAGTCGTTCACAAGAAACTTAAATGGTGAATCATTAAAAATGTATGTGTCCTGCGGAAATTACAACGGAGCTTTGTGATCCGTTCAGAGAACGCATCAAAGCTACTACAAACAGATCCAAATGACCTTTGAGCTAAGACTGCCAGAAACAAGAGCCATCATACCTAGAAGGAAACATACTAAATTAAGACACAGCATGAGCACAATACAAGACATTTCCTTAAGTCGAAGACATTTCTGTGGGTTTTTGGTGTTTGAAGTCAGGGAGAGACAGTATTTGGATAGCCACTGATGGTTTGTTCCACCACCTAGATGCCAGGATAGAGTAGAGTCTTCATGTCTGTCTTCCATTTGTCTTGAAGAATGACAGGCCAAGTTGAGCTATGCGCTCAAAGGGCTTGAGGTACAGATCGAGTTTTGACCACTGCCATCAGGTAGGGAGGGGCTGGTCCAGTTTTATTTTTGTAGGCAAGCCTCAAGACTTCAAATCTGATGCAGGTAGCTACAGGAAGGCAGAGAAGGGAACTCTGCAGTGTAGTAACGAGCCAATGACAGTAAGAGATTATCCAGGGTCACATCAAGGTTTTGTGGTTCTTCAGATGGAATAAGACAATAACTGGTTATCCAGGATCACATCAAGGCATTTTGGTTATTCAGATGGAATATGACAGTAACTGGTTATCCAGGATCACATCAAGGTTTTGTGGTTCTTCAGATGGAATAGGACAGTAACTGGTTATCCAGGATCACATCAAGGCTTTTTGGTTCTTCAGATGGAATAGGACAGTAACTGGTTATCCAGATCACATCAAGACTCTGTGCTTCTTCAGATGGAATAGGATAATAACTGCTAATCCAGGATCACATCAAGGTTCTGTGCTTCTTCAGATGGAATAGGATAATAACTGCTTATCCAGGATCACATCAAAGCTTTGTGCTTCTTCAGATGGAATGGGATAAAAACTGGTTATCCAGGATCACATCAAGGCTTTGTGGTCCCTCTAATGGAATAGGATAATAACAGGTTATCCAGGATCACATGAAGACTTTGAGCTTTTTCAGATGGAATAGGACAATAACTGGTTATCCAGGATCACATCAAGGCTTTGTGCTTCTTCCGATGGAATAGGATAATAACTGGTTATCCAGGATCACATCAAGGTTTTGTGGTCCCTCAAATGGAATAGGATAATAACAGGTTATCCAGGATCACATGAAGACTTTGAGCTTCTTCAGATGGAATAGGAAAATAACTTGTTATCCAGGATCACATCAAGGTTTTGTGGTTCTTCAGATGGAATAGGAAAATAACTGCTTATCCAGGATCACATGAAGACTTTGAACTTCTTCAGATGGATAATAACTAATAATGCAGGATCACATCAATGATTTGAGCTTCTTCAGATGGAATAGCACAATAACTGGTTATCCAGGATCAATTCAAAACCCTGTGCTTCTTCAAGTGGAATAGGACAATAACTGGTTATCCAGAATCACATCAAGACTCTGTGGTTCTTCAGATGGAATGACCAATGATGTTTTGAAGAAAATGGCAAGATCATCTTGAGAACCTGTAGTTTCAACGTTAGACAGAACCTTGGTCTTGCTGGGATTCTTACCCACAACACATCACATGGCAGCCTTGATCAACCAGCGTTCATCCTTGATCAACGCTGTGAGGTCTGGAGAAGAAGATCCACCCAAATGTTCTCCAGGTTACACCCATCACTTGTATCCTCGTCTGTGAGAGGCTTGTTGTAACACCAGAGAGGTATCCACTCCATTTTGTGGCTCTAACAGAGCAATGTAAGGTTATTTCTGCAGAAGACTGGTCAGCTGATCTGTGGATAGTGCATTTTGTGAATCCTGGAGATTCAGTGCTGCATTAAGCATTAATGGGCTGATCAACTGAAGTAATGACATTCAGTTGGGGGAGAGCTGTCCCATTCTAATTGGAACGTTAAAAGAAAATGATCTTATAGGATTGGATTGTGCCGAAAGGCCGTCAAATTTGTGACACTCTGCAATTGAAAATGCTGGAGAGAGCTTTTAATCGGGCTCCCTGCCATCGCCTGCCACAACCATCTCATCAAAGACAATCCGCATCGCTAATAGCCTCTTAATGACATGGGTGTGTAACCTTGAAAAAGCATGCAAGTGAAAAGATAAGGGGAGGAAGAAGCAATAAAAGGGAGGGGGGAAAAAAACATTAAAGAGAACTAGAGAGGCTTGAAATCTTAATCAATCGACAATTGCTTCAGGTTTCGAGCGGAATGAGTACAGCTTGGACAAATACGTTTAACCAAGGTGTGGTGGAGTTCAATCGCACTTTGTAAGACAAGCCATTTAGCCTACAACAGCGGTTCATTCAACATCTCCGGTGCTGAGGACTTGATTGTACAAAAGGCAACAGTCTTTTTAGCTGACTTCTGGAACCACCATCCACTTTCAGAGAGATTTTAGTAGCTATACAAAGTATTTGTAGCACTTTTCACAAGCTACAAGATAGCATGAAATGTCACGTAGCAGAAGCGATATATATATATATAATTCATTATGGTCCAGAGTCAGTGAGAAACATTCTTGCAAACTCCCATCAGATACCGAAGTGTTATGATGTTCATAAGGTGCCATAGTATTCATTTTATGGAAACCTTAATTCTACAACACTGAGTAGGCGCATAGCAAGTACTGAGTTATTTTATTTTAGTTATTTTATACAGAGTTATTTTGGTTGCACAAAATTTTGGCACCTGGTAGACCAACTGGATGACATTCTGAAGCTTAAGTCCTAGCCTCATGAGAGGTGGGGCTGGCAGTTAGATCCCACTGTTTTGAAGAAAATGTCCCAAAGTCTGAAAAGCGAACCGCATAACTTGTACAATAAAGTAAACTTGGTTTTAATGGAAAATGTGTGTCCAACTGTTAAAACCCGTGTTTGATAGCCAAGTACTGGTTGGCGTTTTCAAATTCTGCTCAAAATGAGCTAAAATTGTCACTAAAAAAAATTTTTTAGTAAAGTTTCAGTAGAGTTATGATTGCGTTGTAGAATTTTTGATCATTTGTTTTAATACAATAAACATAATGGAGCTATAGGGTCACTCAATACAAAAGGATTTTAATCTACAGTCCAAGTCAATTTAAAAGTCAGAAATGTGTTTTCAAATCTCAGTTTGAACACAGTTGTCAGAATGATCCATATACACTGTATATGTTAAAGCCATTTATAGATTCAATTTAATTCAACTTTACTGCTATTATACCAATACAGGGTTATAGTGTACAATGACAATAAAGTTGAATTGAATTGAATCTAAAGCTTCAGAAAACCTTAAGAAAACCTGTTTTTAAAGTTAACAATGGCTTATAACTGGATTCTTAAGAACCTTATTTAACAACATAAGGGTATGCAAACACACAGTCATCTACCCACCACATGTGCATCACACATACTTGTGCTTACATTACCATCAGCTGGAATCTGGTAAATATTAGTCATCTACGCTGTAGCAGTCGTTGAGCCAGGGATTCTTGGCTTGATGCAAGGCCTAGGCATTATCTGATGCAGCGATGGGAGGCACACCAAAGAGAAAAGGCTAGTGCAGCAAGCTGGCTAACAACTATCAGTACACCAAGTATTTTGCCTTTTTGAAATACTACAAAATATAATTTTTCAATCAGCATTTAAGGGGAGTCATCATAACGGTCTGCGTGCATGTTGTCCTGCATTGTGTAGCCGTTTGCCAATAGTGCTGGCACTAACAGGATGACTCATGGAGGGCATCACTGCTCAATGAATGTCTGCAATCATGACTGTTGCGTCAGTCAGGTACAGCGATAAGGTCCGCCCTTGCTTACGCCACATGCGCGGCCGTATTTGTGCAGCTATTCCTTTGGCAATGAGTGTATATACCCAAAATATACACTGTATTGCCAAATGTATTTGCCCGTCTGCCTTCACACACATATAAACTTGAGTGACATCCCATTCTTAATCCATAGGGTTTAATATGGTGTTGGCCCACCCTTTGCAGCTATAACAGCTTCAACACTTCTGGGAAGGCTTTCCACAAGTTTCAGGAATGGTGTTTATGGGAATTATCAGTCTCTGCTCTAATTCATCCCAAAGGTGTTCTGTCGGTTTGAGGTCAGGACTGCTTTGTGCACTGGTGCGCAGTCATGCTGGAACAGGAAGGGACCATCCCCAAACTGTTCCCACAAAGTTGTGAACATGATATTGTCCAAAATCTCTTGGTACGCTGAAGCATTAAGAGTTCCTTTCACTGGGTCCGAGCCCAACTCCTGAAAAACAACCCCACACCATAATCCCCCCTCCACCAAACTTTACACTTGACAAGTACCGTTCTCCTGGCAACCACCAAACCCTGTCTGATTCATCACTCCAGAGAACACGTCTCCGCTGCTCTAGAGTACCGTGGCGGCATTATGTTTGACACTTTGCATTGCACTTGGTGATCTAAGACTTGGATGCAGCTGCTCGGCCATGGAAATCCATTCCATGAAGCTCTCTATACACTGTTCTTGAGCTAATCTGAAGGCCACATGAAGTTTGGAGGTCTGTAGTGATTGACTCTGCAGAAAGTTGGTGACCTCTGCGCACCTATGTGCCTCAGCATTCGCTGAACCCACTCTGTCATTTTACATGACCTTTCGCTTCCACTTTGTTATAATCCCACTGACAGTCGACTGTGGAATATTTAGTAGTGAGAAAATTTCACAACTGGACACCTTGCACAGGTGGCATCCTATCACGGTACCATACTGGAATTCACTGAGCTCCTGAGAGCGACCCATTCTTTCACTAATGTCTGTAGAAGCAGTCTGCATGTCTAGGTGCTTGATTTTATACACCTGTGGCCATGTAAGTGATTGGCACACCTGAATTCAATGCTCTGGATGGGTGACTGAATACCTTTGGCAATATAGTGTATATACCCGGTATATATACAGATGTCCATTATTTTCTGCCATGATATAAGTCATCATAGTTGCCCCCTAGTTGGCTGCGTATCTATGTATCTAATTCTGAAGACAGTTTAAAACAGTTGATCTATCAAAACTGAAAGGTGACCAGTGAATGAACTCCTCTTGTTTTTGGGGGCAACAAGGAAATTCTCCTCCATACTCTTCTACATCCTATTCTATGTAAGGTCAGGAGAGAAGTCTGTTTATTGAAAGCCACTACGATAAAAAGTAAACAGACCAGCTCAGTCGATTCTCATGCATACTTGAGTTTGTCTCTTCAGTCCAATCTCCATAAGATGAGTGCTTTCAATTTCATTTCACGCATTTGCATTTGTTACATTCCGCAAAGCTGTTCTGAAAGTAGATGGCTTTGGAAAGCGGTGGTCTTGCCACCAAGTTGCTCTGACCACCCGTTGCCATGGTCATTATGAAATCTCAACACACTTCCTTCCAACTTCGCTCCTTAAAGAACAATTTCATGCCACCCTTTCATATGTGATACTGTGCTGCAAAAGCCAGCTGGGAAGAATTTAGCCAACATTCCTCAGGCTCCTCTGCTGATGAGCTATCAGTAAAATGAAGCAGCAGTAAATTAGCGTCCCGTAATTGGGAGGGAAAGGAACGGGAAGGCAGGCTTTAGAGGAAACCTGAGGTGGACCGTAAAATCGGAGCGTGCACAGTTAGGAATCGCACATTAAATGTTGAATTTTTTGAGCGGAATCCTTCTGCGGTGAACAACAAAGTCGGAAGACTAAATCCACTTAGCGCGGTGCAAATGCATGTAGCATTAATTAACTGATTAGCACGGCACATGCGGGGGGAGCCTTAGGCTGCAGAATACGTGATGCAAAAGTAAAGAAATATTATATTCAAGTAGAAGTTAGTTTAGGGCTCGACTGGAAACGTGTTGGCATGGAAGAAGTTCGGGATATAGCGTTAGCCCTATCCTATAAAAGGAAAAACGATCCCTCTGAGCTCATCAAAAGGAATTTCAGGAAGGTCCTTTTTCTCTTTTCGGGCCTAAATAAGCGGCGCTTGATGTCATTAATCCTCCCCCAACACAATTTCGGTCTGCATATTTTGCCATAATCAGGAGCCGAGAACCGTCTCTCATAATTACCAGCAAAGTTGCCCAGTGATATTACAGGGGCAGGATCTCTTAAATGATGGTTGTAATTAAGCTCGATTTCGGCAGATCAGGGCAAGACTTGATGCATAACTAATTACACAGTGCTTTCAGATCACCCCAGTATATAATATTCATAACTCCTCGCTCACATATTAGAAAATTAATTTCCATCTCTCTCAGATAATAACTGGGGAGGATACCAAATATAGTCTTAATATCATTTGGCAGTCACAAATGCTTCTGAAGACAGAATTCACAGAGCGTTTGACAATATTGCTTCGTGATCCCAAGGTACTGAATCATCAGGCTGTAATTTGTAGCAAAAAGTCGGCTGCAGAATAGACGTCGTAATCCTTCATAACTACAAAATTGTAAAATGCCATACCTACATTTGGAAAGTAAAGCTATCAAGGAAAGAAGTCAATTAAAATACATACGTACGTTAGAATACAACCCCAATGCCGAAAAAGCTGGGGCGTAAATAAGTGTAAATAGGAACAGAATACAGTGATTTGCAAATCTCATAGACCCATATTTTATTAACAGCAGAACATAGAACACATATCAGATGTTGAGAACGATTAACTCACTTGGAACTTGATGGTTGCAACGTATCCCAAAAACAGTTGGGACAGGGCCATGTCCACCATTGTGTAGCATCCCCTCTCCATTTAACCACAGTCTGTAAAAGTCTAGGAAGTGAGGAGACCAATTCCTGGAAGAGGAATGTTGTCCCATTCTTGTTAGGATGTAGGATTCTAGCTGCTCAACAATCCTGGGTCTTCTTTGCCAGATTTTTCGTTTCATGACACACCAAATGTTTTCCATTGGTGAAAGGTCTGGACTGCAGGCAGGTCAGTTCAGCAGCCGGACTCTTCTTCTACGAAGCCATGCTGTTGTGATGGATGCAGTATGTGGATTGCTGAAATGTGCAAGGCCTTCTCTGATAGAGACTAATGTCTGGATGGGAGCATATGTTGTTCTAAAACCTCTATATACTGTTCAGCATTGACAGTGCCTTTCCAGATGTGTAAGCTGCCCACGGCATAGGCACTAATGAACCCCATACCATCAGAGATGCGGACCTCTGAACTGTGCCCTGATAACAAGCTGGATGGTCCCTCTCCTCCTGAGTCTGCAGGACACGGCGTCAAATTTTGATTCATCTGACCACAGAACAGTTTTCTAGTCTGCCTCAGTCCATTTTAAATGAGCTTTGAGAAGACAGCGGTGTTTCTGGATCCTGTTGACATATGGCTGCCTCTGTGCATGATACAGCTTTAACCGGCATTTGTGGATTGCACAGTGAACTGTGTTTCACGGACAATGATTTGTGGAAGTGTTCCTGAGCCCCTGCAGTGGAAGATCACGGGCATCCAGTATTGACCGTTGGCCTGGTCCCTTGCGCACAGGGATTTCTTCAGATTCTCGGAATCCTTTTGTGATGTTACGCGCTGTAGATAGTGGGATATCCAAAGTCTTCACAATTTTAGGTTGAGAAACATTTTTTTCGGAAATAGCTCCACAATTTTTAGAATTTGCAGTTTTTGGCAGATTGGTGAACCTCTGCCCATCTTTGCGTCTGAGAGACTCTCTTATATAATGCTCTTGTTATAGCCATTCATGTGACTTAGTTGCAAATTGCTCCTCCAGCTGTTTTTTTAGCACCACTCACTTGTCCAGCCTTTTGTTTCGCCTTTGCCAATTTTTTTGGAGCTGCGCTGCTGCCATCAAGTTCTAAATGAGTTAACAGTTTTCATGAAATGGTAAAATGTCTAATTCTCAACATCTGATATGTGTCCTTTGTTCTATTTTGAATTCTTTTACATAATCTCTAAACACCAGCCGCCCTTAACACTGTGTGAAAATGGACGAATAGGAAAACAGTGAAAATTGACATGGAAATTCACTTCCATTTCCAAGTTCATGTTTTTTCCCTTCTACTGAAAAGTTACCATTTTGAAGCACACGGTTTTGATTTTATATCTCCCTTAAACATATTTCACTGAGTTATTGTAGATGCACAAGATTTGTGAGGCTGTGAAGGTCAGCACGGGAAACTGCATGTGTGAATATTAGCTTTTTCTTTGAAGAGGAACATAATGATTTGAGTGGACTTATTAAATAATGACAGATTTAATGAAAAATATATTATTTTAAGTACCAATGATTCTTGTTTTTTCATCAAATCAATCAGTACCTAATATGGCAATGACTATGTTTCTGTAAAAGACACTGGAATCCAAATAAACTAAAGGTCGTTTTCTAGCCTTTGCACAGTACTGTACATCAGCATGGGTCTAACTGTTTGGAACACCGATCTTTATTGAGATGCCCTCCCACATGTTTTGCACTTGCAGGTATTGAGATTGACAGCCCATAGCGGTAATATCAGTACAGTGTTGACACCCACTGTCAATTCTCTTCCTGCGTAACAGAGAGCAATCATTCCGTCAGTGCTAAATCAGGCCGCGCGTCATTACTTCATATCAGCACCTACATGAACGGCTCCACTGCTGTCCCATAAATTACACGTGTGCTGTTATAAAACATGACCGTACCACAACTCAGCTAGAACAGGCCCTCCATCAGCAAGGTCACATTCATGATCCACGACACAACAACGTGCACTGACCCGTCTGGAAATAGCAGCGCCATCGGAAGTCGCTACATGGCCATGTGACTCCCTCGTCTGCTCCCTGTTGTTGGCTCTAATGCTTCTTCAACACCGCAGACCAACACCCAGCCATCATCAGCTCTGCAGTGACGTCTGGATTCAGCTCGGTTTCTCTGTGGACCTGAGTGGAAGGGGATGCGTGCGCTGCATGGAGAGTAAGGAGACAGTGAACTAAATAAAGTCTACAAGACTGCTCGAGACACTGGTCCTTACTCTTCAAAGTTGAATTTTGATGGTAACGTGAAATTCCACAGTTTTGTTGTTCATTAATTTCATCAGTAACATTTAACTGCAGGGTGTTTTTTTTTTGGGTATCTGAGTAACACATTTATAACACCTTACATAAATGCTTCGTAACATATTCATGAATGTGTAATTCAACATTCATAAAGTCTACATGTTTTACCTGACATTAATACGGAGCACTATGCCATTTTACTGAGAGACATTTTTCAAAATAAAAGTCATTTATTATTTTGACAAACTGTAATATTTTTGGTGAAATGTCTCATTTCTGGGCAGCCACCACAGTTTCTAGACCTTCAGCGTATTTTGGACGTTGTTATTACTTCACCTTTCTACGTCTGGTTGTCTTTAAACTTCTATCGTGCCAGAGGCTTCATTCAACAGCACATACATTGATACACTGTTTAGGAAAACATTATGCATCTCAAGTTTAAGTCTCTTGGGGTTCAATGCCCAAAATGCCTAGAGGTTTTATTTTCATTGACGTTCGTCTTCAATTATGGTACTGGAGAAAGCACATATGTAATTGTGCTAACTTACTAACTTAATAAACTTAATAACCATTTCCTCTACAGTGTATAAACCGTTGAACAAACCTTCTAGCACTATATATACATACATATATATATTGTGTATATAGGGCTAGAGAATATATTTAGAGTTCTATCGGTTTGAGGTGCAGGCCAGTCAAGTTCTTCCACACCAAACTCGCTCATCCATGTTTTTATGGACCTTGCTTTGTGCACTGGTGCACAGTCATGTTGGAACAGGAAGGGGCCGTCCCCAAACTGTTCCCACAAAGTTGGGAGCATGAAATTGTCCAGAATCTCTTGGTCTGCTGAAGCATTAAGAGTTCCTTTCACTGGAACTAAGGGGCCGAGCCCAGCCTCCTGAACAACAACCCCACACCATAATCCCCCCTCCACCTAACTTTACACTTGGCATTTGCAGTCAGGCAAGTACCGTTCTCCTGGCAACCACCAGACTCAGACTCATCCATCGAATTGCCAGACAAAGAAGCGTGATTCCAGAGAACACATCTTCACTTCTCTAGAGTTAGGTGGTGGCGTGATTTACACCACTGCATTCGGCGCTTTGCATTGCGCTTGGTGATGTAAAGCTTGGATGCAGCTGCTCGGCCATGGAAACCCATTCCATGAAGCTCTCTACACACTGGTCTTCAGCTAATCTGAAGGTCACATGAAGTTTGGAGGTCTCTAGCGATTGACTCCTTGGTGACCTCTGTGCACTATGCTCCTCAGCATCCGCTGACACCGCTCGGTCATTTTACCTTTTTGTGGCTGTTGCTGACGTTCCCAATCACTTCCACTTAGTTATAATCCCAATGACAGTTGACTGTGGAATATTTAGTAGGGAGGAAATTTCACGACTGGACTTGTTGCACAGGTGGCATCCTATCATGGTACCACACTGGAATTCACTGAGCTCCTGAGAGCGACCCAAGTATCATTTCTTCTCAATTTGTTTTTATTACAACACTATGAAGATTTAAATTTCGGCCAGCAAGAGGGGGCAATGCACTTCCTGCTCCACCCCAAACTCCTATAACGACAACCACAGAGCTTTCTCACAGTCGCCGTGTCGTCACGTCCGGCTGTGAATAGTAGTGTTATTGAACGTTCGCCTGCACCGTTTAAAGAACGCTCATCGGTTTTCAGCCTCCTCAAAAAACCTTCATTTCAACAGGACAGCAGTTCATGTGTCGGGAAGGCTAGTTTGACTTGGCCACAGCACGTTGTGCAAAAGCTGAAAACATCCGAACATCTGACCCTGCATGTCTGCGCAACACTCCGTTTACTCCTGCACAGAGCTCACCGCTGCAGACGCTGTGGCAGACGGCTGTACCACACACAACGTTGGAAATAATGCATTTATGAAGCACATCTGTGAATGCATCCAGTGTGAAAGCAGCTGCATTGAGAGCAGAGCGTTCCTTTATGTTCCACACCACATCACATCCTGAACCAGGCAGACTAAAGAAACTGGCACTTTCTGTGCTTCATTTTGGAGGAGAAAAAAATTCACCAAGTTCACTTCCTCCCACTCAGCCCGTCACCCGTAGCAGCGTTAGCAAGCACCCTAAACACTGCAACTAATAAAGAGACATAGCATCGCATTTCTGCATTAAACCACTCACCTAGCTGCGGTGTTCAGGCGTCTGCTTCTCCAGTTCTTTGGACAAACCTTGCTGATAACAACCTCTAGGATGGCACACAGACAAGTGAATTAGTGTTCATCTCCAAGCCGAGCATTTTTAATCACAAATATGAGCAAATCTGTCCCACCGTTCAGCACTGCGGTTACTCTCCGGTTCAGGTTTACTCTCATTTTTAATCAGTCGCCTTGTTAAAAGTGACACATGACTGCTGGAGTTGAGCAGGTTTAAACTTGATGGAGTGGAAACTCTGGTGAGTCTGTTTGGCTGTATTATTGGTGTATTAGGCCCGGGCAGTAGTCTTGGTCATTGTTCACGACATGACCGGAAGCAGTTCATCACTACTATTTACGCTTCCGCATTAATGAACTCGGAATTGTGAGAATGGCCTATTGGTTTAGAGGCCTGCTGAATACTTATTACCTCACCATTGGAACATCAGCATGAATTCAGGTGTGATTCATGCAAATGATCTGTATTAGGGGATGTACCTTAGGGATCTGACTAATTTTCAAGATATTCGAGTATCTGTAGGAGCTTATTAATGGACAATTAATTGGCTAGCTTTGGTGATGGATGATTAACAATGTGCCTCAGATAATGAGCTAAGAAAAGCACAACCCCTGGTGCAATGCCGGTACAGACCCCTTGATCCCCTAAGTAAGATACTGTTAGTGGCTGATGTTCCAAATATACACCAGTCAGGAATATCATTATGACCACCTCAATGTATCTACACTGGTTGTCCATTTTATCAGCTCCACATAACACATAGGTTCACCTTGTAGTTCTACAGTTACAGACTGTAGTCCATCTGCTTCTCTGCATACATTATTCCCCCATCACCTATTTTCCAATGGTCAGGACCACCACAGGGGAGGTATTATGTGGGTGGTGGATCATTCTCAGCACTGGAGTGACACTGACGTGGTGGTGGTGTGTTAGTGTGTGTGGGGCTGGTGTGAGTGGATCAGACACAGCAGTGCTGCTGCCACTCTATTAGACACTCCTATCTTGCTGGTCCACCTTGTAGAAGTAGATAGCTCATCTGCTGCTGCACAGTGCAGTGTTGGTCATCCTCTAGCCCTTTATCAATACCTGCTCTGTGGTGGTCCTGTGGGGGTCCTGACCATCGGAAAAAAAGGTATAATAAAGGATAATAAAGCATACAGAGAATCAGATGAACTACAGTCTGTAACTACAAGGTGCACCTATGTGGTCAGTGGAGCTGATAAAGTGGATAAGGAGTGTAGATACATTGAGGTAGTCAATGTTATGCCTGATCAGTGTCTAGAGTCACAGTTTCTAGATCCTGCTAACATTAGCTATTAGCAAAAAAGTCACGCCAAAACTAGGCATGCTTCACTCATGCCTTTGGCGACGCATACTTTATGGTCCTCATATACCAACAGGAAACCATGTATCTGTTATTTCTGATGTTGGTGTTTCTACAGTCTTTTAGCACAGTAGCTGTCTTTTATATGGTGTAGAACCTTAATGATGAATGGACCAATCGAAACTCTCCAGAATCACTTTCACTAAAATCTCTTCATATTGACTTTCTTTGTGTTCAGTGTATGTTTTTGCCCTTTCCTGTACGGTTACTATTTTGGAGATACTTGTTTTTCTTTGAACAGTGATGAAATCTTCTCCACCTTCCAGTGAATACAACAGTTTCAGTACTCTAATCCAGTACTGACACCTCAAAAGGTTAATCATGTACTCGAGTATGTATCACAGTGCTAATAGGGTTGTGTTCATTGCAAATTACCTTTCAATGAGATACTACCACACTGGTGCCCGTTTTCACGTGCTGAAGTTGGTTCATTGGGCAAAATTGTTGGTTTCTCGAGACACGGGAGGGGAGACCTTGTCGAGGAAAACAAGTTTAATACACGTATCATCTAACCAAGTTTACAATACTATGGACTTATATAGTTCACTGATTACCACGCACCACCTTGTTGCACCTCATTGTCTGAATGCCCCAGACCCCCCTAGTTGATGGGCGGCTGCCTCTACATTTTGTAATTATAATAGAGGTGATTTAGGCCCACCCAGTCTCCCCCATCTAGGAGCCAGGATGTCTCCGAGATATCCCTACAACAAATGGCTTTGCTAGATTGGAAAGCAGATGTAAAATAGGCTGCTCATTGGAGGTCGTTACATGACAATGGGACATATCACCCAAGAGAGACATACAAAATGCAAACGAGATTAGGAACAAGGGAACAGAGAAGTTCAAAGTTAATAAAAGCAAATAAAAAAATATGTATACTTAACACTACGTTCCATGGCAGTTTCAAAAATCTGGTGTGGAGTACCTCAAACGCCATGCAGAGTGGTCAGAAAACTTTTAGGAATAAGGTTAAAAATAAGTCAGATGCTGGAAATCACAACATCTTCCCAAAACAGTCCAGCTCACACCAGGGTTCGATTTGCCCTCCCAAGGAATGAGAGCTACTACAGTGCTAAGCTTAAACACTTATGTGCAGTTGGGATACACAAAACACTGTCAAGAAAAATGGCTCTTCTATTCCCGGCTTATTAAGCGAACTGCACACATCCGTTTTTGTTTTTAGAAATCTCTAATCAAACATGGCTAAGACAGATGTACTCAGGTGGTTGGGAAGCACTTCTCAGCGGAGCCTACAAGACACTTCCTTAAGCCTGAACTGTGAAAATGTGACTATAATCAAAACTAGCATCTCAAGGCCCGGCTGCTTTCGTACACCCAGTGGGGTTCCACGCCATGCAGAGAAGATCCCATTTCTGCCAGAGATGATCAACGTTTACCACGGCAGAGAGGAAAACGAAGAGAGTTCGTCGCTGCCTCTCAGTCATTCCCGCGACTCCACCCCCCATCTGTCTCTCTTCACACCAACACCGTCATCAATTCACACAGCAATTTACTGTCAGGACCTGGTTTCAGTTCATCGTTCACGCTCTGATCGAGATCCTCCGACTCCAGTTTCTGACGACTTGCATTGTAAGTGTCGCACAGAGCACAAGCTGTGTTTACATCCTTGTAAATTTCCCAAACAGGAAAATTAAGCAGGATGCGGCGCGACTGCTGTACAAACAGGGATGACATTTTCCCTCCTAAATCAATTAGAGTACTGCTCATATTCCTCAGGAGGTAACTCGCTTCTGACACCTCTTGTAATGAGCTTTTAATGTTTTCATACAGGCTGAAAATTGCTCCACAGTAATTAAGAAGTGGTCACACTTTGATGGAATGCCTTTAACACCTGTTAAAAGTCTTTTTAAACTGCCAGGAAAAAAAACTTTAGCAGGTTCTTGGTAGCACTTTAACTTGGACCAAATGCTGTCATGAGTGTGTACATATCAGTGTCATGTTGCCATTGCCATTATGCGCATGGCGGATGCCATAATGTCATGACAGCTTATGTCAGACCATAAGCAAATTCCAGTTATACGCCACGACAGAACATATAGGCAAAGGTATGTGGACAACTGCACGCCATTCCCAAACCTCCAACATTAACATTAAGGGAGTTTACCCCCTTTACGTCTATAACAGCCTCCGCTCGACTGGGAAGGCTTTCCACAAAACTTGAGTGTGTGTGTGTCCCATTTAGTCAACAGACCATTTGTAAGGCCAGACATTGATATTGGATGAGAAGGTCCAAAGGTCTTCCTTCAAACCATGAAGGAACCCTCACTTTGTCCCTCACAGAGGAACACTATAGCATTAACATGACCCTTCACTGGAACTAACGGGTCTGGAAAAAATCATCCCTCCTCCACCAGACATATTGTTGCCACTGTACATTCTGGTATGTGGCATTCACCTGGCATACACCAAACCCAGATTTGTCCATCAGACCACCACGTAGTGAAGACTGTCTTCCTGAGACACTGTAGTGAGTAGAAATCCATCAAGCTCTTCAGTATGGCTCATTCTACTACCGGTGTTTGACCATGGAGACCTGTCAGCAAAAGGTGTGGCTGGAAACACTGAACATTGAATAGGACGGGTGTCCACATACTTTTGGCCACACAGTGTATGTAATTACAATTGATGATAATGGTAACATGCATGAGACTGTTATATTTCTAATCACATCTGTCATACCATCTTATGCCAGCATGTGACATCTGCCATATCACCTCAGCCCAGGTACATAAATGTTTTGTACTACGGTACAAGTAAAACCCCAAAAGTTTTT
Organism: Semaprochilodus insignis; assembly: GCA_034552555.1. NCBI lineage: Eukaryota > Metazoa > Chordata > Actinopteri > Characiformes > Prochilodontidae > Semaprochilodus > Semaprochilodus insignis. The sequence continues at coordinate 5,848,197 of CM067481.1, forward strand.
TGGCAGTGTCAAAAACTTGAGGGACCCCCATTTCACCTGCATTCTAACTTAAAAGGTAGCCGCTTCTTGATAGGTCCATATTACTACCACGTTTAAAAGGTTATGACCTTGGGCCTGACAAAAAAAAGAGCCTTTGATCAACAGGACATTACGACCACTATAAACCCTCTTTGGGCTCGAAATGCTTTCAGTGTTTAATCACGGACGAAAAAAAAAAAAAAAAAGCTATAGCCTTCCTCCGCGAGGTTGCCTGCCTTTAAATCAAAAACCCTCCGCCTCTGCGCAGCAAGGTCAGCTGAGAGCAAGCATTTAGGGGGCACCTTTGGTGCCATTTCCATCCGAGCCAAAGTGCTTGCTGTGCATGTGGGCTGAATAAAGCTCGGATCTAGATTCCCAGGTCTTGTGGGACGCTATTGTGCAGGCCGACAGTGATCTATGGCCTAAAGGGAAAGGACAGATGAGGACCTGCTGTTGTGTCGAGTCTGCATAAAGCCTTCAGAAAACAACTCCATTTAAAAGGGAGCTCCAAGCAGGATCTGTGTTACTGATTTCCTTCAATGATCCCTCCAAGACCTTACAAGTGCCACCCTCGTGGAAAGCAGAGGTTAAATCAAATTTGATTCCGCTGCCAAAATAACTTGGTTTTGATGCGTTTAACCACTCTCCGCTTCACTTTAGCTCTTCGTCAACCTAAGCCAAGAAGGGTCATGGGCTTCAGGATTGAGGTTTTAAGCAAAGCAGAAATTTAACTTGTACGAGGTTGTGCGACTACAGGAAAAAGAAAAAGCCATACAAGACCTGGTAGACAACCATAATTGTACCCATCTTTGAGAAAGAAGAGAAGAGAAAATCATAGCTCCGCTGTGGCATCAGATCTGGAATATATCCACAGGTGTTTGTGCCCATTCTCCCACTGCGAGAAGACAATGTGGGTCTGATGGGATGTGTAGCAGTCAAGAAGCCCCTACTGTGAAAACAGAAGTGGTGAAAAAAGACACACACTGTACAATAAACACTGTACACAGTATACACAACGACTCCACATCTACACAATACACACAGACACTGTAGAATATACACTCTACACAGTATATGCAATATACACAATGACTCCACATCTATACAATACATACACACACAGTACACGCAATATACACGACTCCACATACACACAATACATACAGACACTGTACAATATACACTCTACACAGTACACGCAATATACACGACTCCACATATACACACTACATACACACACTGTACAATATACACTCTACACAGTATACGCAATATACACAACGACTCCACATACACACACTACATACACACACTGTACAATATACACTCTACACAGTACACGCAATATACACAACGACTCCACATCTACACAATACATACAGACACTGTACAATATAAACTCTACACAGTACACGCAATATACACAACAACTCCACATATACACAATACATACACACACTGTACAATATACACTCTACACAGCACACGCAATATACACGACTCCACATATACACAATACATACAGACACTCTACAATATACACTCTACACAGCACACGCAATATACACAACGACTCCACATCTACACAATACATACACACACTGTACAATATACACTCTACACAGTATACGCAATATACACAACGACTCCACATATACACAATACATACACACACTGTACAATATACACTCCACACAGTATACGCAACGACTCCGCATCTACACAATACATACACACACTGTACAATATACACTCTACACAGTACACGCAATATACAAGCAATAAACAAACTATATATGGACAAATAATATACCGTTTACACATCATTTATAAACACAATATAAGGCAGTAGAATTGAGGTAGCGCAACAGAACCGAACACACAGATAATAAACAAAAACAAAACAAGGAAACTACTAGAGAGCGCTATGTCGAGGCAGCCACCCACGGCACCATCTTGGATCAGATTTTGGAGGCCTCATTGTAAATTGGTTGTCGGTTATGCGTTTCTGATGTGTTTCCTCTTCGAGAAATGCTATGGGGACATTATAACAGTGACCAGTTAGAAAAAGAGGATGCAAATGTCAAATGCAAATGTCATTTTAATATAAGAGGATTCAATATAGGCAACTTGAAACACTGAACACGTGCGTTTGTCAGGTCCCAAACTTGGGATATGTACAGGAGAAAAAAGGAAGGTATGGTGACCCTACATGAACTCTTCCTCTGCATAACAGTGGCACAAATAGTTGCACCCAGAAGGAATCAACCGGCAGGTTTCACATCATAAGCTAAGCAAGCAAGGATGGGCCAGCCACGACTGCAGACATTCACAAGCAACCTACGAGTGTGCAGGTCTACAGGCCCAGCTGTGGGCAAATGTACCGCAGGATGCCATGTATGTCTCCATGCCCAGCCGTATCTCATCTTGTATCCAAGCTAAAGGCAGCCCAACAGGAGCGTGCTAGAGCCTACTTTACTAACCTGTTATAGTTTTTCCCCATTAAACTGATTCTTTCATTCTAATATTGCAGTCTCTTACATACAGCATCATTACATTCACACGTATACAGTTTCATCCGATTCCATCAACTCCTTTTTGGTGCGTTATGGTTATTGAGTATACTTACAGAGTGCTCCACCTGGAGAATACTTCACATCCTTCATAGACTAAAGGCAAACTGCGTTTAGCCCAGAGTTTTATAAAGCATTCAATCAATAATGGTTATTTGCTGACAGCTTCAAAGCATCTGAATTATCTTCCACACTTAATTCACAGCTGTGGCTGTCAATGATTGGGGCGGAGACCCAGATTGAGCAGCAGTAGGTAAACATGAAAACGGCAATACTTCTTGAAGTCAAAGAAACACGGATAGCTGCGGCCCTGTGACCTGTAATAACACCAGGGAACGCTGATACAAACTGGCAAACCAATGGTGCCGGAAATGGAATCAAAAACACTTGAATGGAATTAAAAACACTTAAAAAAAAGGGTTGCTAGTGAAGCCCACCACCATTCAAGCTTTCCCCAACAAGAAGCAGCACGTTATCTAAGCAAGCAAGAGCCCTGTCTACTCCTGGAGGTGACAGTTCTCTTTTTCTGTGTGTGTGTGGATCCTCCCCGGCCTGCTGGGGACAGGATATGAGAGATGCAGAGATGGCAGAAGGAGAGGCGGGCTCGCTGGGGCCGAGACAATACACTGGCGATGGCTATCAGCAGGTGCATGGGCGCTGGATGCCCAGCTCGGGAGCCGCGGGAGCAGCAGCAGCAGAGGCAGCGGCAGCAGGAGGACAAGCTCTAGCTCTGTGATTCATGACGCCCTATCAAACGCATTCAGCAGCAGGGACGTTATTGCCCACACAAATATCTCGGCGTGTCAGTCAGACATCATCGCAGGGTCGCTTGCGGCGCTCCTTTACGAGGGACTCGCGCGCCAAGGAGCAGGGGGAGGGGGGGCGGGGTGGTGAGGGAGGAGGCAGGGAACAGATAAATGTGGAAAATGTGTTCGTGAAACAAAAACTGATTCACAAAACAAATTATCGGCACATAAGTGTCTCGGAAAGAGAAAGGAAGAAAGGAAGGGAGGGATGAGAATCATAGAAGTCATTGACAAAAAAAGGGTAGCAATGTACCGAATGTACCTGACCTGGGAAATGAGTAGAGGAAAAGAGTAGTCTGTTTGTGAGGGACGGTGTCTTACCTGCAGAGCAGTTCATGTAATTCTATTGTTTTGTTCATATACACTCATCACCAAAAACTAGCTGCAATCAACCAACAGGAATGAAACTTGGTGGGTAGGTTTGACATCATGAGACAAGCAAATACTCCATGTTTCACATGTGACATAACCAAGGATGGGCCTTATTGCTGTACCTGACTTACTATATAAGGTGGTCCTGTTGTGCATGATTTCCATTCTGACTCATGCTGTTGTGTTGGTAGTGTTGCAAGTGTAGTATCCAGACTGTCATGGAGTGACTCAGAATGGCAGCAGGTCATCTTCAGTGACGAGTCCCGCTTTTGTCTTGGAGGAGACGACCAACGAATCCGTGTGTGAAGGCACCGTGGTCAGCACCAAGATGTCCAGAAGGCCTGGTGTCACTCCACCTCCACCCCTAACGCTAAATCTGCAGGAACCACAGGAAATGCTGAAACATTAACATTAAAAAACATGGCGACCCGACGCCATACCGAGAGACACTACTTCTGTATGTGTAGCTCAATAAATATTACCCATATCAGTCTAAATGTATCATCATTTATTGCTCCTGGTAACCTTTATCTTCCTTCCCAACAGCACTGCAATCTGACACTTCCTTCTGGGTGCAGCCGTTCTCTTGATGATGAGTGTATTTCACTCTATTTTTTAGAAATAAAAATCATAAAATGACAATAAGAAATTTAGGCAGTAATGAAGTGGTAGCTGACTGTCTTTGCTGCAAGATACGGTACTATATGCTGCTCTCAACAGAAACTGGAAAAAAAAGCAAAATGCTGTTATGCCTGCTGGTTCTCCTCTCACCTCCGATCTCCCGGACTCCGTTTCCCATATCCCACCACCTGATGTCACGTGTCCATCCTTGCCCAATCACACCCTGTTGCCTCGTTCTCGGTCCCCTGAATATTGATTAGTCACCTGACTTCATTTAGTCTTAAATACTTCTCTCTCTCACTGGCTCATTGGGAAGTATTGCCACTCTGTAGCATACCGAGCGCTCTCTCTGTTTGATCTTGTTTGTTACTCTGGCTTTGACTTTATTTTGATTCTCTCTTGTTTATTCCCTTTGGTACCTCTGCCTGGTCTGATTGTCTGCTTAGTTTGACTCTTGCCTATTTATTGACTCTGTCTCGGTTTTGTTCTTGGTGTTGCTGTGTTTTGGTACAAACCTGTTTTATAAACTGTGCCTTGCTTTTAGCTCAGTGCGCGTCACAATCTGTTCGTCCATCACAAATGCACTATAGATTTTTTTTAAAACATTTTTTATTGTTATTTTGTTTATTATCCATTGAATATTTACTTTAAAACATCAACACAAATCTAATCATTGTTTAAAACACAATGATCGAAAGAATAAAAACAGATCTTATAATAAACAAACATTATAGTCATCATAGACTTCTACATTATTAGAGATGTGTATTCTCTCGTTACAAAATCACCTCTGGTAACACACGGTACTGGACAGGAAGCCCAGATTGGCGCTTTAGACTTGCAATTCAATGCAACTGTCTTTCAGAGAGGACTATTATTTATACGGCCATTAATTATCAGCTAAAACCTCATGACCGTGATAGGCCAAGCTGCAGCATGTATTCACGCATTTTATGCATTAAACATGGCGCCACTTCACTGTACATGTCCATCAGATAGATAAAAAGGGAGAGAGAACTGAGATGCAAGTTAAAGCAGAGCACAAAGTAGCGTTTTAATCAGCGAAGGATCACAGACGCCCTTAAGGGGGTAATTTATGATTAACTTAAGAGATTTAGGGTTTAATCTTTTTATCATTAATTTCACACTATCCTAATTGCTACAGGCCTAAAAAAGGCTAAATGAAAGCCTGTTGAGTAGTTCAGAACATGGGAGGAGCGCTGCTGATTTGATGGCTCCTGGGTTAGATAATGACTACTGCATGATTTTCTAATGTCAATGTGAAAGTGTAAAGTGTAAAGTGTAAAGAAAGAGTGTTCTCGTTCCACTCGCACTGGAACACTATAAGAAGCTTCGTTCTCGTTCCACTCGCACTGGAACACTATAAGAAGCTTCGTTCTCGTTCCACTCGCACTGGAACACTATAAGAAGCTTCGTTCTCGTTCCACTCGCACTGGAACACTATAAGAAGCTTCGTTCTCGTTCCACTCGCACTGGAACACTATAAGAAGCTTCGTTCTCGTTCCACTCGCACTGGAACACTATAAGAAGCTTCGTTCTCGTTCCACTCGCACTGGAACACTATAAGAAGCTTCGTTCTCGTTCCACTCGCACTGGAACACTATAAGAAGCTTCGTTCTCGTTCCACTCGCACTGGAACACTATAAGAAGCTTCGTNTTCTTGTTTCCACTCGCACTGGAACACTATAAGAAGCTTCGTTCTCGTTTGCTGGGTAGAGGTTTACAGCAGTTTGTGCTGAAGGGGATATATGGATGCAACTGTGTGAGCAGTAATTAAAACCTCTTATGGGCAATTCACATTGTGTGACTGCAGTATATACTTGATGCTCCATATAGGAAGTGTAAGCCAGGAAGTGTAAGCTAGTCCCACCCCCCACCTGCTAAATCCACTCCCCTAAAACGCACCCGTGCATGGCTTGACACAAGGAAAGGGGCACTGGAGAGAGAGAGAGAGAGAGAGAGAGAGAGAGAGAGAGAGAGCAGATTACACACGAGATAAACACTGCCAGCTAGCTAGCTTCCAGCTTTATGAAGGTGGGCTACATAATTCAGGAGAACAACAATTCTCCCATACCCAAAACATAATAAGATAGTTAGGGCCTTTCCAGGCCTTTCTGCGTCCTCACGTTCCTCCACCGATGTCCACTTTGGTGTGCCTTCTATCCAGCCTCTCTTTGTTGGAAACCTTTCTACCTCCGTCCTTCTTTTCTTTGTTTGTTGCACTTGTGTTTGTCTGTGTGGAGTCTCTATGCATGCACAAAGGAGTACATGTGGTGCGCAAGTACATGCCAGGATGGGGGAGGCAGGTAGGTAGGTATCCCACTGACCCATCCGATGATCCTGCTATTTAATCACAGACTTTTTTTCCTTTCTGCTTCACAAAGTAATCAGACACTTCTTCCTCTGTCTCACAAAACTCAGAACGCTTCTCCTACTCTTTCTAGTAGGTTATCACCGTAGGCTTCCAGCAGCAGTACTGGATATTCCAGGTTTATACTGTGATAAACTTCTTACAGCAGTCACTGGTCTACTGGAGTTTCATTCAGACTGTCTTACCGTTGCTCTCGTAGGACTCTAACAGTTATCAGATATTCTATATTTAATACTGTATATAACTGTAAATTCGTATCTTTTATATTGCTTGTTTGTGCTTGTTTTGCTATCTGGTGTGGACCAGAGGAGGATGGGATCGCCCGTTGAGTCTTGGTTCCTCTCGAGGGTTCTTCCTCTTGCTCTGAGGCAGTTTCTCCTTCCCACTGTTGCCCTTGACTTACTCCCTGTGGGTTTGGACCCAGATTCTCTGTAAAGCTGATTTGTGACAACATCTGTTGTTAAACAAACTTGACTTGCCTTGACTAGGTGGACACAGCCAGGTATGCTATTACAGTGATGTGGCCTATATAGAGTCTGTATTGCTGACAGCTATTGCGATGTAAAGGGTATTTCAAGCAACATAACCAAAACAGGTTTGCAAGACAAATCGCCTACGCCATCTTTAATTCACGATTAAGATTAAAATTTTTATTTTAATTACTCTGCAGTTAATAGTTAACCAGCAAGCCTAAAATCCAGAACACAGTCCTTCAAAACATCAGTATGTCAGTGTACTGATAGAGCAAACATGACCAAAAACCTAATAAGTTAAGAAAATGACTGGAATATATAAGGATGGGATGCTGAAAGTTCTACACAGTCGAGTCACATTATTATGACCACTTCCTACTTTCAACGGCGGCAGCGTGCAGCTCAAGAAGGAAGTCACATTTTCATGGTATTCTTTGGGCCCACTCATCCATGTGGAAGCAACTAATATCAAGAGTATCTGCCATGTGCAGCATGGACAGCAGCTAGACGGGCTGGGAGTGACTCAGTAAGGTCCATGGTAGGTTGTCAAAGGTACCTGGGGCCATGCTGACTGCAGTGCATCCCACAGCTGCTGGAGGGTGCGTGGGGGAGGATCCATAGAGTGAATCCAATGATCGAGGTGGTCCCACAGATGCTCAACTGGGTTCAAGTCTGTGGAATTAAGGGGCCAGGGTTGCACTTGGAAGTCTTGGTCACGCTCTTCCAACCAGTGTCGGAGATTTGTAGCCGTATGTAAGATCACATCCGCCAGGCAATCATCATGTATGGGTGAACATGATCTGCAAGGATGGATTCATACCCATATTGGCAGAGAGTTCCTTTCACATGGATGAGTGGGCCCAGAGAATGCCATGAAAACGTGACTTCCTTCATGAGCTATGCGCTGCCATTGTCGAAAGTAGGAATACTTGGTGGTCATAATAAAGTGACTCGACTGTGTATATTCTAGTTCTATCTACCACAGAAGTTAAAATGAACATAGATCTGGAGATGGCTTTAGCTCAAAGCACCTCAATAGCTGCCAAAAGCCATCGCTGGCCAACATGTCCGTCCCTCAGATATTTGCTCTCAATATTATACATGGTAGTAGTTGTGCTATCATCCTCTCAAAACATGTTGATAATCCCTAGATTTAGCTTTTTTTTAGTAGGCCCCTGTAGCAGAACCAACTGTCTATCCCAATCTCATGCATACAACTCAAAAATGTGCCTCAGCCTGAATGATAAATCTGCTCATTCAAATAGGAACAGTTGTTCAGTGGAAATGTGGAACCAACAGCATTAGGTGAACAATGGTTTATTTGTCAATTATTGATGAACTGGTTATTCAATTAAATCCCCAGCCATGCTTATCTCTTTAGCATGTGGCACATACAGAACCAGAGAATATGCAGACATCAAAGACAGATGTTTAGGAGAGGAACAATTCCCTTTGGTTTATTCGTCATTGACAGCACAACTTTTCATATTTTACTCTGGAACAAGAGGGAGCTTTATCCTTACGGCTTCACTTCAGGAAAGCCGTCCATTAAGTCTTTAAACCTGTATAGACCTGTTGTCAGACCTCACTCTCAGTCACTCCACTCCACTTCCTCTAAATCCCACTGTCTGGTTATGATCGCACCATGACAGGGTGAAGGGATTAAAAGTACCCTGGGAGGAGAGGCTCTAAACTCAGGTCCCTGCGGAAACTGTGGGACTGGGAAGTGCTTTGATTCGCCACATGTAGAGAGCGAACAGGGGAAACTCGTCCGAGAGAGGGAGGATGTAGCTCTCCAGCTGGGCCTGGAGGTCCCGGTGCTCGGCCCCTGCTCTACCATGTGCCATCAGAGCAAGTTTCTCCAGGAGCCAGAAAAGGTAGACAGAGTTCTCATACCTGTTCCAGTCCACTTGCTGCTGCTGTCCAGGACTCGAACTCTGCAAAACAACACAGTGGTTTTTATAGGAGGTTGACCAAGTCCATGTACTTGATGCTACAGAAGAACATTAATCAGGAACATTTTTTTTTCCAAGTGATAATAGGCGGTAATTAATTTGTTGACATAGGACAAAAGGGTGTGGCAGAATCTCTGCCGCAATGGATACAACAAAATGTTCTGGTGATAATGTGCTCCTGGAGAGTTGTATTAAAATCTTAATCATAACACACATATCCAAAACCTTAATCATAACCACAATCATAACCATAACCTCATGTTCAAACGCTCCTGAAGGATTGTTATATGGAATTTGAATTTTAATCAATAATTAAAGACCAGTTGACGTTGTCAGACGTTGGGCTGTTAACAACAAAGACTGTAACAGGTTTTTCCATTGCACACATTAATGCAAACAAATGGCAAATAGTGGCGTGTCGTGTGCCAGGGTCCAGCAAGGGACACGAGAAAGACGCTGCCACCCGAACCTAAACCCAACAGCCAAATCACAAGCAATGGCAATAGCAGCGAAAGGGCTATGGCATTCCCACAACTGCCAACAAGAGCCAATGACAATGGCATAGGATCAGCGCCACATCCAGAAGCACTGGCAAGACTTTCAGGGAGTGGCGTGCGCATAGTGCCATGGCCACAAGCACCGCACACAGGAGCCGCAGACATTGGCAAGGGCTCAATGCCATGTCTATAAGTGCTGAAAGGAACATGGATGATGGTGAGAGTTCCGCTGCATGGCCACAAGCTCTGTCGTAAGCCACAGAGAGCGTGAGAGCACAGCACCATGACCACAACTGTGGACGTGAGCCACAGAGAACAGAGACAATCCCTGTCGAGAGCCACCAAGAGCAGCAAACAACCCAGCTGTCAACCAGCAAGCGCCTTCTCATTGCCTCCTTCTCCTGAGCCTCGCCTCCCGACCCACAGGTAGGCTACTAAACTATGCCTGGTGTTCAACACAGCAGTGGTTTTATTAGTTCATAATCTGGGAAAATAAAATATTGTCTGTTGCAAGCATTACCCCTGTCTCATGAGCCCTTCCTTCTCCCACATGGAGTGTCACGATGTAATATGATAGCTGCCGGTAAATTGACTTAATAGCAAGCCATTTTTGATAATGAAACCACACCAAACTTTAAAATGAGCTGTTTCTAATCGAAGCATTTCACATAAGCGGAACATCTAAAAGTGAGCCATCATGCTTAAACTACTCAAAGCTTTCACTCAACTCCGCAGGAGGAAATACGCTGCTGACGTCACATCATACCGAGTGAGTGAGAACAGTTTCAGAATAGCTTTATTACAGGACTGCATTAAAACGATCTGATCCAGCATTTAATACTGATATTAACCCACTACCAATGCCCATGAATACGGACATGCCATCTCTACCTCTTGTACTCTGTAGTGATGCCCTAAACAGGGAAGCAGTTCTGAAATTCTCAGGCACAAAAATACACAATTCTGAGTTCGCTTGTCGGTTCCTACAAACGCCTTTGCATTCGCACATGCTTCAAAATACACTGCAGCAAATACTGCACAAATGCAGCATGCCCCTATCTGCCAGTACCTGTGTACGTCATGTAACACATTGCTGCACAGATTTCTTTTTTGGTGGTCTCCAGTACAGCATTAGCGAAAGATGAACTGCAGGTAACGCTCAAATGTGTGGCTCCAAGAAAATGAAAAGTGCAATATATGTGGAAAGTTGATTTGCTGTAAACTAGGTGGCACCTCCAAATGATTCTCTGACTCCAAGGCCGAGTGCCATATAACGGACAACACTAGCGCTTTGCTAGCACATCCAGTGCATTCAGCCTGTGATGTACCTTTTTTTGTGAGCAATGAGGGGAAAGCTAACTGGGGGAAAACCGAGGAGTGTCACAGAGCAGCATCCCTCATGGTCTTTAAACAGCCTGAAGACCCATCTCTTTGGGGAGCACTTAAGTAAGCACTAATCTAAGTACTTATTAAAATGCATTGTATTACACTTAGGCTGCACTTAACTCTATTTTCTTGCCCGGTATGAGCATCTGGCTAGGTCTTGCTAGGTTTCACACATATACTCTGTTTAGCTCTGTTTTTCCTTCTAGGTATCATCACTGGCTCTTGTTCTAGCAGTGTTTCTTGGGGAGTCTGGACTCCTACCTGTACTAGGTGGGACACATTCTCTGACAACAAAGAACTTTGGGAAGTCACTTTCGATATGAATCTCTGCTAAATGATGTAAATGCATATGGAAACGAGAGAGAAATGAGACAGAAAGCACTAAACACCAAAACAGTCAACGAAGCACGAACAGGAGCAGCGTAACTGAAGAAATGAGTGATAATGATGCGGCAACCTAGATGTGGCAATAATTCAATGCTATAATTCACAAACCAGAGAGCTAAAAGATAATAAATAAAGCTATTCTTTATATCTAAAGTTTCGTTTGCCATCGCTGTTTACCATATTGGAATAAAGACTTGAAATGAAAGATCTCAACAGATTAAGCAGAACCAGAAACGCTACCTAACCTTAACGATAGCGCATGTGTCTGAACCACATATTAATTGTCAATTCTTTATTCATTGTTCAGTGCTCAATATTCAGTTGCTCCTGTTGAGTTATTGTCTGCTGTCTGGTGATGTACTTGAGTTAAGTTAGTGTCAGTAGACGTTCCTCCCTTTAGACCTCCACTGGAGTAAAAGTACTAAAGTATTTACCTTCAAATGTACTTAAGTATGGAGAATAACAGTAGCATGATTTATTATGGCTCTAATGTCCTATTATCATTTCTGGAACAAGACTCTTAATCAGCTCAGTTTAGATGAAGAGACTCTAGTGTCTCTCAGTCCACCAGTCTTTAATAGAAGCTCATTAATTAGTCTGACACTGACGTCTATTCAAATGATCATAAACACAGAACGCTGAAGGAGAACAGGTTCCATTAGCTAGAACTATAAAATAGCTTTTAGCAAACAAGCAAAGTTTCAGTTTAAGATTTATTTGCAACTTAGTTACAGGTTTAAGTTTAATAGGAACGTAAAAACACAGGTTCACAAATGAGTTTTCCTTTGCTACACTGCATTCGTTTTTACATGCACATAAGCCGAAAGGAACGCCAAATTTCCCGCAATGTAGTGGAGTAAAAAGTAAGATATCAGAGTTTGAAATGTAGTGGAGTTAAAGTACAAAGTCGTCCAAAATGGAAATACTTCAGTACAGATACACAAAAACGTACTTAAGTACCGTAACTAATCACATTTACTTCTTTACTGTCCACCACTGGTCTGGTGGTGACCAGTACAGTATAGGTGTATGCTTCCTTGCCTTGCCCTGCCCATTGGGGTCTTGGAATAATCTGTCTGTGAAAATGATTTGTGACTATGGCCACTGTAAAAGAACTATACAAATAAATTAACATGTAACTGAATTTAATATTTCTTGCCATATCACCCGCACCTATTTACAAATGCTATTCAAGTTATTTGCGTTAACGGAGTTAGTACAGTCAGCTTTGTGTCGAACTAAAAAGCAGAGAATCAACACTTGGATGAAAAATGGCCCCTAAAACCAAGCCATGCTGAAACAACACGCTAGAAAAAAGGCATCATGTTGGAAAGATCATGTTGCAGACACTGCAGGTATAAGCACCGAGTGCTTACTGACTTCAAACAGGTCTATCATCGGTCACCCAGTTTCTTCTTCAACTTCTAAACAGCTACAAATGTCACCCAAGCTCATTTCAGAACAGACTGTTTCTGTCAGAGCCAGTGACCGCAAGGCATGAGGGCAGCAACTGTGGTGCCCCAAAAGTCAGATTACTTGGCCGTGAACTAAGCAGTCAAGAATTTGATTCCGGCATCTCGCTTCTGCTGCTGCATCCTTGGGAAAGGCACTTCGGCCCAAGCTGCTGCTCCGCGAGTTCTGGCCCTCTAACGTGAATCTCTGCAAAATGAATAAATGGAAATCAGAAAGCCAGGACTTATCAATCAGGGCAGCTACTGCTGGAAGGGGAAACCAGTCATTTGGCTTGCATGTGTCGAAGTTTCGGTCTACAGCCTTCACAAAATGTCCTCTTCTCCTCTAAAAAAAAAACCCAAAAAACTGTGTTTCTCTCCCTTGTAGGGCACCCTCACCCTCCCCCTGCTACCAGATAACAAACACTGAGGAAAGCGAAGGAGATTAAGCTTCAAAGTGCTGGAATTGGAGAGTGGGACAACAGATGTTACTGGCACTGCTCCGAGTACCCCCAAGCTGGTCGAGAGTGAGAGTGCGAGCAAGAGCTACCAACAACAAAAGATGGTGGGGGAAATTCCGGCCTAATGGCTTCAAGGGCATCCTGCTTGCTCAGAGTTAATATTTGATAGCTCCACCTGTTCCAGCTGTAAAGCAAAGGTGGCTGAACATGGGAGGAAAAGCACTTTATAGGCGCCTTCGGCATGACTGCAGAGAATGATAAAAGAATGATATAAAACCGAATTCGTAAAAACTGTGCCTGTGATTCAGAGGGCCGGAGACACCAAGTCTGATGAAGGTGACAGGAAGAACGATCTGTGGCAATGATGCTCACCCTTGTGTGTAATCACTTCAGGAAGAGACACAGGAAACAACAAAACCTACAAAAGTTCAGGGGCAACGTGATTAACGTTCAAAAGCCCAGCAAATAAAAGCTGCAACTAATGTGAAAGTGCAGTAGGCATGTACCAGTCCGTCTGCTAGGAAATCCTGGTTCTGCTGGTCAATGTGTCCAAGAATGATTCACGTTCTCTGAGCATTTTATTAGGTACAGCTACCTTGTATCTACATTCATTGTCCAGTTCATCAGCTCAACTTACCAAGTAGGAGCACTCTGTAGTTTTACAATTATGGACTGCAGACCATCTGACTCACTTTGCCCCATTCATCAAAGGACAGGCCCCCCACCTTCGACTACCACAGAGCAGGTATTATGTGGGTGGTGGGTCATTCTCAGCACTGCAGTGACACTGTGGATCAGACCCAGCAGTGCTTCTTTCCTGGCTTTGTTTCTTAGTTTCTTTAGTTGGTTTTTCTTTCTTACTCTTTGCGTCCCTGCCTTCATTGTATTTGTTTTCTTCTCTCCGCTCCTTACTTTCTTTTCCTTTCTTATTTCCTTTTATTGTTTAATATTGAAATTCAAACAGTTTCTGTTCTTCCTCATTATTGAGAAACACTGTTTTAGAAGAAATATAGTTTTTTCTTTCTTTCTTTTGTTTTTTTTTACTCATTCATTCATTGTGCAGTAGCTTTTGAACCTATTACCTTCTTGCCGTGGGAGATTTTCCTTTCAAATTTTTGAATGTAATTGAGATATGTGAAGACAGCCAGGAGAACTGCCCCATGACTTAAAGAGAATATGATTCATAAACAACAGATTAATGATAGACCAGCCGCTGTCACACAACGGTACAGAGAAATCTACCAAACAAAGAATAACAGCTAAGGTGAATGGAGATAAAACAGAATATGAGATGATATACTGTCCGATGAGATGGATCTGTTTGCCTGCTTGCCATTAGGAGTGCATGCATAAAGAAACAGTCATATTACTTCTCTCACATACATGGAACGTGTTCATGCGCTACGAAAGGAGATGAACATCTCCTCCTTCACTTTAGACGTAAACTGTATCTCAGTTATTTCATCTTGAGACTAGCTAGGGGATAGCACACGGAGACCCCCCACCCCCCGTACCAACAGTACTGCTTGAATCCACATCTCGGTAATGTATTAAGAAAACCGGGTAAAAGGGAACGGACAAGGTTTAGTCAGCTTCTCATTCGCCATGTTCTCGTTGGAATATTCTCTTTACACATCAAATGGTGCAGCAGTTATATATTCCAGGGCCTAAGGCAGTATAATAACTGCCGTGCCATTTAAGGTGGAACGGAAAAATGGATATTGCCTTTGTAGAAGATGGCGCCTCTCTCTATTTTCTTTTCGTGACCTAATATGGAGGCTAACAGCTAAAGCAGAGCTTGATTTGACCCTTAATCCTCAAGTTAATGACAAGAACTCCACAGTATTTCTGGTGATGGCTGAATGACACCGGAAAGGAAAATGAAATATCTGGACAGCAGCTCTCGCAGGGTGGAGTTTTCTGTGTTGTTGTGCTACATTTGGTTAGTTGAATGAACTATAAGTTCCCTGATGTTGAGGTCTGCACGATGATGGTTCCACCCGGGCTGTTTGGGGTATTTTAGGGAAATTACAGAGAGCCTTTGTCCAGTACAAAGTGACTGCACTTAGTACATCACTGGACCTCCTCTGGTAAAATGAAACCTGTTGGAATACGTCTTAAGAGTCAGCTGATTAACAGGAAAGTGGCCCTACTCACAACGGAACAGTATGGAAGGTTTAATTTCTGTCCTCAGCTGCTCTCCAGACCAGACTAGCTCTGATTACTGTTCCTGCTTTTATAGAACTATAATATATGCTCTTGTTTCTGCCGCTCTTGGTGTTTGTAGTGCCATAGAATTTTTACCAGCCATTGGGTCTGGATGTGGGTGGATTTTAATTTGGTGTTCTCGCAGACATATTGTTTTTTGTTTAGCTGAATATCAGTATATAGCAGCTATTGTAAACTCTGGTCGACACATTGAACATTACAGAAAAGCGAAAGAAAGAAAGAAAGAAAGGAGCAATTAATCGGGGTGAACGATACGGAGAGTGTCTATTTAGGTTAGAATGTTGGACGAGTATGTTTATTTGGGTTAGACGTGCGCGCGCATGTGTGCATATGCAGGCCGCTGCTCTGCTTGTTAGCAGCAGCTTTCGTCTCAGCCCTCCAGAGGTGTGACAGCATGTGACATACTTTCCTTGGCAACAATGCCCACCAGCCTAGGGATCCCTACGCTCACTTTCTTTCCCCAGCCCTCCCTCTCTCTCTCTCTCTCTCCCTCTGGCCCTCTCTCTATCCCTGCGTCTCTCTCTCTCTAGGCATAATATTTCCAATAAATAAATATATAAATACGCAAGTTCAGCTCGTCACGCCACTGCTGACATTCTTTGGAGCGCAACCTCTCTCCGAGAGCAGGAGGGAAGATTTATGAAAAAGTTTCCCTGCTCTCTCTCTCCAGCATGAGAGGGCGGAACTTAATGTACTCGTACTGTTCCCATAACTTATTCAACACAAACTATAAGCACAAGGCAAGTAATGAGAAGATGGACCATCCCATAAAAATGCTGATTCCCCAGCAGTACCAAGTTCTGGCTTCAGCACCTTTGTTTTACCTGGTACTCTGTCCGCTAATTCGGTTCAGTGAGAGCTTTTCTGTAAGGGTCCCATGGCGGATTGTCAGGACGACGCAAAGGTGATTATAAGACATAGACCACAGACACAGCGATTATACACTAAAACCTAGCAAAAAAACTGTAACTACAACAAAAATAATGACACTGCTTCTTCCCCAAGGGCAACATGATTACAGAACAGTGCCTAAAACAAGCCACTAATGTGCTGGAATATCAAATTAGCCGAACAAGAGGGTAGGAAAAAAAATATCAGGAAGTCTGAAAGTACGCTGAGATGACAAATCTGAAGCTGAAATGTCATTCCTTCCAAAACTGGGCATCCTGGGGCGCACAGCAATAAGAGCTCAGTCTGGGCTGTCAGCAGTCAGGGGGACCGGGGGAGAAGAGGTGGAAGAGGGAAATAATAACGAGGTGTGTGAGGAGAGGCCGAAAAGAGAGCAAACGAGAGAGCGAGACGGACAAAGCATAAGGACAGAGGGAAGAAAAAGAGAGAGGTCTACAGGCAGTAGTTTGGAGAGGCTTCATTGATCTGTGGGGAATGGGAGATGACTCGGCTGCTATAAGACAGCTAGACATTAAGGATCTGACTGATCATGGCACTGGCACTGATGATGATGCCCTGCTGAAACCAGACCCTGTGACCTGTTTGACAGAGGCTGTAGCTCTCAAACTTCTCAAAACTTTTTTGCTTTTGGATTTGGGTTGTATAGATCAGATATGACTGCTCAGTATGGACTCGCGGGCTCTCTTAAGCTTGCTCTCCTGCAATATGGTGAGTGACTCAAAATGGAGATTGGAGCATACAAATAAAGGTCTACATGACCGTAGTTGAAGACGCCAGGATCTCGATTTCCAATTTTCCCATAGTCTATATAATCATATTTTATTCATAACGTGGACCAGGGGTTCTCAACTTTTAGAAATGACACTGGAGATGTTTAATTAGCCTGCTGCTGGGACTTTTTATTTGCACATGCGTACAATAATATCTATACATTTATATCAACTTATGTAATATAACACTAATATGGTTATATATGACTTGACCTGCCTGTTACAAACTACTGCCTCCATCTGAGTACAGGTTCATGGACCATTAGAGGGTACTTTTAAGGTCCACTGAGGGTCCGTGGCTCACAGGTTGAGAAACCCTAATGTACACTACAGTGAAAACCTTCATCACTGAAGAGGGTGGGTTACAGTATATTGGAGGAGTCTACCCTCCCTATGTTTTGTATAGGGGTTAGCGCAGGGCTGGACATTTATTGCTGTCTACTAAAGTGGCATTTGGAAAATATCAGCATGTACATATTTATTCATATTTTAATGCACCGCTTGCCCCAAGAAAGTGAATGCAGTATGCCTTTATTACTGCCGATTATGTAAGGTGCACAGCTGGACCTTCAGATCACTGATGTATCCTTCTGGGTACATTTACACTGATGGAAAAAACATCTACTTTTGTCCGTCTTTTGATCTGATTAATCAACACCAATTGAAAAACCCTCATGAGGTAGGCTACCTGACCACTTCGACTTCTAGCTCAGGCTGCCCGGAGTGCTCTGTACAAAAGACATCTGTGTAAGGCACAATACAACGGCAGTGAGCCATATGTTTCTCTCGCATGGAAAACAATAGGAAAAGGTGCCTGGAAAGCCGTGTACCCCCTGTAACTCAACACTAACAGTCTAGAAAGGCAAACGAACAATGGCGGCTTTCACATTAGCATAACACATGTTTACATCACAGAAAAACCCACACTGTCTGCCCTTGAGCGGAATCCTTGTTCAGCAGACACTTCACGTCAGTTCTGCACTACATAGGCCTGCTGAGTGTAGCCATCTCAGCTGGCTTTATTCCAGGATTGTCATACTGCCAAAATACTGTATGTTCTCTGTTGGTATGGCATATGAGAAGGTGACATGAATGCGAGACCTCCAGCCACTTAGGTTTACGATGGGAATATGATGAAGAAGAAGAAGAAGAAGAAGAAGAAAAAGAAGAAGAAGCAGCCGAGGGCTGAGTGGCGCTAACGCCAGTACATCACTACGGGCTTACTGCTAAATCACTCAATCACAGCCCACTATATTTGGAGGAGCGAGGAGAGCGATATGAGAGAGAGCAAAAGCAATATAGAGAGAAAATGATTTATTTTCCCCAGCGAAGAACACAGCCTGCCTCTTTTTTAGACCCAGGAAGCCAGAGAGGGGGGGAGAGAGAGAGAGAGAGAGAGAGAGAGAAAAACAGAAAGAAATAAACAGAAAGAATAAAGCAAGCAGGAATCGGGGACAGAGAGAGAGAGAGGTGTCAAGAATGAGTGCTAAGGTTAAACTTGTTCACTTCTTTTATTTATTCCCACTCCTTTCATTTGCAAGTTATCTCCGCCACATATGCCTGGAAGATTCTCGCAAAAACGGGAACTTTAGACAGAGGGCATATGACACAACTGCTCAAAGTGGTGTTAAAGCCCTCCCGGAGAGCCGAGGTGCACTGTGGACCGGCGGTGCTGCGGTGGGACAGACCTCTCTTTCTCTGCAGAATTAAAGCTCATCTAAATGCATGGGCTGTCTATTGTGCCCACGAGCACAGTGTGCCCATGTCCCAGCACAGGGAGGGCAGCCGTATGCTCTGCTTCTGCCGCCATTAATAGGACAGGGAGAGAGAGAGAGAGAGAGAGAGAGAGAGAGAGAGAGAGAGAGAGAGAGAGAGACAGACAGAGAGAGGAGGAGGAGATCACTGGCCCAACATGCTGCTAACTAGGACACACAGCACTCGTTCACTTCATACTGATCAGAAAAAAAAATGGAGGTCCAAACACAGCCTTGACCCCAAGCAACAGAGGTCTGTCAAAAATCTGAGCTTCTTTTTTGGTGTTATTCTGGATGTCGGTCACTGACCAAGATATACATCTTCATATGCTGCTGAGAGAAAAATACTAGATGAAGGATTACTGGTGTGCCTTCCACAGGAAAAAAACACTAACTGTATTTACTGTGAAAATTCCAAGACCACCAAAATCAGTTAAATGGTCATCAGGTCTTATTTATCAGTTTATCAGGTGACTTTTCAGAGCTGATTATTCTAGCATTCACTAGCATAAGGAAGGGGAAAGTCAAAAAGGAAGATTTGACTGGATTTGAAGATTTGAATGGATTTGATATTCTTATTTCCATCAAAAAGGAGGATATCACTGGACTTGACTTTCTTTTTAAACTTCCTAAGAAAAATGGTTGCAAGATACTAATAATAACCATGCAAGACCTGGTAGACCACCAAAAACGGTCCCCTCCAGACAAATAGCCCCTAAAGCTTTTATCCTTTAAGAGTGGAGTTTTAATCAAGCTCCACTCTTGCTTCAGATCTGAAAACATACACACTTGTTTCTGTCCATCCGTACACTGTGAGAAGACAACTCGACGCTCTGGGTCTGAAACAGAAATGCACTGAAATGAAAACTCCTGACCAAATTTCAAAATTCCAATTTAAGAAACACCTGTCTGAAAACCAAAAACGCAACCCAAAACGTTTTTTCAACAAGCTGTTTTGAATAAATGTCCTAAACATAAAACCCACAAAGCAATAAGAACAAAATAGGAGAAAACTGAGCTGACAAGAAACAAACTTAACAAAGCCATCACCGTATGTGGGCTACCGGTTGTGCTTATGAAGGCCAGTGTCCTCAACAACAGAGAACAGTTCATCATTGATAGTTGGCCAATAAATCTCATTATATTTACGTATACTTTACATTTTGGATGTTGTTTGTGATTTTCTTTCATAATTTCAATAGCTGAGGCTACAGTGTTAGCGTGTTAGCAGAAACTTTCTGCTCTTGTCGTTTTGCTATATTCTACGTATTAAGCGAGACATCATGTTTTCAAGTGTCATCAAGTGTCATCTAAAGCAGCGTTCTTGAGCGTTCTCTTCATACCCAGGATACAGCAAAATTAGAAACAGCTGATCTCCTAGCCCTTGTAGAAACCGTGAAATATATTCATATGGCTGATATGAGCTATATGAACGCATCAGTGCTGACCAGCACAGGGGAATGAAATGAAAATACAGTGATTTTACTTTCTATTTCTCATACATTTAAGTCTTAGATTTTGAGATTTTAAGATTTTGACACTTCATAGTAGTCCTATTTACAAAATCGTTTTTGTTTTCTTGCCAAAATGTTCTGCCCTTTTTTTGCTTTTTCTCCACAAATTTGGCAGTAAAATTTTGGTGCATCTGTAAGTCTGAAAGAAGGTGTAGATGTCAAAAAAATGAAACAACATAAAGACAAAAAAGAAGCAAATTTGCAAACCAAACAAAGAAGCCACTGGCGTTGTCAGAACAACAGACTGAGCACTCCAGAGTCCAAACCTCAACATCACTGAATGTGTTTGGGATAACTTGGATCATTAGATGCAAAACAATACAACCAACTTCTAAGACTGAACTTTGGAAGTGTGAAAAAATATCCCGGCAGATTTCTCTAAACAAATGAAAGTGAAAATTATACATAGATATTGAAACTTCAGTGTCATTTTCAATAAATATTTTCTGCTTTTCCTGACAGTGAAAAATGAATAACTTGTGTTTGATGGCTGAAATTAAATACATAAAGAGAGGCTTCTCACTTTTGTGCAGTATTGTAGCTGGCAAAGTCAGAGGGAGATAGTGAGACAGGAGAATGTCTTTCACCTTGAAAAGTCCAAAGGAAAATAAAAGCTATGTGCTGAAAAACGACTTTAACGGTCCCTACGACTACTGCGCTGTACCACAGTTACGCAAGAGGCGCACTACATGCATTCAGCCCAAAGACATCTACCTCTGACAACTTCAAACAGTACTTAGTAGTGTGGGACCAAACCAGTGGGACTGGCCATGACCCAGGTGTCCCATACTGTTAAAAAAAGGAGGCTTAGGAGTTCTTCCTCTGTGGGCAGGACTTTTCTGCTGCTGAGGGCAAGGATTTACTGCCCCGGCTTCGTCCTTGTGGGAACTGTTTAACTATGGCTTGGTCCTCATACTTCATATTGCCTTGACTGTACCAGTGGTGCCTAATGATCAATTCATGCTCCATCCTTCGCACCTCCTTCAAGACACTGTGCCTATTTGTTTGCACAGTGACCGTTCATCCTTGTGTTAACTTACAAGGGAAAAGGAATGAGGCAGGGGAGTTACATATTTCTTCTGGCCGTTGCCTACAAACGAGGTTGTTCCTGAGGGCCAGGATTTATAGTGGTATCGCAGAGGCTACATGCTACATGAATTACTTCTTGTCCTGGTTACAGATAGAGCCTTGTCCAAGAATATGATCACTGTCAAAGGTGAATTTCCATTGCAAATGTCCAAGTGCAGACCTTATCCTTCACTGGGATAGCCGGTCTAACATAACTCAAGCCCTGAGAGTGTAGGCCTTGCATCCGGCGTGAGAAAGGACTGTCTAAACAGAGGGCGCTGACACGGCCGTTCCAGCCCATGGCATTGTACGTGTGAAGGCTTAGAGGGAAGCTTTGATAATGAACGGAATGAAGCTGATAAGAGTCTGCTAGCGGTCCTGTCTCAATTCAAAATGTCCCCGCTTTGGTCTTCTCACACCAGAGGAGCAAACAACTTCCACCAATTGATTTTTCTCCGGCGGTGCTGTTTTTCAAGGCATCTTTTTTTTTCTTCTCTTTTTTGCACCCCCAGAGTGATATGCTCACGATACAGAGATTTACAAGACAGCAAATCGATTCAGTCTCCTCCAAGAGTGCATTTGCTGAGCTTTATCTATCATGATCCAATCTTAAGGGCGGAGGTTTGTATCTGCTATTAAAGAAAACACTGAAAATATGACAAATCTTGAAGGACAACTCCATTAAAAGCAATATCAAATGCACTCGAGACTCCTCATTTACTCAAGAACAACAGTTCATTTCTTTCAGACATGCTTACAACTGTAAGCTACGCTTCTGCTGTATATGCTAGTCCAAAATTAGCCAAAAAGTACAGCCATGTGTCTCTACTATTATATGCTACTCCCTTCCACGATTAATGACCAGAAAGGCTGTGGTTAAACAGGAGCCTGTCTGAACACACATTTCTGAACCACATTTCTTATCTGACATGGTTATAAGTAAAAAGATCTACAGTGTTTCTTCTGGAGATCCCCAAGGTTCCATTCTAGGGCCGCTGCTGTTCTCACTACTGTAATGGGGGCAGCCCGGACACAGGGATAGGATCCATGGTAGGATTTATTCACTGAAGACAAAACTGCAGAAAATGTAAAAACACAAAAGGGTCCAAAAGATATAACGCAAAAAACAAAGCAAAAGGTCTCAAAAATTCAAAAGCCCAGAAGATATTAAAATGTCACAAAAAGGAACCACAAAGGCCAAAAATTCCCAAACAAAAAAATACAAACCACAAAAAAATACCAAGGGCAAGAGGTGTCAAAGGATTCAAGAGTCCGGAGCGGAGGGAGTATTCTGAAAGGTAACAAAACACAGGGATTATTCATGGAATTCAGGAACTGAGGATCATTACGAAGTAGC
>CM067481.1:5893938-5912195 GCA_034552555.1 Semaprochilodus insignis
AGAGAGAGAGACAGAGAGGGAGATGGAGAGATGATATAGAAACAGAGAAATGAAGAGAGAGAGAAAGAGAGGGAGACGGGGAGGTGATATAGAAACAGAGACATGAAGAGAGAGAGACAGAGAGGGAGATGGAGAGATGATATAGAAACAGAGAAATGAAGAGAGAGAGAAAGAGAGGGAGACGGGGAGGTGATATAGAAACAGAGACATGAAGAGAGAGAGACAGAGAGGGAGACAGGGAGGTGATATAGAACCAGGGGGAGAAAAAACCCCCCAAGAAAACGCACCTTAACTGCTCAGTTCTACGGCAGGAACTCACTAGAACCTACAGAAATAGGAGCTGTGAGACCTCCTCTATGTGCAAGTCTGAATGAAACATCACGAGGAGTGAGGTATACGCTGCATCTGTTTGTCACAGGTGAGGAAAAGAAAGGTTCAGTCACTTTCAAAAGCAATCTAGAAGCGGCCTTCTGTGCAAACAAGGGAGTCTGGCTAGGAATCACAGCTGAACAGAAGAGTATGCTGACTTCTGGCATTTTAGATTTTAGCACGTATGTCACATCCTTTCTGTAGTTAGTGCTGGCATTTTCATATCCTCCCCCTGAGTATTTCTTCATTTAGGCCCAGGTTCCACAGTGTGCCAAGAACCCTCTTCTCCAAACGAGTGTTATATAAGTCCCAGTGGGACATAGTGTGAAATATTTAAAATGTCAGTATGGCACTACAGCTGAGTGCTGACCGTTCGGTAGAGGTGTCACAATCCACATATTAAAATACATTTTATTCCTATATGGTGAGTTTGAGATGATACATGCTGTGAGTCAAATACAGGTAACATTTCATTTTATGTAAACGTGAAATCAAGAATCTTTTCTCAAATTATTTAAGAAAGTCCAGTCTGTTGAGGGGATCCCGTTAGCGTGTTCTTCCCATGAAATGCTGCTGTTATAGATTTAGTCATGACTAAAGTCAGTCTAGTAATATAGCACCACTGTATGTCTGTATGTACACGCATCATCAATAGAACAGCTGCACCCAGAAGGAAGTGTGGGATTGCAGTGCTATTGTGAAGGAAGATAAAGATTACCAGCAACAATAAATGATGATAAATTTAGACTGATATGGGGAATATTTATTGAGCTACACATACAGAAGTAGTGTCTCTCAGTATGGCGTTGGGCTGCCATGTTTGCTAATGCAGCATGCCAGACGTCTCGGCACGGAGTTGTAGAGGTTCCTAATGGTGTCCTGTGATAATCCATCCCATGCAGCCTGAATATTCTCACACAGTTCCTGCAGATTGTGAGGTAGAGGTGGAGGTGGAGTGACACCAGGCCATCTGAACGCGTGATGTGGGACAAGAAACCGTTCATCTTGGCGCTGACCACCAAGACAAAAGCGGGACTCGTCACTGAAGATGACCCGCTGCTATTTTGAGTCACTCCATGACAGTCTGGCACGACACCATTGCAGTCTTTGGTGACGTTGACGTTAAGGGCAGTTGCGGCACACTTTGCTTTGCTACAATGTATTTGTGCTACAAATGACTATTTACAACAAATGACTACTATTTAACTACTATAATACATTTTTTGATGATTATGTATATATCAATCAATTAATATTAATTTGTATTTTGTATAGTGTTTTTTACAACTGATGTTGTCTCAAAGCAGCTTTACAGAAAGGCAGTTTATATAAAGGAAAAAAATATATATACACACACACACACACACACACACACACTATTACATATTAATAATACTCGTTATATTATTATTATTATTATTCAACAGTATTCATGTACCGCGCTGCACTACATCCAATTAAACTGGACTAATTGCGCTCTCTTTGCGATGAAGCATGCAGTCGATCAGTGTTCTAATAAACGGAGAACATACACAACATATCTGTAAAAGCGTACTTCGACAAAATCACAATAACAATACAAATCATCATAAAAGAGCACGCTTATGCATGCCAGCTATGTTAGTGTTTTCCACAGCAGGAAAAAAAACCTGCATGTCAACACCCTAACCCTTCTGAACAGGAATGCGGCATTATTGTCGGGGACAGAGGTTATTGTGAAGTTGGTTGTATAAAAATATTACAAGCATAAACAAAAAAAAAGGATATAGGCCACTGCAAAAGCAGCTACCACCGCTGAGGTATGTTCAATGACTGTTCAATGAAATGCCTGTTCAGTTATTACAGGTGAAAGTTAAGACCACAATCTTTTCACATTCCAGGTGTTTAAGAGGTGGTCTTTTTATGGTTTTGGAGTGTTTTGGGGGAAAGGGGATATAGACTTGACCAATTTTTGTTTTCAAATAATGTCCTTAAAAATCAGTATAACACTTCAGCCTGAAAAAGCTCTTCAAGTTTTGTGCTAAAGCAGCTTTTAGTTCCCCTACTGCAAGGATAAACCGCAGTACATGGTACCACGACATGGACACTCAACTGAAGAGACCTGAAGTGCTTCACGAAGGTGAATCTGACCTTGATTAAGGAGATGTCCTTGACATGAAGCTGGTCATTTTACCCAGACCAGTACAAGTAATGCCTTGTTAGATCTATAATAAAGAAAAATGCTGCCTATCCAGACTCCAAATAAGATGCAGGGGATGGAAGGATGGAAGAAAAGCTCTAAGCTCTGGGTAACTACAGATGAAGTACTCAATGTCCAGAAATACATTGCATCAAGGCTGGTGGATGAAAAGGGTGAGAAGGTAAAGAACAAAGGGCCAGATTCATGCAACCCAGCAGTAACTGCACTAGACCATGGCGCGATTATTAGGTCCTATTCATAAAGTCACAGTGGCGGTGATTAGCGCACCAGTCTCTCCTCACTGTTGCAGTGATCTTGCATGTTTCCTACATAAAAGCCAATCAAACCCTGCATGGTTTTTTTGGTAGTACATATTAATGTCTAGCACTCAGTGAAGGCCTGCTCAGGTGCCAGAATAGACATAGTACATCAAGAAATTCCCCAAGAATTCACTTAAATTCCCAGATAGTACCGTTTAGTAAAAATACAGGGAAAAGAAGGGTAGACAAAAGTGGTATCACTGACAGCATGACAAGACAAAAATAATAGATAAGCTCATCAGACAAAAAAAAAAAGTCACTTTGCGTGTTTAAGGTGGTAGTAACTTCTGGCTCCTGCAGATGGCGCTGCAAGAGGATGATGGGACTATATATACCTGCGGGGTGTGAGTGACAGGATCCATAGATTGAGAAGAGGTGGTACAGTGCAGGGAATGTCTCGTTCCATGTGTGGAAAATGTCTCCAAAGCAGATGTTAATGATTGGCTAAAAGGAGTGACTACATTTGGGCGAGCCAAAGACCATAGTGTGAAGGAAGTAGCTGAATCTGCAGGTGTATGGAAGCGAATGGTCATACGTGTCTACCAGCAGTGGCTAAAATCCCAGTCTACAGGAAATTCTGTGTGTTTTGGTCATGTCTTTTTTACATGGTCTGCTGCGTAGAAGGGGGAAAACATGTTCAGAACTGATCGGTGTCCCCCTCTTTGTTTCAGGCAGGAGTATGTCTACATTTTTACTGTTTTATGTCGAAAGTATTATAGAACCTTACAATCAATCCACGTTCGCTCCTTACCGGGAGAATTAACCATTTAACCAGTTCAAGTCCGCAGGGTCACATTATGTTATAAACTGGTAACAACACATGCAAATAAGGGTGTGGCCTTGCCTATCTATTACGCAAAGGGTAAAACACAGTAGAAATCATTGTTTAATAATAGAGAATTTTTTTTTTTTTGGTGGAGGTGTAACAGGTAGGAAGGCCAAAGCAGGAACCAACACCTACCTCTACTTACACCTAGATGCTTAAGCAGGTTAACAGTGGTTTACTATTCTGGAATGTGCTTTCTTCTTTTAATAAGAAACATTTCAAGCTAAATAAATCTGTAATATTTTTATTGTGCAAAGGAGCAAAAACAAAACAACAACAGACCGACACTCCTGTGTCAATAATGCTTTCTAATGCCCTGAGAGGCTGGCAAAAACCATGCAAAATGTTGTTTCGTGTCTGAAAATCTATAAGGCTGAAGGTGACTTTCCATTCCACCTTAAAAAGAGAAATAATTACATTCTGGCAGTAGCCTAGGCACATGAATGCTGCTGCATCATTTAAGGTGGAACAGGAATTTCAAATAAGCAGCCAGCTTCAGGTTGAAGTCCTCAAGTCATATGTCTCATATATGCCATCCCACTCACTTGTGCCTCTGACTGTCAGACTCTGCAAGAATCTGGACAATATTACACATCATTTACGCTTCAGCACCATCTGGTCCACGGTTTGTTGGATAGACAAGGCCCTGAGACTCTGACACAGCTGACCGAGGCAAGCTGCTTCTCAGGTGGTATGACAGGAACCATGGCAATCACCAGTGTCCATGTTAGGCCAAGGCTAACCCCAAAAGGCCGGCCATTCCTTTATGTCCACTGCCTTGAAATGCAAAGGACTAGACGGCGTTAGGCTGAACGATTTGGGGAAAATACCTAATTGCAATTTTTTGGACTAATACTATGATTTAAAACTACAATTTAAATTAATTTTAATAAATGATTTTGGCCAAGAAAACCAAATATCCACCTTTTCTAGGCTTGACCCCTGAATGCAGCGTGTTAGACTGTCAGTGAGTTGAGATTGTGATGTCACAGATAGGTCTAATCTACAGGCAGTTCACAAGCTCTTTTTGTTTTAAGGTTTTCCAGAAAAAAGAGAAAAAAGTGAATAAAGGAACAGAATTATTTAGAGCGGTTTGGCGTGACATGCACCATTCTAGAGAAACCTGCAGGTCAGAATAGTTCACAGTGACGTCTGAGACCATGCGTTAGAACAGATTGGTGATAAACTTTTGGTTTAAAAGTAATTTAATCATTTGATGGTGGAAGGATACATGGAGGTGACTGTGAGGAAAAATAGTCCCCTATGAAAATGTCCTATTATTTCACCATCATCAACATTCCATATTAACACTGCAACATGTAGGTTCACTGGGGGTTTTGGATGATACATACAATGACTATATTAGTGTTGTAGACATGATGATCTCTGGTTCCCTTCACCACCACTGTATAGAAACACAAACTATTCTCCACCAAATCTCTCTGAACAACTCGGCTTACATCTGAAACATTCAATTATGGAGAAGGTTTTGAAATACTGGTGTTGGAAATGTCCTTAAAAATGTTTTTTTTTAATTATTATTATGTAGGCTATGCTTAAAAAGACTGTGCCATATTATATTGCAATTTTGATATAAAACCAATTAATGTTTCAGTCCTAAGACAGTGGAAGGTGATCAAGACCTGATGTGCTCATTTTCATTTGAAATGTGACTGAAACATCAATGACTCAGCCACTCAGCTAAATGCTAGCGTTAGCAAGGTTGTACTTTGTGTTATCAACACTTAATTGTGGAATACCGGTACCTGAAGACAACCCTGTATATCACCCACTATTACCATGAACCATGTTTACCATGTTTGCCCTTGACATCACATTAAATCTAGCAGTTTTTAGCCAACGATTGACTAAAAGGAGTGACTGTATTTGGGCGTGCCAAAGACCATAGTGTGAAGGAAGTAGCTGAATCTGAAGGTGTATGGAAGCGTACGGTCATACGGGTCTACCAGCAGTGGCTAAAATCCCAGTCTACAGGGAATTCTCCTCAGAATTGTGCCAGGGAAGGCATCCACCAAATCTGGCCCAACTGCGCAATTCTTTGATGTAAGAGTGTCTGAACATTGATGTGGCCTACATTCAGAAACTTGTCCAGTCCAAATCCAATCACAGCTGTTATTGGTGCTTGCAGTTTTTATAAATGGGATTTATAATAGGCCAGGGCAACATAAAAAAATTATTAGCACAATATTTATGACAATTGTGATTATCGATTATATCGCCCACTCCCAAACAACACACACAGCCCTGCATCTTTTGGGTGTCACTGCAACCTTGCCTTCAGGAGCTCCTTCTAGTGCAGATTCATGGTGATTTGCATACTAACAGCACTTGCTGCTGGAGAAACTTCAGACTGCAAGAAATTTCCAAAGACATGCCTACGTGCTTTGCATTTTTCGTTGTCATAACGGAGTCATTTGGCTGTAGATGCCTTTGGAAAACCATGCAGTACTGAAATTGCCCAGTTTTCATAATTCAACTAACGACAGGGACACCTAAACTGGGTTTTACTCAGAAAGTAGATCACACGCAGCAGTGGGGAATTTATTCTACTCGAGCCTAACAGCTTTTAAAGGCCCCGTAACAGCCCAAAGCTTTAACAGTAAAAATGAGTCAACATTACGTGCACATATTATTTAATATTATTCCCTTTTCTGATCCTGTTTCCTGGATGCCGACGAGAATTAGGAGAACTTTCTCAACTTCTGAAAGTTTCAAGGCTGAAGCTAAGTGCTCTAGGATAACAAATCCAACCACTTTACCTGCTTATTACTCTGTAGTAAGTCACACTGAAACAAGCTGAAGTTCCAAAGCACTGTGGTCTTCATTTTTGGCTCTATGCACTCGAGCTGAAGCTAACAGAGTAAAATAATCACAACCAGAAATCTGAAAAAAAAAAAAAAAGTTGGACAATATGGAAAAAAGCACAGTGTTTCTCACATTAACTTTGCAGACAGTTTGACCCCAAGATGTGTCATGTTTTGTCAACTTCATTTCATTTGTTAATTTACATCCATTCCTGCATTTCAGACCTGCATGTTCCAAGTTGGGACGGTAAAGCATTTACCACTTTGTAATGTTGCCATTCCATCTCACCTAAAAAACGTTTTTGGCACCGAGGATACCAAGCGTTTCAGTTGTTATTTTGCCCCATTTTTCCTGCAAACACGTCTTAAGGTGTCCTCGTCTGAACACAATACACATTTCCACTGTGTCATGGTCCATCCCACATGCCTCTGAGCCCAGAGAAGTCGACGCCGCTTCTAGACATGGTTAAACGTAAGGCTGTTGTTTTGCACAGTAGTTTAAAGTGGCATTTGTGAATGTAACTCCATATTTCAGACTTTGACAAGGGTTTGCCATAGTAATCCATTGCCCATGTGCTTAAGGAATAATGCTGAATTATGGTTCTTGATGCAGTGCCATCTGAGGGGTCAGACATCATGTGTATTCAGCCTAGGCTTGCGCCGTTTCCTCTCGAATCTTTGAATAATTTAATGATATTATGCATTGTACAGGGAGAAATTACAGGCACTGTAGAGGAACATGCAAATCCCTTCCAGCCTTTCTTTGAGGAAAACTGTTTTAACACTCATTTGTTGACAAACTGGAGATCCTCTGTCCATATTTGCTCCTTAAAAACTCATTTTTCTCATGGACACTGCAATGATGATTACAGTCACCTGTTTGAAATCACATCACTATGTGTATATACCTCATTACTAGCCCTAAATTGCCCCTGTCCCAACTTCTTTTGGAACGTGTAGCAGACCTTAAATGCAAGAATGGATCTATATTATGTATAAAACATGACACATTTTGGGTTCATAATGTCTGGTGTGAAATAAAAGTCAAATTAAATACAAAACACACACTGCTTTGATTATTTGCATTTTCCATACTTTTTCTGACTTGGGGGTGTAGAAGGGGAAGACCTGTCGCCTGTTGGTCTCTTTCTTCCGTCTGCTCTTTTAAAAACTCTAAAGACCTTCCACAGGAAAAACAAAATGCATGCCACAAAATGGACATAACATGCTTTAGCGTCGTGACCATCCCAAACTCCACTCACTCTACCATTGCGACACAGTTTGATTGACAAGGGTCTGCAACAAGCACTTAGACCCACCCTTTCCGTCAGAATTCGTAGTTTGTAAAAGTGTTTCGGTACTATTAAGTGTTTCACGTCTTGTAAATTTGGTTTTACTTTTGTCATTTTGTTTTCTGAAATGTAATACTTTTTTTGCCCTTGTAATTTTTTTTTGCTTTTGTAATTTTGTTTTCTGAAATCTATTTATTTTTTGCCGTTGTATTTTTTTTTTGCTTTTGTAATTTTGTTTTCTGAAATGTAATTTTTTTTCGCCCTTGTAAAATTGTTTTTGCTTTTGTAATGTTTTATTTTCTTGAATGTATTTTTTTTGTTTGTTTGCAAATCTGTTTTTATTTTTGTAATTTTGTTTTCTGAAATGTTCATTTGTTTTGCACTTCTCGGCCATTGTACAATACCACTTTGTATCTCAAGCGCAATAGTGAGTTACTGTAACGTGGAGTGGATTCAGTCCAACATGAGATGAAAAAAATAATGAAAAAATAGTGCTGGTGCCCCGACAGCATATTCTAACTTCTTGTCAGTCATGTTGAAGGTTCTGCTCCCAGTTAGATCACTTAAGGGACAGGTAGCCAAATAAAAACAAGAGTAAACGCAACAATGGCTGAAGCTCTTGGCGAGCAAGCAATACTGAGAAGTAGAGCCTGTGCATTTCCTTGTTTCTTTTGAGAGTGGTGGACACCACAATGTTCTGGTGACGTGTTGCCTCCTATTCGAGTATGAATTCAGCAGGTTGCATTGTTTCACAAACTGCTCATTTCACAGTAATCAGCCCTCTCTCGTTCTCTCTCTTAGTTCACTTTATCGAAACAATCATCATCTTTTCAGCCATCAGATTACCTGACAATCATCAACGATATTGGATTACATTGCCCTATCGCCAGGCCCATAATGCAGCAAAATTAGCCGCAGCCCGGTAGTTCTCACAGGAGTTCACTCTTTTGTCAACTTTACCGAACTCCCAAAGCCACAAGGACCCTGGGCTTACTTTATTTCTTCTTGCATCCTCCTGACATCACAGAATTAATGACGAGGTGCTTGGAAAGTAATAGCCCATTTGCTCTGAAAATAAACTGTTCATATGGACGACATTTATTAAGGCCACCAAAGCAGTCACATGACCATATTCTGTTCTCTCAGATCCCCAGAGCTGGCGTCATCGTTCCCATGTTCTCGCAGTGCAGAAAAAGAAGGCATGTGGAGCTAAAGCACTGCAATAACAGCTTTCTGCTGCCAACACTGACACAAACCACCATAAGCATAAATGACTCATCTAAGTCACACTTAGCATAGGAGAGCAAAGTGCCAAGCCTTAAAAGGCACACAGATAACAGCTATATTATGTCATTAAAGCGAGCTCCACAATCCACAAGCTTTGCTGGTGTAAAGAATCCTCTAGACAGTCGTGCCAAGTAGTGACAAATTGGGACTTTTTATGACATATTCATGTCATAAAAACCTGTGATTCTTTCAACCGTTGACTTATTTTACTACAAAAGAGGCAAAAAAACCTTATTACTATTTCAAGGAGTGCCTGCTGCAGGCCTGTGATAGAAAGAGAACTAATTTTCTTTGATCGTGTAAAATTTCCACAACAGCTCACACACTCCGAAAGCAGGCAGAACTTTGGCACTGTTGCTGTAGAAGTCTCTCCAGCAGTTTCTGATGCATTCTATCCACCCTAAATGACAGGCGCTGCCCGGATGAGTTCTTTTAGTCGTTCTGGCTGTTGGTTTAAAAGAAAACAGCTCATGGAACAAGAGTGGTGGATTGGCTGAGGGCCTAAGGCCAGGGAAAGGTCCCCTCAAGGAAGTCTCCACTCCAAAACTCTCCAAAAAAGGCAATTAGAGAAAACAAACGAAAAGCAAATGAAATGAAAAAAGCTTCGTACGTCAGATCAAGCACACCATCCTTGATCAGATGTCTATTTAGTTGACAAAAATCTCTTTTTTCCCAAGAATTTATGGAAGTTTTTTTCTGAAAACTGTACGTTGGATGTCAACATCTCGAAAACTGCGGGACCAGTTAGTAGACAAAAATCTAGAAAGTCAAGAAGAAGAAGAAGAAGAAGATCCCATTTTTCATTCAGTCATACATCTTTAGTTTTTCTTATACTATCAGAAAATCCAAATACGTCACATAATAATTGGTAGAATATTCCAAAATAGTCCCTAAAAAGAACTAACGAACTAACTCTTACAGTAGTTCCTCAGGTAGAAGCTACTGAGGCTGCAGGATGAACAGCACTGACTACTTGTCAGGCCTACTCGTCAGTTATTGCTAAGAGACAGAAATAGACGTTCCTTCTGATTAGTATTACCCAAAATCACAAATCAGTAATGCCACAAAAATGACCTGACAAACTCAGCATTAATGTGGGCTTAACGCCGAACGTGTTGCTTGGTTTCAGCTAGAAACATCTAAAGCGTCTGCTAACAAGCCAGCCTTGGAACTAACAATAAAACTGTAGGACAATCTGCGGACTTTGTAGGCTAAAATTTAATTAGTGTTAATAGCTAACGCTTGAAGTGGCTAATAATGCATCTATCACAATATTTCAGACAGAAGTCTTAGGATATACTGCAGCCAGTCCCTCCGTATACAGGGCAGCTATGGGCCTTCCTTACAAGACAAGGCACTTGTACAAACTGTCAAGCTGCATTGGAGCCACACTTCTCCTCTGGCAAATTTTCCAGGGTAAACACTGATCTGCTACTGTCTGCTGTCAGCGCTGCAGAGAGCTGTTGTCTCAGCGTCTCCCAGCGGCTTTGGCTGTGGTTCATATTTGCGAGAATCACAAGAGCATGGAATTGAAGTGTCTTTCCGCACGACACGCAAAACGGAATCAAAATCTCCTTGCGTAAAATGTTCAACAAAAGTAGAATTCGTTCACACTCCGTGGAGAGAACACACTACACTCGTATTGTTCCTTAATAAAATGTGGGCGCAGACGCGCCGGGCT
This sequence comes from Semaprochilodus insignis, assembly GCA_034552555.1. NCBI lineage: Eukaryota > Metazoa > Chordata > Actinopteri > Characiformes > Prochilodontidae > Semaprochilodus > Semaprochilodus insignis. The sequence continues at coordinate 5,904,718 of CM067481.1, forward strand.
CGGTTTCCATGCCAGAGAGGAGCACAGCGGGAGAAGATACCGTAGGCCTAATTCCTTCTGTTTTCCTCTCTCTCCCTCTCGTTCACACATTTCCTTTTCACTGTGCCTGTTGAGCCAACTCATTTAATATTGTTGGGGGTACCAATTTCAAAACCTTCTCAAATGAACTAAATCGAAATTGAAATCGACAGAAATAAAAATATCACCGGAAATCTGACTGATATGAACGAGCTGGCACAGCTGGAGCCTGAGAACATGGAAATAGGACCACATGATCTCTTCTTCAGCAGATGGTTATGGTCTTACCTGACAGGCGTTCCAGAGGTGCTGGGCCAGGTGATTGATTTGGGACAGGAGGAGTCTGACGAGCACTGACCTGAGCACGCTGCTGCTTCCCAGAGAGACCAGGCACTCTGTCAACGTCTCTTGTGGTTCAAACTAGAACGAGACAGGAAAAAGACGTTATCCAGGCAAAAAAAAAAGTTCAGTTTACAAAACCCTGACCTACATCTCTCCTAGCTTCAACAGGCTGGCTGAGGAACATCAGAGAAAGCTGAGTACCCCCATTTATTTTACAGCAAACCTGGACAGTTTACAGCAATAGTTCAGTGAAGTAGGGCTGCACCGATATGATATTAGGATCGGATATCGGTTACGATGTTAATTAAGTTAGCTGGATCAGGTATTGGATAATTAGGCTGATCCATGGGGCCGATTCCCATTCTAATTTGTTTGCGATGTGTGCTATGCCGTCAATAGCATGTTTGTGGGGTGCCTGTAGATGTAACGTGGAACTGTCGCACCTCAGCGAGGCTCGAGAGGCAAAACTTACAAACGGGGAACTATATATATATATATTGGTTGTTTTTTTTTTTTTTTTTTTTTTACTTCAGCGACACGAGTGAGCTCTGAAGAGGGGGAGAAGCAAACAGCCTTAAGAAGCTCGAAACAATTGATCCAGCTAGTCACGAGAGACATGTGCATGTGGCAACATGAACTCAAGACTGAGCAACCAAGGGCCGGCACTCTCATGCTTAAGTAGCGTGAACTGCAGGTGTTAGCGTTTGCCGCTTGATTGCTCATTGGTTGCCCTTTGCACGATCTGCAGGAATCGTTACTGTAAACTTCACTTACGACCAGGAACAACAACATGGAGCGAGCTGGAGAGTTAGGATTAAGCTTAGTACAGTAGTGTTTATGTCAATCCTGGTGCCTTACATCGCTCCAACATGGTGAAGTATACGGTTTATTCAATCAAAAATGGTATCAGATCCATATCGGGTATCGACAGATATGCAAAGTTTATGTATCGGTGCTGGTATCAGAACTGGAAAAGCTGGATCGGTGCATCCCTACAATGAACAGTCTAATTTACCCCAAGCGTAGTGGATCAGCCAGAATGTGTTTGGTGTCCAAAAGTAGCTAACAAGTTATAAGAGAACTTTCCCTCCTACATGGCTGGCCCGAGTGTGGTATATCAGTATTCGATTCCTTTATTTAGTATTTGGGCTCCTCGCCTTTTGCAAACACTTTTGACCCCACCAAAGCTTTTAGAACACTTTTGTGGACCCTTGACAAATTTCAGGTTAGAAAGCTTATTAATCGCACTTTTAAACAAAACATCTGATCAGAAAACCAGGAAAACAACTATAATTACTTACTGAAGGATGTGATAGCCCATTTAAGTCATGTCATCCTGCTGCAATGTTAGCGTAAGGTTGAAAACAGCCATACTCCCCCTATAATTCTGCCATGCCACCCATCATCAGTGAAAGAATAAAGCAGGACAGGTTAATGAAACATATTAAAAGCACAAAGCAGCTTTTAAAGAAAACAAACCTGACAAATACACCTTCATTTGTTTGGCTAGTTTTGCTAAATGACAGGAGGAAGCAAAGTGCACCCTCAGGCACTTGTTTAGCCTCCACAGAGCTGAGGAACAGAGACACACGCAAACGAAGACATCAGGCGAACTAACTGGTTAACTACCCTAGTTCTGTATTATCGCTGCTATCCAGGAATGGATGTTTGCGGGAGATTTTGAACGTCCGCAATTGTGGGTGTTGGGTTACTCTGCGCATGTCGGACAATCCGTTGCTTCGCCCTCCCTGTGGTTTGGGTATGGTTCTATCATGTTGCTAGCATGTGCCTTCTTCTATCCACTGCCACCAACAGCTTGCTGTGGTAATATCCGCATGACCGGTATGATAAGAGCATAGGCCTATGATGCGACCCCTCTCCAACTCTTCCAACTGCTCGAATTGCTTTCGAACTCTTCTCTGTGGCATCCTTCACTTGCAAAGGAGGCTACCAACACAGCACATGTCAGAATTGAAAGTACACCCAACAGGACGACCTTATACAGTCAGTCAGGTACAGCGATAAGGCCCATCCTTGCTTACGTCACATGCGCAGCTGAGCATGAAACTTGAATCATTTGCATGTATCATGATGTCAAACCTTCTCTCCAAGTTTCATTCTGGTTGGTTGATTCCTTCTTCTGGGTGCGACAATTCTTTTGATGACAAGTGTATGTATGTGTGTGTGTATATGTATATAACGACAACGACAAACGTATGTACAGGCCACTGCTGCTTCTCGGCCCAGAAAAAGTGGGTACTGGATGTGTTTAATGTTCGAAAAGTCGTTTGTGCTACCCCAGGGGAAAGAAGGACGCTTGAGGCAGGAGAGGAGGTTTCAGCTGCCATCATTTTCCCTTTATTCTCACAGAAAACATGAACTTAGAACTTTTCAGTGGCTTCCAGCTAGACTTTGCAGTCCCTTTCAGCTTGTCCCCCAGCATTGCCTGAAGCAGCTGAGTCAGCAAGGAGCACCACAGGCAGGTGGCTAGTCTCCATGGTAGGCTAATGGCTAATGGGTTACCCAAAGAGACTTACTTTTACTTTTATTCTTCTTTTCCCCCCTATAATTCATTAACTCGTTACAACTGCCTGCTAGTGCCTCAGACTGCAATTCACTACACGAGAAGTGAGGGAATCTGCATGTTTTGCAATTTTCGCATTTAGTTAACAGTATAACATCATAAGTAATGACAAAACTTCTACCTTATGAATTTCATCCGACACACCGGAAAAACTGGTGTAACACTCACTACTACTTACAAGTTAATAAAAGATGGTCTGATGATGTGATACTGTGATATATATTTGAAAATAATAGCATGTAATACCTCCACGAGCATGGATAATGGCTGCAATTTGATTTGGCATGGACTGGACCTGGAAGTTCCTGGACGTAGGCCACATCAATGTTAAACAGTCTTGCATCAAAGAATTGCACAGTTGGGCCAGATTTGGTGGATGCCTTCCCTGGCACAATTCCGAGGAGAATTTCCTGTACACTGGGATTTTAGGCGCTGCAGGTAGACCCGAATGACCGTACGCTTCCATACACCTGCAGATCCAGCTACTTCCTTCAAACTATGGTCTTTGGCCCGCCCGATGCAGTCACTCCTTTTAGCCAATCGTTAACATCTGCTTTGGAGCCATTTTACACACATGGAACGAGACATTCACTGCACTGTACCACCTCCTCTCAATCTATGGATCCCGCCACTCTCACACCCTGCAGGTATTTATAGTCCCATCATCCTTGAGTTACTACCACATACTGAATTGAGCTTATCATGATACTGAATTTTAGCAGTACTGCCCAGGACTAATTTAAGAATTCACAGCAAAGATGACTGACATTATTTAAACCTTCATTAATTATTAATCAAATCTAAATATTAAGTCCAGTTAAGTCAGAATTTAAAACGATTGACTTTCAGTGAAAACTGACCCATGTGTACATATCTACACCATGTCTAACACTGACGTCAGAGATCTGTCATTTAGCCATCATGTTTTGACTGCACGTACAATCATTTCCATTTTCAGTTTATTTTGAGCATTCAAGACCATAAAAAAATACAATAACTGAAACACAAGTTGTGATTTATAGTGTTCCAATTTAATCCTCTGGACAAAGCTAATACAAAGCTAATATCTCCAAGCTAACACACTAGCCACAAGCTAACATGCTCTTGAAAACCAGATGAACTTCAGATATCTTCAGATAACCAGAGAGCTGGATTTAAGAATTATGACATGAGATGGAAGTTTTAAGGACCCACAAAATAAGTAGTACTTCAGGCTGCAAGATACATAACCAGACTTAATTATGAAAACTATTATGTTTCATAATAACAGTCAATAGTAAGCCAGCTCTGCTTCATCTGCTGCCATGGGTGGAGAAACGTGTTCCTAGATGACACTTAACCAGTTCTACCATATTGGGATCGCTGACATGGCAGGGTAGCTCCCACCACGTGAAAGAGTGTGGAGGACGAGACGTGCTAACAATATCAGTACTGTAAAAGAAGGGATGGTAATAGATGGAAACAGATATCATAATTATATTATTTGAGGTCCCAGAAATAACATAGAATAATTTTCATAATTAAGTCTGGTTATGTTTAAGCCAACAAGTGAGATACAGTTCAGAGAGGTTACCTTGGGATGGCTTTGATTTGGCATTTTTAGGATCTTGCTTGGGTTCTGCAACTGTTTATGCCTCTTTAACTATCATGACTGAGACGTATCACCTGCCGTGTGTCATTTATCACTTAATACACAGAGCAGAAATTCAGAGCATCAGTCAGAAGGGTCAGACAGCGATGAAACATGCTCTTTAGATGACACAAGGCCAGAGTAGCAAGAATAACACAAACACCACGTTTGCCATTCGGGATGACAGAGGATTTAATCATCCTGTCAAGTGTAGCAAAGTATTGTCACGTTTATCCAAAGCTAGAACTGACATTGTCTTTCTGCAAGAAAGCCACCTACTTAATAAAGATCAGGTTAAACTTAAGAGAGGGGGTTTCTCACAAAACATCCACTCTGACTTCAACAGTAAACCTCCATGAGATGCTCTATTCATAGCTAGGAACATCCAGTTGACAGAATCTAAAGTCACTGCAGGTTAAATGGTTGAAGCATGATTGGTCACTCCAGAGAACACGTCTCCACAGCTCTAGAGTCCAGTAGTGGCGCTTTACACCACTGCATTCAACGCTTTGCATTGCGCTTGGTGATGTAAGGCTTGGATGCAGCTGCTCAGCCATGGAAACCCATTCCATGAAGCTCTCTACACACTGTTCTTGAGATAATCTGAAGGCCATATGAAGTTTGGAGGTCTGTACTGATTGACTCTGCAGAAAGTTGGTGACCTCTGGGCACTGTGCGCCTCAGCATCCACTGACCCCGTTCTGTCATTTTACGTGGCCTACCACTTTGTCCTGAGTCGCTGTCGTTCCCAATCGCCAATGTCAAGCCAGCGTTCACATTTCGCAAGGGAAAACATACTGGTACACATATACAGATTAGGATAAGCTATGTGATGACACAGTGGGCAGAAGTCACTGAGGTTACACCCACTGAGTGTGTGAATGTGGTGAAAACACAAAAACATCAACAAAAATGGGAAAGAACTGTTGTGTGATTGGCTGTACAAAAAAAGGTGTATATGACAAATCAAATCCTTTTACAGAGCGCTGATAGGTACAGAGAAACAAATGGGCCGCATGAGAAAGGTCAGCTTACTATTCAACAGCTTCTTGTTCAAATTTTCCCGTTCCAACTTAAATGGCAAGATCATTTGGCTTACTAAAATCACTTAAAAGAAGAAAACAAACCAATAAAAATAGGTAAAAAAATCGTATAATATGCTCACAACAAACTTGGGGACTGTGGGGTTGGGGGAAAACGTGCAAATCTGATTTAATGGCCAAACTATCGCTTTAAAACCTAAAACAAGACAAAGAAAAGAGTCGGCTAGGACCCAAAAGAAATAGGTTGTGCGTGCCTTTCAGACAGAGAGAAATCTCTTTTGCGTGCTGGAAACGTTATTTTGCACATTAGGGGTGTGAAATGAAGGAAAGCATGAAAGGGATTTTTGGATAAATTTTTTTTTGCATAAAAACTTTCAACCTTTTCAAAAAACACCAGTGGGTGACTCGGCTCGCCACGCACAGGGCAGAGGGAAGAGAAACCACATTCAGGAAACGAGAAAGTCCAATTAGTCCGTGTAATGAAACCCCAGTAGCGCAATTAAAGCACCGACGGTGCTAAATGTAACCTAACTGTATGATTTATGAAACACGTTCAACTAGAGATAAAGTCCGGGGCATGCTAATGGAAAACAATCAAAAATGTGCATGTAAAAATGACACAGCTGTGAGGAAAGAAACAGACTGTGAAATTATATTGGACCCAGCCGGGCTTGCAGCTGGAACCAGGGCTACAGAAGCGCACAGGTAACTAACAACTAATTTTACTAAACACTAACTTTGTAGCATTTATCAAATAGGCCTAGGTCTCCTAATGTCTCTGCAGTGCTACACGTATAAGAAAGAATGGGTTGCCTATTTGCCCTACTCAGCTCTTTAAAGTGACTGAATCAGAGACATCAGGTCTGTGACGCATGCAAGAACTCTCACTCGTATAGCATCCACAGCATAGGCTACATTTATTTTTCCATGCATTTTAAAACAGGTCATTCTCTGAGCTATTAGTTGCCTATGGCTCCATTCAGGTATAACCCAGCAGAGTAGTAGCTGAATTTATACACAGGATAAAAAAAAAAAGGTTTGTGCCACCTGTAACTGCGGCAGGGGAAAATCGACAGGGTGAAATGGGCGTCCGAGAGAAGCAATAAGAGGCTGCTCAATTTCAGCATGAGCGATGGGGGTCAGCGATGATGAAAAGGGGGTTTGTGTAAATGCGCACCAGTCCCGCAAAACATTACGTTATGATGGTTTCCACGCTTTTTTACGTAACACAAGTCTCTTGATTAAATGCACAGCAGTGAGGGATGAAATGTGTGATGCAATAGTACTTTTAAAGGGCTCATGCATTTTATTTTTTCCCTTGAGGTCTGCAGTAACATTTGCTTCTGGTACACAAACTCGTAATTCCTTTTTATATGACCACTTTCCAGCCTCTCTTTATTTATATAAATACTCAGAATAAACTGATGTGGAGTGAACAGGCTGACATATCCCACATATTTAGCTACAGACCCTCACTGCATCTCGCCGTCTAAATCAATCAGTGCCAAATTTCAGTTCAAACTCAACACACAACCAGGGTAATGGTGAGCCAACTGCGGTCTCAAGTGTGGTTACACTTTTCAAAACAATATTTGTAATGTGAAATGCAAATCTGGAAGTGGCAACGCATCTAACCTGGAGAAAAATCCTGGGTCAATCACATCTAACCTAAAGAAACACCTGGTCAATCATATCTAACCTGAAGAAACACCGGGTCAATCACATCTAACCTAAAGAAACACCGGGTCAATCACATCTAACCTAAAGAAACACCGGGTCAATCATATCTAACCTGAAGAAACACCTGGTCAATCACATCTAACCTAAAGAAACACCGGGTCAATCACATCTAACCTAAAGA
>CM067481.1:5915015-5925196 GCA_034552555.1 Semaprochilodus insignis
TTCTGTGGTGGTCCTGTAGGGGTCCTGACCACTGACAAACAGGGTGGAAGGTGGGGGGTAAGTATGCAGAGAAACAGAAGGACTACAATTGATGGTCTGTAAATAATGGCATGTAACTATATAACTACCAAGTGCACCAATATGCCTATATATGTAGTGAAGCTGATATATATTTTTATTTTATATAATTTAAAAGCTTTATCTAATAGAAAACTTCATGTCTATACAGTTAGCTACTAATTATAGGAATATATTTTTATTATAATTTATAAACTGAGTTATAAGGGGTAGTGGTTGAAATCTTCCCCATATGAAATGGGACAACCCTTCAAGAACCGGATACGTCATCTGTTGTCATCAGCGGCTTTTATGTAAACAGACGAAAAGCACGGGCGTTCGCGATTCATTCACAACTTCAGTTTTACACATCAATCAATCAAACGAGTCACCAAATAAACAAGAGCACAAACAAAAAACTACATGACTTCATTAACAGGCTGCTAGCGGTGCTCTGTAGGTGACCCTGACAGTCTGCACTGACACCAGAGGAGGGTAAAGTTCAGCTCCTCACTGCTTAAATACATTTAGGGCATCATATGCCTTCAAAGAGGCGGATGACAATTATTTATTATCTCCACCAAGAATTCTTCAGTGATATGAAGCTGAACTTAGCTTTTTAATCACCGGCTTCATGATCGAATTTCGCCATTCCACCTTAAATAGTGCAGCAACCTCAGGTACCAGAACGTAACTGCTGCACCATTTAAGGTGGAACAGGACATTTTGTTAGGTAGCGACCGAGACATCAGCGTATTACTAGCGATTGTTACGTGTGTTATGAAGAAAATGACCATAAACCGTTTAAACAATGGTTATCTTACAGCACAGCGGCTTTTTAACAGAGAAAATACTTTTACATTTATGGGTCTCTTTGGTCGCTTGTGCAGCCATGATTGCGGATGATTCGCAGGGCATTCTGGGAATTTTCTCATAACACCCCGTTTGGAGTGTGCCTCTGAAAAATCTCTGTTTGAAGGGCCATGTAGCCCTAACACTTCGCCCTTCTCCTCCATCTCAACAGCAATCGGGACAACCCTACCCCTAGACATGAACGCACAAAACGGAAGGGTAGGGCTAAGTGCTGGGGACAAAGGGTGAAACGGGATTGGGCCTTGGTTTTCTGCCTATGTTCTCTATAATGTTCCAGACTGCCAAAAGCTATAACACAATAAAGAAGCGAAGGATATAAAGTATGAGTAGACACAAAGCATAAAAAGAAACAATCCTCAACCTTCCGAAGCGAGAGACATTACTTTATGGGCTACTCACTTTGCTGAGGGCTTTTACAGTCAGTCTCTAGACTCCGAAATGTGAATAAAGATTAACAGTTGGAGAAGCTTGAACGGGCTGCACACTAAAAACGTCTCAGTTACTACAGACGCAATGCGCACAAGTGAAACCTGTGCAAAACGAGCACCAGGGCTGAAAGGAATACAGATTACTATACATGTCTCTTGTCATAATGAATGACAGTTTAATCCACAGTTGTATGTATGGAACGGTAGGAAAAGCTACTGAGCTAGAAAGTCATCTTGCACCGCGGGAGCCAGTTTTTTAGGACCCATGTCTTTGAGAGTTGGACACAGTAGCTGGCGTTTTCTTTAATCTCACACAGTTCCATTCACATCGTCTCGCCCTTGGAGCATGACTGAATGTGCCAGCAAAGTGATTTACTGTGATATAATATGGTGAAGGTCATCTAGCGCTCAGGTCAGTGCAATCATTATGGTCATCGGCACTGACAGGGAATGAGAATGTGTGAAGATGGAAATGACGATGGACATTTTGAAAGTGTCGGCGATAAGCCAAGTGTGAGGCAGGCTAAACTTAAAGAGACAGATCCGCAGATCAAGGCTAGGAAGACATATGGATTCTCAACGTTGGGAATCTGTGGCCAGAATTACCGAACCATGTTTATTGTATATGCATATTTACACACATTTATTATTTACCTATTACTACTTACAGTTACCTACACTGTATTCTCTCCACTCACGCTGTACATATGTATATTACATCTATACTAAATCTGTATTTTCAACCACTCCACTGTCCATAATTGTACATATTGTGACCTTAGCATCGCTTGCTTTGGTTACTTTCCTACACTTTATATGCATATAATACAGTGTTTTGCACTAGATGCTAACTTCATTTCAGTGGCTCTGAACCTGCACAATGACAAAGTTCAATCAAATCTCATCTATTGACAATTCTACTTTCTACTTTAGCACCAAAAACCAGGTGTTGCACTGAAAAAGAAATCTTTGTTTCAAATTCTGCATTAAGCAAAACATACACACTCACTCATGAATGTGGCTGGGGCACTGGCCAATAGGCAATGTCGACCCATGCTGGGGATGAGCTGTAGGAGCCAAACCGGTCATCAAAAAAAAACCCCATTTCAATCCCTAAAAAACGATCAGTCTGAGACATTGAGAAATCTTAAAGACTAAACTAGCTGGCTGCGTTTCAAAAGCAACGGAGCCAGGCAGTGACTCAGTGCAGCAGATTAATAGAGTGCATTAAAGTAGATGTTTTTTCTCTGAAGCTTCTCCTACCTTATTGAGCTGACTGTTGCTGAGCAGCAGATTAAGCAGCTCCTTCAACAAGTCCTCCGCTTGTCCCAAACACAGCGCAGGAGGTCTCTGATGCTCCAGTGCCTGTGCTGCCACCTGGGAAGCCTGCAGGAGTAAAGCTGGCTGTGGGAGGACTCTACCGCCGCTGGCTTCTTTGAAGGCCTCAATCACAGAGCTGAGCAGATGGAGCACCGAGTCCCACACCACAGCTCCATCTCCATCTATGGCCAGAGCAGAGCCTGCCGATCTGCGTAGCCCGCTCAGGTGCTGGAGGAACTGTGTGCGCTTGGACAAGGAGTGCTCCATGGAGCCTCTCTGGTAAGGGAAGCTGACACTCCTGGGACGGGCAGGGGATGTAAGGACGGTGGATGAGTGGCATGGGACCTGTGTGTCCACAAGGTCAGGGGTCGGAGGCAGAGTCTGCGTGTTGTTGCTAGTCTCACAGCCAGAGTCGTTCTCTGAGAGCTGGTGATCTGTGAGGTCCTGGGACAGAAGTTTTACCACGTCACCTGTATGAAGAACATAAGGATCAGGTACCTCAGTTTTGTTTTAGCTTTGTAATAGGCTGATTTGAGGATTTGAAGGTCTTTCCTTTGTTTTGCTGTCTAGTTGGTGTAACGCACTGGCCTTCAATTGCTCATCCACTCATCTAAACAGCCCATCATTTCAAGCTTGACAGCCGTCCATCCCACTATTTCTAAATGACGTATAAACTTTGTCTTCTTTGTTAACCAATTTCTGTTCCCCACCATGTTGAACGTTAGGAATTACCATTATGACACAATTTTCCAACTGGGAGTGTGATTAGATACTTTTGTTTACAAGGCTATTATTCCTCTATTTAAAGGATTATTTACAGCATTAACCACCTGGTTAAATCAGAAATTCTAATCCGATTGGGCTAATAATCTATTAATTAAAGGATTATCAAGCTACATATATATGTGGCTATTGTCTTGTTTTGTACTGGGGCCTATAAGGGCCATAGTTACCCCACTGCTACATCTCCAATAAGATGCCTGGATTAGAGGAATTTCGTGCCAGCCTGCTTTGTGGAAAAGGTAATTACGTTTACCTTGACTTTACCTACTAGATTTACCTACTTTACTTTTTATTTGCCAACAAAATAAAAACAGCAGAAAGTGAAAATATAGTTCCACTGCCAGAAGTAGTCACTCCATTTGTCACCAGTAACGTAAGATGCACAGCCACTGACATGTAGGATCAGCATAATAAATACAACTGATATAGATCCAAAGCTCCAAAGTATTAAAAAAAGTGAGCAACAGTAAAGCAGTGCAAGTGCAGAACCAGCAATACAGAATGAAAATAACCAAAAAAGGTCCTGGAAATTAGGAGTGCAACAATTACTCAACGTTTTGGACTAAAATCAACTACCAAACTAATTGGCAATCAATTTAATAGTCGAAGCCGTGACGTCATTGGGCTTGTTTCTGTGACTGCAAAATTTAGCTGTAACAGACTGTAGACAGACAGCAGAATGCACAAAGCACAGAATGTACTGTCTGTTTTTTTTTTAATTTACTTGATTAAGGGAACACTGCTTTCGTTTTGTTATATCTGCTGCCTGCTGCTACTTTTTTTTTTTTGGAATAAGATCTTCATCTTCACTGTCTTCATTCTCAGTTAGCAAATGCATAAAACTACATCAATCTGAATTTAAAAGCTGATAACTATGTATTCAGTAATGGAGCAAATTATAATCTGAATAATCAATGAATCATTTCAATAATCAATCGATTATTCAACCATTTACTTCAGCCTTATTGCAAGTAGGCTTGGGTAGAAATATCATTTAAAGATACTCCAAAAACTACATCTACATGTGCATGGAAACTGAGACACTGGAATCGAGTTACTACCCATCTGGAACATCAAAAAAAAGGTGAATATCACTCACCACACCCGCCCTCGGCAGCATTTCTTGGGTCCGACAGCAGCTTTGTGAGCAGAAGTTCTTGTCGAAGCCGCAACACTTCTTCCTTGAGGTCTTGCGCTTTGGCTTTCCAAGCATCCTCTTGCTGCCTGAGTTTGGCGGCCAGGTTTTCCGCATGCTGTCTCCCACTCTTACCTGCGGGCTTGCTTTTAATTATGGCGACTGCCACAGCAAGCTTAGCCGTCCTGATACACCACACTGCCTTTCCTGAAGCAAGAATGTGCAGAGAAATGCACAGGGGTCCTTTAGATGCATCGTTAGGGTTTAAAGATGAACAGTTTTTATATCAACAGCGCAATTTAAAAGGCTTTGATTTTCTAATAACATGAGCTGCAACAGCCTAACTTTAAGTCGGACAATTTAACCTATTGACATGGAGTTTGCGAACCACGTGTAGATGATGAGTTAGACCAATCAGCCCATGTGGGATGTGCATGAACATAACCATAATTAACTAGCAGTCAGTCATGTTAAATGGCCACATTCAAGTCACAATAATAGTATGTACACTAGACTTCTTGGCCTAAAAACAGCCTGCACCTCAGTCTATAGAAAACTGTCGCAATTGTAATATTGGTCAAAAAATCATAATTAATTGTAATCAGCTTCCCAAATCATTCAGCCCTATATATCATCTTCCAATTGGTATTTGATATTAGGAGTTTCAAAGAGCAGTTACTACAGGAGCAACAAGAATCACATTACTAATCACATAACTTGGGTAAAAGTTAGCTTTAGGCCCAATCCCATTTCTTATTGTTACCCCTACTCCTGGAAACTGAGTTACAAGGGGTAGTGGTTGAAATCTTCCCCATATGAAATGGGACAACCCTTCAAGAACCGGATACATCATCAGTTGTCACCAGTGGCTTTTATGTAAACAGATGAAAAGCATGGGCGCTTGCGATTCATTCACAACTTCAGTTTTACACATCAATCAATCAAACGAGTCACCAAATAAACAAGAGCGCAAACAAAAAACAACATGACTTCATTAACAGGCTACTAGCGGTGCTCTGTAGGCGACCCAGCCAGTCTGCAGTGACAGGAGAGGAAAGTAAAGTTCAGCTCCTCACTGCTTAAATACATTTAGGGCATCATATGCCTTCTAAGGGGGGATGGCCATTATGTATTATCTCCACCAAGAACTCTTCGGTGATATGAAGCTGAACTTAGCTTTTTAATCACCGGCTTCATGATTGAATTTCCAACTTAAATGGTACAGGTGAGGTAGCTGTTGGTTATTGCACATTCCTTGGATAGCTTAACACTATAAGCTATCCAAGGAATGTGCAGTAACCAACAGCTACCTCACCTGTCTATTGTCTTTTGACTGTCTATTGTCTGTTTTAGAATTTACAGTTTTTCTAGTTATTTCTTATATTTAAATATATATAGATATATTTTTAGGCAATGTGCATATATGTATATTAATTTTTTCCCTCTTCCCTCTCTCTCTTAATTTTGCACTTTTGTATATTTTAGCTCTATGTTTAATTATTTTGTGTGTAAAGTGCGGTTGGATTGCTACTAAATTTCGTTGTACACTGTGCAATGACAATAAAGGTATCTTATCTCATCTTACAGCAACCTCAGGTACCAGAACGTAACTGCTGCACCATTTAAGGTGGAACGGCAAGTTTCACTAGGTAGCAACCGAGATATCAGCACATTACTAGCGATTTTTACACGTGTTATGAAGAAAATTACCATAAAATGCTTTTACGATGGTAATCTTACAGCACAGCGGCTTTTTAACAGAGAAAACACTTATATTTATGGGTCTCTTTGGTCGCTTGTGCAACCATCTTGCGGATGATTCACAGGGCATTCTGGGAATTTTCTCATAACACTCCGTATGGAGTGTGCCTCTGAAAAATCTCTATTTCAAGGACCATGTAGCCCTAACACTTCGCCCTAAGGGCAAGGGGTGAAATGGGATTGGGCCTCATGGCACATTGGCACTTATGAACCCACTGTCTTAGTGTACTCATGGGTAGGTTGCTATGAACCACAAATTTAAGTTTTCGTTACATAACAAAAGCTCTCAAGACATTCCTGTGAGTCGTTCTGTCCTGAAGTGTGGCATTATTGATAATTACTGATATTTCACAGTTTCAGAGTCACATCTATGAGGAATTTGATCACTCAGCAGAACTTCGTAGCACTGGATATTTTCATTCTCCTCACTGTATTTTCACTACCACATGCATAGGTTTGCTAATGCTAACATTAGCAGCGTTCCCCTAAGCCAGGCATACACTGTGCAGTTTTAGCTCGACTTTATGCCCAATTTTGATTTTCATGTTTGGGCGTTGTTTGCCATGCAGTGTGAGAAGCAATGTCTGATTAACTGGCCAAACGAGCTCGGATTGGGCAGTCGGACGATCGGGTGAATATCTGAAATTTGGTGGCTTGTCTCACAGTTTCATGAGCCGATTCCTCAAAGTTGCACCCAAAACACATACAGTCAGTCACAGCTACGGCTCCTGCACAGCGGCCCACACATGAACACACGAGTCGAGATTTGACCAGCGTCTGTATATGCGCAGACTGTACTACGAGGATGTTTTAGTGTACTTTGCATGTTCTGACTTCTACACCAGAAACAGTTCCCCAGTATGGAATTGTGTACACATGACTGAATCCCAAATGACTGTTTATTAGACATATGATGCACTGTTAGTTACAGCAGCCACTTATCCTACATGGTCCACTATGTAGGGGGCAGGGAGTGATTTGAGACTCGTTTTCGCTCAGGACTCGGATATGCAACATGTTGTTTTGAATGAAACAGCTTTACTGGAAATGGTCTGTAGACGTACCTGAGCTGCCTGTATGCCTTTAAACGGAACATGAAACGAACCAACGAAGGTAAACTATTAATTAACAATCGATACACTATCACAACAGAATATCACGGTATTCCATATTTTTGATA
This sequence comes from Semaprochilodus insignis, assembly GCA_034552555.1. Taxonomy (NCBI): domain Eukaryota; kingdom Metazoa; phylum Chordata; class Actinopteri; order Characiformes; family Prochilodontidae; genus Semaprochilodus; species Semaprochilodus insignis. The sequence goes on from CM067481.1 coordinate 5,922,553, forward strand.
TTTTCTCACATCCTTATTGATGTGCATGGTTAAACCCAACACAGCTTCTACGAGGGAAGTGTATATGCATTTCAGTGTTGGTTTTTGTGGCATCACAACAAACAGGGCCGTTAAAGTAGCTCTGTATTCGGACTGCATAAACCGGGAAGTGAATGGTACCTTTAAAAACTTTAGCTATTTTTACATTTGTAAAAAAATAAATAAGTAAATAAATATTTTTTTAAAAAATGAAGTAAATCGGGTTTTACCTGAAACCGGCCCTTTAAGTCTCATTCAAATAACCTATTACTCACATTTGGTTTACGAGTAAAACGTTATCCATAAAGTTAGCTCAGTAGCTAATTTAGCTAGCTGGTTAATAGACAAGCCCAGGTAGGCACCTTGGCTTGTCTATTAACCAGCTAGCTAAATTAGCTACTGAGCTAACCCCAACCTGTAAGAGCGCGAAAGTTAGCAGGTTAGCTCGCTACCTTCACTGCCATAACTTGACATTTCCCGATCAGCCCAGTCTGATGTCGTCTTCCACCCGAGTCAAAATCAAAGCTATTAATTATGTCACATCAACAGACGCTATAATTCATGACTTTTAGGTAATTAGACGTATTAAAACCGCAATGAAAGAGCTCGCCCCTCTCAAACAGCACACACCACCGCTAACGAGCGCGGGCGGGCGGGCGGGCGCGCGCTCCCCCCATTAATGTCTAGCTAAATCTGGACGATTACATTGGCTGAATCCCAAATACGCCCTGCTCCCTATATAGTGCACTACGTGCTTTCTTCCCTCGATAAAGTGCACGATGTGTCCCAGCAGGGACTTGGGCACAGGTGGCCGAATCCCAAATGTCTCTTTGCCAGACATATCGTGCACCGTCAACGGTGTAGGAGCCATGCTTTTAAGCCCTATCTAGTGCACTACGTAGGGAGTAGGGAGCTATTTGTGACTCAGCCATTTCCTTTGGGCCCATGTGTTCTCACAGTTTGCCTGAGCACAAATCTGAGGTGTTTTGTCGAATCAGTCAAGCTGTACACGTTTTTTATTACTAAGCCAAGTCACCTTTAATTTTATGGCACATTTTAAAGACAACAGCCATAAAGAAATCAATTAAAGTGACTAACAATAGCTAGTTACAATTGCATAGTAATAAGTTGAACAAATAGGTAGCAGGCGTATAGAAAAAAGCCAAACAGATATTATATAATATTCCTGTTAAAAGCTCCACTTTATCCAGGTTGTCATCTATTTTACTCAGTCAAGGCTGGTGCACTTCCTCATACTGGCCTAAAAGAAGGCGTTGAATGATAAGCTAATGAGCTAAGAGCAGTTTAGCTCAGCCATTTATCCTCTCTCCACACAATGATGTAAACTCCATGTGCACACTTGACAACAAGAACACTTAAGGCCCAAACACAGTTAAATTTAGGCCTGGGCACCACAGAGAGGCGGATTGTAGACGGACCACTCCAAACTTTTGAGCGTCGTCTTTTGCTCTTATCGTGAGCAGCAGATGCTCCTTTAAAGCAGCTGGCGCGTTTGGACAGCGATGCCTCTGCGCGTTATCAGTCACAGCGGTCCAGCCGAGCACGCTGGAGATTAGCAATTAAGGGCTGGAAAGTGCTGATTACCTGGCTCAGGTGTGTTAGAACCAGGAACACAAATGAAATGTCTGGAGAGGATGGCGGGGTCCCATAGGAGTGGACTGGACTGGAGGAGAAGGCTGCTGAGTTGTAGTAGAGTCGCTGGAGCTGTCCACGGTGCTGAAGAAACTCAGTGCGTAAAAGCGCGCTACGGACACAGCTGGAGTACAGCAAACTTAAATCTTTAAAAACAAAAAAAGATGTGCTAAACAATATGATCGAATATCTTTAACATCATACACAGTTTGATCCCAAAGTTGTCTTTTCTCTCTTGAAACATCATCTAAAGGTCTAAAGCTTAAATATAATAGCAACCATTCTTAATGTAAAGTTAATATAAGCAGTGATATAGCACAGTGTTGCACTCTAGCTCTGTTAGAATAGTCAGTAAGTGTGCGGTCTAAATACAAACTATAAAATACTTGTTAACAGTAACTCAACACATGTGCCAACCAACCCAAAATGTTAATATGGCCTGACTATTGATGGGGGCTGTTAACAAAATATGCAGTGAATTAGATGGACTACAGTTGATAACTGATAGTTTTGGTTAGTCCAGAAGGCCTGGTTTATACACTCTAAAAAAATGAAATGTTGGATTTACTTAAAAATGTTATGTCAACCGGTCCCACACAACTGTGTTAAGTAGCTTTAAAGATATTTGATTGAGTAAAGCATACATATCGGATTCAACTAAGTCACACTAAAGTGATTTTTAACTGGATTTAATTAAAAAATCTCATGCCAAGTGGTTCCATGCAGTAGCTTTTAAGATGCTCTTTTGAGTAACATGCACTCAAACACTGTTTTGACTGGACAGATAATTTTAATGTATTAATCATATTCAACTTTATATGGTTATGTTCCACTAATTAAAGGAAAAGTTCATTTTAAGTTAGATCTATGTTATTTTGGTAGGTTTCTACTGTGCTACTGAGCTGCCGTAGAATTATACTCAGCAGTAGGATGCATGATAATTTGCACTAACAGCCAACATCAATGTGGCTAG
>CM067481.1:5942149-5974342 GCA_034552555.1 Semaprochilodus insignis
GTGTCTACTTTAACTCAAGTACATGGTTTGTTTATTTGGTCCAGCTCTGGTTTTGATGATAAATGATAAATGGCTATATTCTTGTCCTGGTTCTCATCACCAACATTCTAAAGAAATCAGTGCAATGCACATCCCATCAAACACTGTGAATGGCTTGGTTCGTATCTCTGTGGCGGAGTTATGCAGACATTTTGAAAGGGTTAGAGTTAACAGATGTTTTTCTCCATCTCCCGTAGCATTACAATTCCCTGAATATGAAGTCTTCTGACATCGCCAATGAAACTCCGCTTGTCATCTTCAGAAGTGTTGACTATTCTGAGTGCTCCAGTTCAGGGAGAGTTAAAGGAGTTTGCTCCAAAAGTCACGGCTTTCAAAAAGTACTGAGCCAGAAAGATTCCTTCACTGAGATGGCACATTTTCAGCGACTGTATTTCTCCACTGATCATAAAGTAGGATGAGGTCGACACAGTCCTGCCCCTGAGGCAGTCAGTGGTGTGATTTGTTTCCTCTCCCGACACTCTCTCTCTCTTCTCTGCCTGCTGACGTTTGCCTCTATAGAGTGGCTCTTACTCAGTGCTCCAGTAGCTGGATGGTCTTGGCTTGAATAGGGCTGCAATTCAGCTTCATTGATTTTGGAATGTCATTTCCATTATGCCAATTATGTTTTGGGGAGTGAGTCAACTACAATCAATCAATAGTCATATTTAAGAAGGCGTACTTACTTAATAATGGGTGTAAATACAGACAAGTGACACATTCAAAGACAACCCAGCACGTGTTGTCTTATGGCTGTGTTCACTCTGGAGGTTAGGTGGCCCAAATCTGGTCTCTTTCATGGCTGTCCAGAGAAAAACCAGTATCCACATTCTTGTCAATTTCTACTTTTATGCATCATTTGGTCACAGCAGCTGCTGTTTACACTGTGTGAAAATTTTATGATGAATGGACCAACAGAAATGGCCAAGAATCGCTTGGAAAAACGTCTGGTTCCATTGACTTGCATTCAGTTGAAACTAGGTTTTTGGCCTCTCCTGTAAAGTTGCCATTTTTGAGATACTTGTTTTTTTGGGGGACAGTGACGATATGCAATGCACATGTGTCTTTTGTGTGACAAGCAAGGCTTGGCGCCAAGTTTGCATCACGGTGACACTGACGTGGTGGTGGTGTGTTAGTGTGTTGTGGTGGTGTAAGTGGATCAGACACAGCAGTGCTGCTGGAGTGTTTAAACACTGTGTCCACTCACTGTCCACTCTATTAGACACTCCTACCTTGCTGCTCCACCTTGTAGATGTACAGTCAGAGACGATAGCTCATCTGCTGCTGCACAGTGCAGTGTTGGTCATCCTCTAGTCCTTCATCAGTGGTCACAGGACCCTGCCCACAGGATGATGCCCACAGGACGCTGCCCACAGGATGCTGCCCACAGGACACTGTTGTGCTGGATAGTTTTGGTTGGTGGATGATTCTCAGTCCAGCAGTGACACTGAGGTGTCCAGCAGCACTGCTGTGTCTGATCCACTCACACCAGCACAACACACACTAACACACCACCACCACGTCAGTGTCACTGCAGTACTGAGAATGATCCACCACCCACATAATACCTGCTCTGTGGTGGTCCTGAAGAACAGGGTAATAAAGTATACAGAGAAACAGATGGACTACAGTCTGTAACTGTAGAACTACACAGTGCTCCTATATGGTCAGTGGAGCTGATCAAATGGACAGTGAGTGTAGCTAGAAGGAGGTGTAGCTAATGAAGTGGGTGATAGGTGTACATGTACTAAAGTATACTCATTGAATAATGTTCCAATGACCAATAACTGACCGCTATATTTCCCCATTTTTCTCTCCTCTTGATATAATATGGGTGGTCCTAACCTTGGGTACCGCTTCTGTAAGCATTTCCTAACCAATCACAAGGCTGACGTCTCTTGCCCCGCCCACACAGAACAGTTTCAGGGTCAGAGAAACTTAGCAAGCTAAAGCTAACCAGCATAACCAAAAGATAGATGACCTGTGTGTAGCTGCCTGTCACCTGTTCATTCCTTTATCCACACACCAACATTGTTCATTTGTCTGTTTCTTCATTCATGTGTTTCCTTATCCACCCATCTTTTCATTCATCTGTTCATCCGTCTGCACGTCTGTTTGTCTGTGCCCTTTTCCCATTCAGTTAACGATGATAGTTCTGTAGGAGGGGCGGAGCAGGCTAGTAGTGTTTTATGGAGTGCTGCCAATCAAGTTGCTCATCCTTAGCCACACCCACACAGTTCTCGGATACATCTGAGCAGTCGAATTTAAGCTGCTGAGTGTGTTATCATATTTATATCTTTTTTTCTTTTCATTCAAGTTTTGTTGGATTAATTAAGTGGGGATTGGGTCTTTGTTATCCAGCAATAGACCACTCCCTTCAGGATAGTACTGTAGATAGAATGATCAGTCTGTGCGGGACGCGAGCGATGCCAGCACAATGGAGATGCCGCAAAACAGAGCCAATGAACCCCTCACTGTAGGGTTCAAGCTTTTAGGCCTGTATCGTTCTCTTGGTGTACGCTACACATGCACTCAACCACTTGTGGAGAACATGGTGAAGGATGACTCATCTGACAGGATCTCTTTTTCCCACATCTCTGTAGATGTACTGTGGTTTCCACACCGCAATTTATGCTTATCCGCTGCAGTCTAACTGCAATATCCCTCTCCATGTAGTCCTGGTTGGAGTGCTCTTCCTGATCACGTCCTGCATTGATATTCTCAGTCACCTGAGACAGCTAACAGTTGCTCACACTAATGCACAAACATCATAGTCACTGAAAGCACTCCTCCAATCATAGTCTCCAAGCCTGTTTACTGATGGCTTTCCAATAGATCGGAATACAGATGTCAGTTTAGTCACTGTTACCAAATGGTTGAGCAGTCTTTTAGGCTTTTTCGACCAAAAGAACACTGGTTCTTGAACTGGTTCCATTCAGGCTTTGTAAAAAATTGGTGCAAGCCCGGGAATCAGCTGTCTCCCACTGATGTCATCACGGTTCTTTGGTTCTAGCTGGGAATGAACAGTTCAGGTTCCAAGCCTTTTTTATTTTTTTGGTGGAAATGCGCCAAACAACCCAAAATTAGGTGCACGAACCGGAACAGAAGCTATTCCACATTGGTAGAAAAGGGCTATTGTGCATTATGGCCCAATAATGGACCCTCTTCTAAAGCCACTTAGATCTTTTCCTCTTGACTCCAAATGGAGGTCAACTGGACCTGCTTTTGCTACATCACAGAGCATGGCGTGTTGTTAGCTGCTTAGCTGTATCACGCAGAACACCTGCCTAGAAGCACTCGCTATGTGTCTTTGCGCATTTATTCAGGCTTTCCCTTTGATTTGTCACCTGTCTGTACCAAATCAACTTGAAATTGAAATGTGGTGAAATCTTCCTAAAGAATCACGTCAAAATGTTTTATGGTCAGAGATTTACAACCCTGGTCATGAAGGACTGCTGATACGGTGCCCTGAGCTCCATCCAAGGCTGCTCAAATGAGGCCACAGATGGATTTGTTTAAATGAAGAAAATAGAGAGAGAGAGAGAGAGAGAGAAAGAGAGGAAAAGAGTCAGCACCAAATAAAAGAGAACTTAAAACTTTGATGATTAATGAGCCATCGGTTCCTCAACATGGCCATCCAAATGTCTCTGCTTCCCGAATTTGCTAGGGAAGGTCATCTTTTTGAGAGCTCGGGATTAATCCGAAGTGTGGTGCTACCTCTGGAGCGGGATTATGATGTGAGTCATGACTGTGCTTTATGCACGTCGCTCTGCCGTCTGGCATTTTGACTGAGCGGTTACTCAGCGGAGAGCAGTGGGTTGCAGGGCGGGTCGATGATGCCCTAAATCATCTCTCAGGCTCCGCCGCTCAGCGGCTCTCCGATGCAGCTCCAGGGTCCCCTATTTTATTCTGATGACCCCCGTCGGAGCTCCTCTTCCAGCCTTATCGTGCTCTGTTTTCCCCTCTTTCGTTTTCGGTCCCAGGCTAGTTGGCCATAAAGCATGTCAGGATGAGGAGTGCTGATGTAGGCTCAGGACCTTTTCATGTTTAAGATGATTACGGACATAAAAGAAGATCCCAGATCAGCATTCCTGCTCTGAGACCCTTTAAACACTGTCAGAAGTACATGGTAGAATGATAGAGGCTGAACATTCATGTGGTTTTCTGCATTTTCATCAGGACGGGATACGATCTCAGTATTGTTGCATGGATTGAATGGTAAACTTAATGTCTAGTGCAAACTTAAACCTGTAGCTCCACCTTGCTGGTATAAGGTGAGATCCTGTTGTCCTGCTGCTAATGCCCAGTTTGGGTTGCGGATGGCTGCCCGGGTATGAATTGTGAGGTGAGTTTAGGACCAAGTCAGAATTGTAGTGGATGGAAAAATGCACATCCCTATTAATGGGTCCCTTAGAATGGGAAACAAAGAGTTTGGTACCTAGAACTGACCTGCCGTCAATCTTTTGTCGCTGTCCAAAGACGCATATCCAGTTTGGTTGATTTTTATTTTTTATGCATCATTTGAACATACAATTTCTATTAGTTAGGTCTTGACATAAGAACATCTTGCACAAATTTGATCAGATCCTACCTACATAACCACAAGTTGGACTCTTATGAAGTACTTATCAGATTCTAGGCCAGAACCTGACTGCCTTAGACAGGAAGCAGATGGGTCTTCCAGCAGGAGGGTGATCCAAAGCACACGCACTTCAAAATCAACACAAAATGGTCCGCTGACCACAGAATCAAGGCTTTGCCGTGCCCACCACAGGCTCTGGACCAAACCCCGTATGGATGTATGTAAGCATGGATCTCGGAAACTGAAGATTCTGTATGTAGGGAGGGTCTCAGATGCTGTGTCATGTGTTCTCCCGTCTCATTAAATGTAATAAGAAAAGACTCAGAGCTGTTATCTGTGGATAGGTGAGTATTAAATAAAGGGCTGACAACTATTGTGGCACACATAGATTTGAGAAAAGTAAGCTCAGGAAATGAGTCCCCTGTGACCGTAACACATCTAATAGCGTGCAATACCTCCACGAGCACCAATAACAGCCGTGACTGGATTTAACATGGACTGGACAAGTCTCTGGATGTAGGCCACATCAATTTTCCGACTCCTTTTTTGTCCAGTGAGTTTATTTATTAAGTGACATTTATTACGTGATTAGGGTTGGTTGGGGGGAGTCAAATTGAAAAATGTATAAGCTTTGACAGCAATATGGATGGCTACAGCGACGGCAGGAGGGTGACTAGAAATGTGCATTTTCTAAAGAAAATCGGGGGTCTGCCCTGAGATGTATGCCATATGATGTCTGTCGCCGAAGCAGAAGTACAGTAGATGGGCATGCACTTTTCCATCTCATTTATTCTTAAATGGGAAAATTTTCGGATGTTTTTTTTTTTTTTTTTCGGAATGGAAGAAATTAAAAAAAAAAATCGGAATAGGAAAATTTTTAGAATAGTTTTTTTCAGAATGTGAAAAATTTCAGAATTTTTTTTTCGTAATGGGAAAAATTTCAGAAGTTTTTACGAAAACTATACTTTAGTTTTCAAGCACACCATTCCTGATCAGCCTGAACATTCCTTGGAAGAGGAATATTCAACCAGTGGATAACAATAGTGTTGCACATTCATAATCACTAATAAAGTGGTTCAGAGTAAATACGTCAGCTTCTGAAATATACTAACTAACTGATTATAAGCCCAGGTCATGTATTAGGCCCAGACATTCACTCCATACAGTCTACTGTTTTTACTGAGACTCAGCATGAATTCATAACAATCCAAAGTTGCACATAAATGATATGGAATATATTAAAGTGAGGTCAGTCCACATGTAATAGCAGCCTCTTTTCCTGCGAAGCCCATGCCTTTGATTCATTTTCCCTGCAGAGGTTGGTCTAATGCATTTGGGCCCACTTAGCAGGCCATTGTGTCCTACAGGTGTTCCTTGTCCTGCAGCAGCTCGGCTCCTGCTCCACATCAAGCGCTGGCTATTTTTGCCTCCATACTGTATGAGAACAATAGGCCCCTAATGAAGAGAGAGAGAGGGAGAGCGAAAGAAAGGAGCTGGACAGTGGAGACCTTACCAAACGAACACAACAACAGCAACACAAAAACGAAGAGCAGTGAATAGAGTACTATGCCTTTGCAACCCAACATCTTCTGCTCATACTGACCTAACCATGCAGGCGACTGACGTCAGAGCTTTATCTGCACGCGGGCTGAAAATAGCGTCTTCGTGGATAATCAAGTCAGAAACACCTCGTACGTTCCCACAGTATGTGAGGAGCTGAGATGAAGAAGAGAGAAGACACATGAATGTGCCTAATGGCATTCCTGGTGTGAAATTCTCCTTTAATTAGTTTACACTAAAATCCCAGTTTTCAATTTATCAACCAAATTTGGAACACTTATCAACTCTGAAATTGGGTTACGCTCCCCCACCTCCCCAAAGCGCCTCCTCCTCTTCACGCCAAGAGCCTCCTGCAGATGAATTACAGTCCATCTGCTGTGGTAGAAGAAGAATCCGTTAGAAACCAGGAAGCAGACAAAGACTACATTAGCCCTCTCTCCTCCAGTTAACAATCAGAAACGCGTGGGCATTAGTTGCGAGTTTCTGCCAGCTCCAACGACACCGTCAACTCTGCTTCGCTGCCAAAAAGGACATATTTGTAGCCATACGGGGACGTTTATGCGCACCGATGGATCCATGTGGTTCAGTCTAGAGGAAAACTGGGCCTCGGCGTGGTCCAGAGAGTGTAGTAATTCTCGAGAATAGGCAGGGGACACCCTGGCTTTGGGGTACCGGCGGAAAATGAAGATTGCATGTGGGTGGCTGAAAGGGGATGTTTAGAGGCAGGTTTATACATCCACACAATCTGCAGCTCTGAGCGCCACTCAGGACCCCCGCTTAGCATTATCTCACCCAGCCAACAGAGGAAACAGAGGATATCTGTTGAGTAGGGGTCAAACAAAGGTGTCAGACAAAGTTATGTGTTATATAGGTTAGGTTACGATTTTAATTCCGTTCTAGTATCGTGACCAACAGATCCCCCCCAACCCCCTTTATGATGTCTTCTATTTGGGGTGGGATGTCCTCCTTTTTGGGGTTATGAAAGTGGCCACCCTAGGCTGCCCCCAGAAGGAATCAACTGACAGGAATGAAACTTGGTGGGTAGGTTTGACATCATGAGACATGCGGATGATGAAGTTAGCTAGCTATTTATTAAATTAGCAAACATTATCAAGCTAGCTAACCTTGCTCCGAGCATCTGACGGTAACTATTGCTATGCAACAGATAAAGTATACCAGAGGGCTTCAGTATTATTTTTTTATGATAAGTTTATTAGTAGACTATGTTATGTAAGTTATGATTTTGTGGGGTTCTTTTAGTATTTAGAAATAATAGTAAAAAGAGTAGTAAAAATAAGTATTCTTGTTCCTTCAGTTGGGCCACCCCTATGGATGGGCTGTGCTCCTAGCATTCACCTGTACCACCTATGCTACGGGCTGGCTCTGGGTAACATGGTAGCTCACAAAAAGCTCTGATTGCATGTGCTGATACATTTTAATCTAACCTGCGTGAACATGCATATGCCATATTTTATCTGGTGGCAGATTTACATGCGTTTAGTGGGTCATTGGCAAGTTCTCCGAATGGATCATTAGCAAGACACCCGTTTCAAATCACTGCTGTACACGGTTGAACTTTTGGGTCCTTGGGTATTTTAATCTGATCCTCCCTTTGAAAAAATGTGGACAGTTCTGCAGTGGGGACTTCTTGGCCGCTACACATCCTTTCAGATCCATAGCGTTATGTGGTCTCCTCACAGTGGAAGGATGGACAGAAACACTTGTGTTGGTTTCCAGACCTGAAGCAAGAGTGGAGCTCCTTCTTTATGCAAATGCGTTATCTTATATCTAATCTCCTTGGAAATATCTCCTGAAATATGAATTACTGTACGTCATGGATGAATGGATTAATGAAGGATGTGTTCTGACTTTTGCACAGTACAATTACAGACTGTAGCCCATCAGCGACCCTCCTCCCAGTCAGTTTCTGACCACATGACCACTGCTGAGCAGGTATTATTTGGGTGGTAGAGCATTCTGACCTCAGCAGTGCCACTAATACATTGTGGCACGGTAGCATGTAAGGTCACTTCAGTGTCACTGCTAGGCTGAGAGTGGTCCACCACCCAAAAATATCCAGCCAAGAGCTGCTCTGTGGTCAGAAAATGACCATGGAGGATGACTAACGCAAGCTGTACATCAACAGATGAGCTACTGTCTCTAGGGGTATCTAATAAAGAAGCCAGTGAGTGCTATGTGTATACCACATGCATATACTCCACAATTATTGGCACCCCTTGAGATATCTTGAATACTTAATGACCCTTAAGTGGTCATTTCTGTTTTAATACTGCATAAATATGAAATTACATGCAAGCCAGGCACCCTTAGTCATCCACCAATTATCGATACTGTCATGTCTTTTCAAACTGACCGCTCCACACTATGGTGCACTCCACCATACTGAGAGGAGAACAGTAAGTGTTCCCATATGGCCAGGCCTGCTTGGTGTCCATTAGCTTGGATTGGGGACTGCTGTCTGTAGGGGGCGGAATGTGGAACAGAGAAGCTTACAAGGCTTAAATTACCAACCAAAGCCGCAACGGTGTCAGATTAGTTTAATCTTGAGGGGGTTTGAGATGTTGTTATCTAAAGGTTTAATCAGGGGGTAAAATAAATTTCTGAGCCTGGACATTTTTTGAAGTTTCTAATGCAGGAAGCCAGAATAAATATGAATTTGGTGGAACTGACGGCGCGTCCGATTTGCTGGCTCCACGCACATTTGACAGCCTTTATTAGCAATTCTCAAGATGATTCTTGGCACCACATTCATCACAGCAGTGGGCTTTACAAATGCAGTAAAATAGCATTGGTTATTTCACATGTAATGTTGTTCTAAAGCCCCCCTAATTATACTGTTAATGAACCCGTACAGCTTTACTGAGATGATTAATGTGGTGTATTAGCCCACTCATTATTCCATACAATGCAATCCATACGGTCCATTTCAGTTAAAACGTGCCTACTCCAGAAGACTTGCTTGCTTGTGTCCCCGAACATCTGCTAAAGTTCCAATACATTGATTATGTGTGGAAACCCTAAGCTCAAATTAGCTGAACAAACCAAATACCAGAACAGCAGGTCTGAAAATCTAACAAGGCTTCTGGATGTGTCCAGTGATAGTCATGGTTCTTCAAGCCTTTGAAATCACATTTGCCAAAATTTGAGTGGTTCTATAGGGAATCAAAGTGGCTCTTCTTAACCCTTTTCCACCAAAAGAACCCTGGTTCTTGAACCTGTATCATGCATTTCCTGCAAAGGAACGTCAAAGTATGCAACATCAACGTCAATAAAGGAAGCGGAAAGCAAGCATGGATCAAGTATTGGTGGCAAGAAGACATAGAAGAGGTTCTTCAGCAGACCACTGGGTGACGCCATTGTTGCCTTCTGTTTCCTCAACAACTGACACGCCCACAGATGACATAACGGTTCATGCTGAAGAACCTACTATTCTTTGGTTCCAGCTGATAACTAACTATTCGGGTTCTGAATTTATTTATTTATTTATTTATTTGTTTATTTATTTATTAGTTTTGGTGGAAATGTGCCGAACGGTTTAAAATCAGGTGCGCGAACAGGAACAGAACCCATTCCACATTGGTGGAAAAGGACTATAGCAACATGGAGCACTCTGGAACCAAGAGTTCTTTGAGCGACTGTGGCGTCACTCGAAGAACCCTTGGTTCTGGAGTGTTCCATGTTGCTTCCAGAGGTAGTTTGGAACTCTGTAGTTAATGATGCAAGACAGGACAGACGCGGTGGCCCAGCTCTATGACTTGGCAGGGTCTACTACTCAGTGGTTGAGCTGTCATTGCCCCGGACAACATTATTATTTCATGTATAGCTGACCGGGGCAGATCTAACAGGGTAGAAATTTCACAAACTGACTGTGGGGCGAAGGTAGTGTCCTGTGACAGTGCCACATTTAAAGTCACTGAGCTCTTCAATATGACTATGGAGATCGCATGTCTATGTGTGTGTGGCTGAAACACCTGAACTAAATAATTAGGAAGGGATATACTTTTGGCCATATAGCGTATATGACATTATTACACACAAACAATAGGGTACAGAGCCGAGGTGATGGACGAGATGATAACTATCACCAATGCATGATTGCTATGTGAAACTATTGCTACAGTGGGGCAAAAAAGTATTTAGTCAGCCACTGATTGTGCAAGTTCTCCTACTTAGAAAGATGAGAGAGGTCTGTAATGTTCGTCATAGGTACACTTCAACTATGAGAGACAAAATGAGAAAAAAAAATCCAGGAAATCACATTGTAGGATTTTTAAAGAATTTATTTGTAAATTATGGTGGAAAATAAGTATTTGGTCAATAGCAAAAGTTCAACTCTTACTTTGTAACATAACCTTTGTTGGCAATGTCTTCACCAGGTTTGCACACACTGTAGCTGGTATTTTGGCCCATTCCTCCATGCAGATCTCCTCTAGAGCAGTGATGTTTTGGGGCTGTCGCTGGGCAACACAGACTTTCAACTCCCTTCACAAATTTTCTATGGGGTTGAGGTCTAGAGACTGGCTAGGCCATTCCAGGACCTTGAAATGCTTTTTACGGAGCCACTCCTTCGTTGCCCGTCATTGTCATGCTGGAAGACCCAGCCACGTTCCATCTTCAATGCTCTCACTGATGGAAGGAGGTTTTGGCCTAAAATTTCACAATACATGGCCCCGTTCATTCTTCCCTTAACACGGATCAGTCGTCCTGTCCACTTTGCAGAAAAACAGCCCCAAAGCATGATGTTTCCACCCCCATGCTTCACAGTAGGTATGGTGTTCTTGGGATGCAGCATTCTTCTTCCTTCAAACACGACGAGTTGAGTTTTTACCAAAAGGTTCTATTTTGGTTTCATCTGACCACATGATATTCTCCCAATCCTCTTTTGGATCATCCATATGCTCTCTGGCAAACTTCAGATGGGCCTGGACATGTACTGGCTCAAGCAGGGGGACACGCCTGGCACTGCAGGATTTGAGTCCCTCTCTGCGTAGTGTGTTACTGATAGTAGCCTTTGTTACTTTGGTCCCAGCTCGCTGCAGGTCATTCATCAGGTTCCTCCGTGTAGTTCTGGGATTTTTGCTCACTGTTCTCATGATCATTTTGAGATCTCGCGTGGGGCCCCAGATCGAGGGAGATTATCAATGGTCTTGTATGTCTTCCATTTTCTTACAATTGCTCCCACAGTTGATTTATTCACACCAACCTGCTTGCCTATTGTAGATTCACTCTTCCCAGTCTGGTGCAGGTCTACAATTTTCTTCCTGGTGTCTTTCGACAGCTCTTTGGTCTTGGCCATGGTTGAGTTTGGAGTCTGACTGTTTGAGGCTGTGGACAGGTGTCTTTTATACAGATGACGAGGTCAAACAGGTGCCATTTATAACAGTAACGATATATAACAGGTCTGTGAGAGCCAGAAATCTTGCTTGTTTGTGGGTGACCAAATACTTATTTTCCACCATAATTTACAAATAAATTCTTTAAAAATCCTACAATGTGATTTCCTGGATTTTTTTCCCTCATTTTGTCTCTCATAGTTGAAGTGTACCTATGATGAAAATTACAGACCTCTCTCATCTTTCTAAGTAGGAGAACTTGCACAATCAGTGGCTGACTAAATACTTTTTTGCCCCACTGTATATAGTTATATATATTTTTCATATAGATACTATATGAAAACTATATAACTATGTATACTTCTGGCTCCTGCACATGGCGCTGTACGAGGATGACGGGGCTATAAATACCTGTGGGGTGTGAGAGTGACGGGATCCATAGATTGAGAAGAGGTGGTACAGTGCAGTGAATGTCTCGTTCCATGTGTGGAAAATGGCTGTATGGAAGCGTACGGTCATACAGGTCTACCAGCAGTGGCTAAAATCCCAGTCTACTGGAAATTCTTCTCGGAATTGTGCCAGGGAAGGCATCCACCAAATCTGGCCCAACTGTGCAATTCTTTGATGCAAGAGTGTCTGAACATTGATGTGGCCTACATCCAGAAACTTGTCCAGTCCATGCTGAATCCAATCACAGCTGTTATTGGGGCTTGTGGAGGTATTACATGCTATTAGGTATGTTTCAGCCACAGGTGACTCATTTTTGTCTGGTGGGCTTATCTACATACAGTGTATATATGTAGTTGATATTTGTCAATGACTTTTGAACAAACAAACATAACTTGAAGAACTGCACTTTTACTGTTATAACTACTATAAACTAACTAAACTAAACTAACTAACTATTCAATCATGAATAATACAACCTGGAAAATATTAAATATCTATATGTTGCTGCACTCAGCTTCATGTTCAAGTTTCATCTGCTGTAGTAACATCACGTTATGACCGTTTCAGCCCATACTGACACTAAATCGTCATAGAGCACATGTCTTATGACTGGCATCATTTTACAGTAAGAGATGCTAAAGAGTCAAACGTTTTCATCTTGATTCTGAGTTCGGTGCTTCTCACCATGTCCAGGAGGGTTTGGTTTGGTTCGGCAGACGTATTGATCTGAAATGCCATCTTCTTCTGTCTGCGGAAAGTGGCTGAATGAGTGTGTCTAGTATTGTGCTGTACACTGTGAAATTCAAGTGCTTCTCCTTTCTGACCTCAGTAGTTTTGACAGAGCCGTTAATACATTTCCATAAGTTCTTCCTGATCCGGATCGTTACACATCCAAGGGCTTGGAGCGAAGCATGTAAGCTAGGTTCCCTCAGCACCCAAATGAGTGTGACATCTCATACAGTAGAGTGAGGTAAGAGTGATGCTCAAGTTATCAGTGCATCAGTGGTCAGTTTGTGACCAAACATGCTACTGTTATGCTATTATTGATATTATGTGGGTGGCGGATCATCATCAACCCAGCATTAATGCAGACGTAGTCTCATTCCAGGCTGCTGCTAGGTTACGAGTGGTGTAATATTTATACTGTCATTTCTACATTGTTATTCTGGTGGGTTAAACCTGAAAACTACTTCAGCAGCTGAAGGTAATTGCATTGTATTAACGGGGCATTGCTTGAACTGTTGAATCCATCGCAGTATCTACAATGTGATTCTGTCCATCATGTCATTCTTTCCAGAGGAGCTCAATGCTACGGATCTGAAAAGATGTCTTCAAAAGGAAAGACAGGCGACCTGTCCGGGGTTGTTTCCTGCCTTCCACCCAATGAGCACTGGGAGAGACTCAGGCACCCCCTATGATCCAGAAACGTAAGCGGGGCAGAAGACGAATAATGAATTAATGGATGGATGAACTTTGGACGTGTAGAAAAATATTATAATAACAATATAATGGAATTCAAGCAGATATATCGAGTGTTGAAGTGCTGTATCGAGCAGATATTGAGTGTTGAAGAGCATTCAAAGAGAACTCGGTCAAATTATACCACCCAAATTCCCAAAAAGTTGGGACACTGTGTAAAGTGTAAATAAGTGTAACAGAATAAGAACAGAATACAGTGATTTGCAAATCTCGTAGACCCATATTGTATTCCCAGTAGAACATAGAACACATATCAGATGTTGAGAATGATTAACTCATCTGGAACTTGATGGCAGCAACACATCTCAAAAGCAGTTGGGATAGGGCCATGTTCACCATTGTGTAGCATCCCCTCTCCATTTAACCACAGTCTCTAAACTTCTGGGAAGTGAGGAGACCAATTCCTGGAGTTTTGGAAGAGGAATGTTGTCCCATTCTTGTTAGGATGTAGGATTCCAGCTGCTCAACAATCCTGGGTCTTTTCGTTTCATGATGTGCCAAATGTTTTCCATTGGTGAAAGGTCTGGACTGCAGGCAGGTCAGTTCAGCACCCGGACTCTTCTTCTATGAAGCTGTGCTGTTGTGATGGATGGAGTATGTGGTTTAGCATCGTGTTGCTGAAATGTGCAAGGCCTTCTCTGATAGAGACGTTGTCTGGATGGGAGCATATGTTGTTCTAAAACCTCTATATACTGTTCAGCATCGACAGTGCCTTTCCAGATGTGTAAACTGCCCACGCCATAGGCACTAATGGCTTTTGAACTGTGTCCTGACAACAAGCTGGATGGTCCCTCTCCAAGCACCACTTACTTTTCCAGCGTTTGTTTCCCCTGTCCCAACTTGAGTCCTAAACATTGAGCCCTTTTTGAGCCTTTGCATGTGGTGTTCACACATATAGATGTATGACGTCATCCGAAAAACATCACATGATCTGCTTCAGAGTTTTAAAATACTGTTCCAGGCTTGTTTCTGAAAGGGTGTCTGACTTTTGTGTAGTGCTGTATATTCTGTTTGGTGTATGTGGACACCCGACTTGTTAAAAGCTTGTGCCCAGCCTAGAGGAGGCCATTCATGTTGGCAGTCATCATTCGCGCTCCGTGCCAAATACCCCTGGGGTGTGCGTTTGCTGGCCCGAGACGTTAAACATCATCGGACACAGGTGGTGCTGCTTGGCTGCGGCTCAAGCAGGCTCTAATAGCTATTTCCATGTTGCCCTTGAGTAAAACATTTAACCCCTGTATGTTCCCCCGGGACTGTCCCTGCAGTTGGTCAATGCACGTCACATTGGGCAAAAAGCTTCAGCTAAATGATGAGGTACTCTACAGCGGAGCTTCACTGATACTCTTCTAATACGATGCTGCTTCTGCTGATCTACCACCCAGAAGAGCTCAGATGTAATGTCTGTTCGCATTATCAATTATGAAAAATGACCACTTGAGATTTTACATGCTCATTTACATTCTGGCTCCAAAATGAATCAAGCTGTTTCCCCTTTTTTGGTGAGCTCGTGAATATTTTAATGAGCTCTGCTCTGATTGTCTGGTTTATAGCAATGACCACACAGAAGCAACATGTCCAAATGAACACAGATAGGAAAATAAAATGGACCTCTGTGTGAATAAGCTCATGCTATTTAGTTAGCTATGCTAGTAACTTGTAGCTTGCTAGTAGCTAACAACATCACGGTTAAATCTGTCCTTCCTTTTGGCTTATATGTGTAAAAACATAACATGTCAAAACTAAAGACACATGAAGCGAGTCCACCAATCAGGGTACAGGGGTCACATTGTTTTGAGATTGTTTTGACCTGTTGGACAGAGCTTGGTTCTAGCTAATGGAAACTGTTCTCCCTCAGTGTTCTGTGTTTACGATCATTTGACACCTCAGTGTCAGACTAATTAATGAGCTTCTGTTAAAGATTGGTGGACTGAGAGACACTAGAGTCTCTTCACCTAAACTGAGTAGATTAAGGCCCAATCCCATTTCACCCCTTGCCCCTAACACTTAGCCCTACCCCTCCGTTTTGCGTGTTCATGTCTAGGGGTAGGGTTGTCCCGATTGTTGTTGAGATGGAGGGGTGGGGTGAAGTGTTAGGGCTACATGGCCCTTCAAACAGAGATTTTTCGGAGGCACACTCCAAACGGAGAGTGGTGAGAAAATTCCCAGAATGCCCTGCGAATCATCCGCAACATGGCTGCACAAAGTAAATAAATATAAATATTTTCTCTGTTAAAAAGCCACTGTGCTGTAAGATAACCATTGTAAAAGCGTTTTATGGTCATTTTCTTCATAACATGCGTAAAAATCACTAGTAATACGCTGAGGTCTCTGTCGCTACCTAGCGAAATTTCCCAGCAGTTACATTCTGCTACCAGAGGTTGCTGTACCATTTAAGGTGGAATGGGGAAATTCGATCATGAAGCCGGTGATTAAAAAGCTAAGTTCAGCTTCATATCACCGAAGAGTTCTTGGTGGCGATAATAAATAATTGTCATCCGCCTCTTTGAAGGCATATGATGCCCTAAATGTATTAAAGCAGTGAGGAGCTGAACTTTACCCTCCTCTGCTCTCACTGCAGACTGGCAGGGTCGCCTACAGAGCACCGCTAGTAGCCTGTTAATGAAGTCATGTAGTTTTTTGTTTGTGCTCTTTGTGACTCGTTAGATTGATGCGATGTGAATCGCGAGCACCCGTGATTTTCATCTGTTTACATAAAAGCCTGACGACAACTGATGACGTATCCAGTTATTGAAAGGTTGTCCCATTTCATATGGGGAAGATTTCAACCACTACCCCTTGAAACTGAGTTACACTTGACAATGAGGGGTAGAGGTAAAATAGGGATTCCCATGGGATTGGGCCTAAGAATCTTGTTCCAGAAATGATAATAGGACATTAGAGCCATAATAAATCATGCTACTGTTACTCTCCACACTTAAGTACATTTGAAGGTAAGTACTTTAGTACTTTTACTCCAGTGGAGGTCTAAAGGGAGGAACTTCTACTGACACCGGAAGAATTTTTGACCTTGGGTATCTACTTTAACTACATGGTTTGTATTCTTCGTCCACCTCTGCAAAGATCTGCTTATTTGCCAAGTTTGACATATTGGAAACATAGAATATAAGATGTGCTATAACTTCTGCACGTGCCACATTTAATGCTTTACTTTTTCCAGTATGTTAAATGTGTTAATATGTGCATTAAAAAGTGTGTTCTCAGTAGAGGTTGTATACTTATTGCGTACTCAACAAAATCCGCACAACAAATTTGCATGATATTTATGTCTATTTTTGGATCCCATAATACAGGTTCCACCCCATATATCATGCCTCTCCTTCTCTTATCAATCGACATTGAATGTAATTTCACTGTTGCATATTAGAGGCCATCTGAACTGCCCTCTACACCATGAGCGAGTGCGCACACACACGCGCGTGCGAGAGAGAAAGAGAGATAGACAGATAGATGTGCTCATTTCCTGTGTACTTGGAGGGAGTAAATATCTGCTGGGTGAGTCAGGAGTAGCTCAGCGTGGCAGGGGCCCAGCGTCTCCCAGCTGTCTCTGTGGCACGAAGGATGAGTTCTCGCCGGGCTCTCCCTCTCCTCAGCCTTATCTCTCACACGCCGCTGCTTTTGATTGTGCCGCAGAGGGGAGGGGAGCACAAATGTCCGAGGTGTTCTCATCAGCAGCTGCGGCAAAGCAATGCCGGCTACAGGGGGACCTTCTTCAACTGTGTCACTGTTTTGGATGAGGTGGGAAATAAACATGTTCCTGCAGTACCTTGTCTATATATATATTAAATAGCTTGTCCAAAAATAATAATAATAATAATAAATTTACATTTTACCACACGTGTAGTCAGCCAGCCAAACATGTTTGGTGTCCAAAGTTTAGTTACCCTGGGTGCTGGGTGATAGTATTTCACTTTAAATCACACTGAAGATGCTTTGATCAACCAGCTTATGCTTAAATGCCTCAAACTAGTTTCTGAACAAATTAATGTGTAGTTGGATTATGGGGAAAGTCTGTGTTTTCTTAATCACAGCTTCCTACTTTCTCATCTACAGATTTGTGACATTGCTCTAGCCTAGTTTAGCTCATATTCCAATAAATATAAACATTTTGTTTCCAGTGGTAAAAGCTGGAAATCTATCACTGATTCAGATTCCTAAGGTGTTCCCCAGGGCTCTGTTGTAGGGCCCCTTCTGTTTGTTATCTACATTCTGCATCTGTAATCTGACTGCTGGCTGCCCTTGGTACCTATTATTTCTGTTCCATAACTGTAATAGTGTTAGCTATTATAGTGCTGGACATCCCAAAATGGCTGCACCACTGACATGCCGTACTGAACCACAAGCAGCATCCGTTTATATCATGGATGACCAAAGACAAACTCCAAAATGGCAACTTTGCAGGACAGGGCAAAAACCTCATTTAATTATAATGTAAGTCAATGGAACAAACGTTTATCCAAGCAGTTTTGGGTCATTTCTGTTGGTCCATTCATCATGACATTTTCACACAGTGTAAACAACAACAGCTGTGTAGGTGCTGTGTTCAAATGACGCACAAAAGTAAAAATCGACAAAAATGTTTTTCCTTGAACAGCAACGCTATCTATTTTAAGAGAAGCAGTGAACCAACCAAACCACTGTGAAGCATATGAAGATGAGGACTCAATCTGTTGAATCTTTTAAAATGAATTTATAAGTAATAAGTCATTTCAGTGCATATTATTATTTTAATATTTAAAATTACATAGTTATCTTTACGACTAGATAGTGAAGGCGACGACCCCTGTTCTTCCCTGGAAAGTCAGTGTCCCTCTGACCTCCCCCTACCCCACTCCATGGAAATCTCCGCATATGAACGTTAATGGCTTCCCAAATCTAGATAAGCATTGAACCTAATGCTTCTCTTCCTCCCACTACCCTGATTAATCTCATAAACACAGGATATCAATAAATGAAGTTACATATGACTACATGCAGTTGGTAGCCTTGCAGCTACTTTGACCCAGCAGCTTCCTTCTGAACACTATCCTACTGTAACATGGGGGTTGAGGCAGGTTGCAAGTGCAGAATGGTTTTATTAGGGGTTGTCCAGGAATCAGTATCAGAACACGCAGGAGTCAGAACACAGGCAGGCATCATCAGAGACATATCCATATAGACAAAAACCCAGAAACCAAAGCAAGGGTCAAAACCACGGAAACCAACACGAACACAGATACACGACAGAGAACTCGACTGAGCAAACAATGGGGTATAAATGGCAGTCCTAATGAGTCCTAGATCAGCTTCAGGTGTGAGAGTGGGTGGAGTAGGAAAGTTGTGCAGTAACACACAGGCACCAGAGAGGGCGGTATGTGACACCTACTACACTGCAAAAATATGATTGTAGTATATTAAAGCATCCTAAAGCTAGTAAATATATCTATTATTTCATAGTATAAAACTGTGGTAGAAATATTGTATGATTATTAACCTAATTAAAGTTAATTAATCTTATTTTAATGCATTTATACCACATTATATAAGAGCTCCAACACGGAGAGCACTGCAACAGGGTTCTGGTATATGTCCTGTATAAAACCCACATCCATCACAATCTATCTAGGAAGTATTAACATTAATTAAAGCATTATTAAATAAGTTATCTGCCAGTGGAATAAGACTCTTCAATACAATTACTCATAATAAGTACAAATAGATAGAAACTGGTTGAATGATCTTACAATGCTCTTACCCTGCATTCACACCGGCAGGCGACACAGCAACAAGCAGCCAGTCATTTCCTATGGGGCTTCGCCATTTGTAGCCATGATTTAGCCACAAGTGCTAAGCGACCTGGCGACAGAGTGACAGATTGAGTTGAGATTTTCTCAACTTTATACAAATTATGCCACAGTATAGCGACATTGTTAACGACTGGCTCCAACAAATTCTTCAGACCAACTGTAGACACTGCGGCCCTTTGTCCCCAGCTTCTGCTCTCTGAGCTTTTAGTTCCTACCAGCATTTGGTTCCTATTCTCAACAGTTAGGAGCCAAACATGGAGGAGAAGCTCATAACCGCTGTTTCTTCTTTTCCCAGTTTATATGATGCGTCTTTGTACATATACATTTGAGTAGTAGTGGACATTGTTGGTGTCTCTGGTTAGTTAGGTAATTCAATAGCTTGCTATATTAGCCAGTACGCTAACCAGCCAATAAAGCTAGCCACGAATGCAAGCAGTTAGCTTTCCCTATAAATTCACTACAAATATGAGCTTTCAAAACTAGCTAGCTAATTAGCTCGCTTTATTCACACTAGCAGGCGACAAGTCCCAAAATAGACAAACTTGGTGCGTGGTAAGCAACTTGTCGCCTGCTAGTGTGAATAATGCTAGGTATCTAGCTAGTGCGTGATAAGCAACTTGTTGTTTGCTAGTGTGACCACAGTGTTAGTCCCACAGTAAGAAACAGTAGATATATTGACTGGATTTAAGGGTTTTCTGTGCAGTGTAGAAATAAAGCAGCATTTTTCCCCACACCATCGCTTGTCCTCACTTCCCACAGCTTTCATGATTTAGAAATTGCAGTTTGTGCATTCATGGTCTATCGTCTGGATGACTGCAGCTCATTATCTTTTAGGCCTTCCTGCCAAATCCCTCAATAAACTGCCATACATCCAAAATTCAGCAGTCTGACTACTTACCCGCACAAAGAAACCCGCACACAATGCTCGCCTTCTTTTCCAATTACCGTGGCTTGCTGTAACTATCCCTATTCAAATACAGTTTCTCATCATTCGCATACAAAGCCATCTTCCCACCTCCCTGAACTCCTCCATTCCTGCACACCATCCACATTCACTTACACTGTCCTCTGGCACTGCTGTGCTTTCTGCTCTATACACTACACTGTTTATCAAAAGGAGGACATCATGAAGGGTGGTGGAGGGGGAGGGGGTTGTAGGGCACGATACTAGAACAGAATTAAAATCGTAACCTAACCCATATAACACATAAATGATTGCTTTACTCCCCTACTTGGGTGGAATGGATGACATTCGTGAGTCAGATGGGAGCTTACTAAGTGACTAGCATTTAGAGGTCTGACCTGCGGTTAGCAGGTAGGTGAGCGATGTCACATGACCTTGGTAAACCAATGAAATGCAAGGCACATGTGTTTTGACACGGACGTGAGCCAATATTTTTGGCGAGTGAACATTTAAAATAGTTCATCCCGAAAAGAGGACTAATAGGTGTCCAGGTCCAGGTACTGCGCCGGACGAAGGACTGGGAGTTGAAAAACCAGACGGTCTGGCCTAAAACTGGACGTGTGGTCACCCTAGAGCAGGATCATTTGATGCCACTGCTTCCCTTCTTCCTCATCCTCTCTGTGGCAGTACAAGTCTTCTTTCAGGACTAAACTTACACTAACATACCTTTCCACTTAGCAATACTGCAGGTATATTAAAAATGGATGTATTGAGGACTCTTATGCCAAATACATAGTAAAGTAAGTCCCACTTCTCTTATGCAATGTCTTTTATTGTTTGTGTTTTATTCCATTTTATTGTCATTTTATTTCCTCTGTAACAAAGTCAGAAACCTGAGAAACTGTAACAAATAAACCTCAATAGTAAAAGTAAGGAAAGTCTTTTTATGACTCTGTGCTCAGCCTTTGGTAGTGGTATGGTTAATAGAGAAGGCTTATACAATATGAAAGAGCAAAAAATATATATATATATTTGTATATAGTATTTTATTGTACATCATACAACAGCATTATGCCAGTCACATAAATAATAATAATACTTTGTATTGAGTGTTGACTAACTAACAAAGCAATACATTAGGTAGCATGAAGTAGTACAGTAACAATGCTTAACTAATGGTGTATGAACCTGTAACAACTACATGTTAAGTAAACATGTAACAGTTAATGTAACATTAGTTAACCATTGTTAATGTACTACGTAATGTTAGCTAGTCAACACGTAATGTAAAGTGTTACCAATAATATATTTAGAGGACTTTTCATTTTTTAAATACAAAAATAGAATGAATCTCAGCAATGCCCTCATTGTAGTGACAGGCATAAACACAAGCAATGTAATTTGTAGATGGACCCTAAACCTCTCAGAGGTTACGGCAATCTACTGGAATCAGCATGTCCTACCAGGTTTAAAAACGGGTAATTTCACACAAAAACAAAACTTCCAGAAGCCCTTTTCAGTCCAGGTAGATATAAAATATAAATATCACATATGTGTTTTTTCTTTCTCTTTTGTGGCAAAATCTTACACAAAATGATCATTTTCAGGGCACTTTCTTTTGGGGGGTGCCTGTCCCAAACCCTAACCCCTAAATTTACACTTCTGAAAACAAAACTTTTTTGGTTTTTTGTTTTTCTTATTTTTATTAAAAACACTTTATTCAAAAAATGCTTTCCAACATTTTTGTGTAATGACCAAAACACAAAAAGCTGTAGGCAGACCCTTATTTTACTTTTTTGCTTGCACAGTACTCTTCAGGTCAGCTCTGGGCCCCACTCCTCCATGTGGAAGATACGCTCAACTGGTTTGGTTATGAATCCATCCTTGCAGATCATGTACACCCATACGTGCTGACTGTCTTCCCTGGGGCAGATGGGATCTTCCAGCGAGACAGTGCCACATGTCACTCAACTAGAAATGTCCAACATGGGTTGGAAGAGCATGACCAAGTACTACCCTGGCCCCCTAATTCCCCAGACTTGAACCCAGTTGAGCATCTGTGGGACCACCTCGATCCTCAATGTTCATTCTATGGATCCCCCGCCCCCCCACGTGCCCTCCAGCTGTGGGATGCACTGCAGTCAACATGGCTCCAGATACCTGTAACAACCTACCAGGACCTCACTGAGTCACTGCCAGCCCGTCTAGCTGCTGTCGTGCTGCACACAGTGGTTACTCTGGAATGTCAGCTCACGATAATGTGACTCGACTGTGTAGTTTAAAGTGTGAGCTGACCACCGTGGGTAATGAGTGTCACAGCTAGAGTGGCGACACGTCCGGTTTTAGGCCGGACAGTCCTGTTTTTCACCTCCCAGTCCTCAGTCCGGTACAATACCTGGACCTGGACGCCTATTAGTCCTCTTTTCGGGATGAACTATTTAAAATGTTCACTCACCAAAAATATTGGCTCACGTCTGTGTCAAAAGACATGCCTTGCATTTCATTGGTTTAACAAGGTCATGTGATATCGCTCACCTACCGGCTAACCGCAGGTCAGCTCTCTAAATGCTAGTGAATTAGTAAGCTCCCGTCTGACTCACGAATGTCATCCATTCCATCCAATTAGGTGAGTAAAGCAATCATGTATGTGTTATATAGTTTAGGTTATGATTTTAATTCTGTTCTAGTATCATGCATGAACACCGCCCCCCGTTTATGATGTCCTCCTTTTTGGGGTTATGAAAGTGGCCACCCTAGTTGCATGTCATGTTGTGCTGGTTTTGATGGTTTGATAGATGTTCAATCCAAATGAACATCTATCTCCACTGCTGAACACTGCACACACACATATAGCCTAGGTTTTGACCCTGGGAGAAATAGTTTAATACCCAGTCTGCTCCATTCAGTTTGTCAAATGAAGTATGTAATATGTAATTTTAGCAACGTTCCACATTCAAAGGATGATCACAAGAAGAACAAACAGCAATTCAAGAGTCTATAATTTATAATTACTGTAATCCAACAACGACTATCGTGTTCCTTTGCTTAGTTTGACGGCATCCAGCCGCAGGCAGCGTTAGTTCAGCTTCATCTGCGTTCTGCGTTGTCACATCGTGACTTCGCACGGCTTCATCAGCACCGAGTTAACATCTGCAGCAGACAGCCAGAAATAATCAGGAGCAAACAATGCGATGCGGCCTGCCTCTAGAAATCAGGCCAGCAGCTTCGGGATGCGTCGTTCGTTTTGCTCGCTGTTTTCATTAAACGTGAAAATGAGATTACTGCAATGTTGCACACACGGCAGCGATAATGAGTGCACGGTTCTCACTTTCTCTCACTGTCTCTCTCCCGGCAGTCACACCCAACACCACCTCTCGGAGACGCCGGCAACGTCAGCGGGCGCTAATTTGTGCGTCACGTTTCAGAGCGGAGCAGGCTCGTGCACCGCCAGCTACGAAATTGACAATTACTCTTGTTTGCATACGGAGAGGCGTCAGTGAACCCGCGGAGTCACAGAGTCACGACTCGGAAGTGACGAACAGCTGACGTGTTAATCAGTGTTTCTTTAACATGTTCATGAACCCCAAGGCAAAGGCCAGACTTCAGAGCAACAAGCGGCTCTAGATGGGTAGAACTCACAATCCTCAGAGCTTTTAAAGCCCCCCACCCCCTAAAAACCATGTCAGTTCATAACTAAACCATACTGTGCTTGAGTAATGATGATGCATAAGCCTAAAAACAGTAGCATATCTTGCCCCACTGTCTACAGTGCTACGCATGCAGTCACACCCATGCTTTGAGGACTAGCAATACCATAGCCATAAGATAAGAATGAAGTAGCTATCAGTGTAGCTGGAAAGTGATGTACCTTAACAGCTAAACAGCTAAAATCTAGCCCCGTGAACATACACTATATGGACAAAAGTATTGGGACACACCTACTAATCATTGAATAGGGGTTTCATTCAGTCCCATTGCCACAGGTGCTAAAAATCAAGCACCTAGCCATGAGGTCCGCCTTTACAACCATTTCTGAAAGAGTGTGAACTCCACTTCAATTCCAGCTGGTACTGTAATAGAATGCCGTCGATGCCGTCAGTATGTGAAATTTCTCCCCTCCTAGATATTACATGATCAGCTGTGAGTGGTATTATTGAAAAGTAAAAGTGTTTAGGTGCAGCAGCAACTCAGTCCACGTAAAGTTAGAGTGGGGTGCATAAAAGTTGCCAACTTCAGCACAAAAACTGTGTGCCTGAGGCTTCATGGCTTGGCTTTCCATGGCCGAGCAGCTGCACGCAAGCTTTACATCACCAAACATGATGGCAAGTGTCGAATGGAGTGGTGTAAAGAGCTACCACTGGACTCTGGAGCAGTGGAAATGTGTTCTGTGGTGTGACGAATCACGCTTCTCTATCTGGCAGTCTGGTGGACAGGTCTGGGTTTGGAGATTGCCAGGAGAACGTGACATGCAACTAGGGTGGCCACTTTCATAACCCCAAAAAGGGGGACATCATAAAGGGGGTGTGGGGAGGGGGGAGGGCGTGCTGTTTGTGCACGATGCTAGAACAGAATTAAAATCATAACCTAAACTATATAACACATAAATGGTTGCTTTACTTACCTAATTGGGTGGAATGGATGCGTCCCTGACTGCATTATGCTGACTGTAAAGTTTGGTGGAGGAGGGATAATGCTACGTAATGCTGCTTTGTTTTTCAGGGGTTGGCCTAAAGCTCCTTAGTCCCAGTGAAAGGAAATCTTAATGCTTCCATATACCAAGACATTTTGGACAAATGTATGCTTCCAGCTTTGTGGGAACAGTTTGGGAAAGGTCCTTATCTGTTCCAGCATGACTGTGTGCCGAAGAACTTGACAGAGCCCTGGCTTTACATGAGGAAGCATGAGCTAGCCTTAACCCTCCTAGTGCTGGTAGCATTATGTGACTGGTGAAGGAATTGGATGTGGTTAAACTGGAAAGAAATTTGGCGGTAAATGCTGTTGTGTTGTTGGCCAAACATACTGTACTAATCACTTCGTAGTGTCTTTATTAGCATTTGAGATATTGGGTTTTGTATTTGTTGCCTTTCCATTAATTTAAATGATTGAACTGTGTGTTTTAAAGCATGAATACCACATGCAAACACAGTATATCCGTTCTAGGCCATGGTCCATTATAAAGCACATCTTTCCCATCTAATGATGGCCCTTATGATGAAAACACTAAAGCATAAGTAGCGCACAGCAGGACCGCTGAAGCTACATTTCATCATTCATCTTCTAGTAACACGGCTAACCGAGTGGCCATTTTCCATCACTTGCATTAGCGATGTGTCATGCGGCAGAGAGGAACATGCCATATTCACACTTTAATGAGTGATTATGGATTTCGCAGACTTGCAGCCTCGGAGCCTCACGGAAAAGGTGCAGGCATGGAGCTGGTGGGGAGTAGCGAGGCTCCGAACTGCACAAAGAATGGTCGCAATTCGCACACTGTGACAGAACGGAAACATTAATGGCTGTTAAAAGGGTCCATAACTTACATTTGCACTGGAGTTCATCTTTTCTACCAAGTACCAAAAACAACATTTATTATGGAGCATAGTATTTCATTTCTCCAACTTCTTTTTAATCTCAGTGCTTTCATATCGATATTAATATTTAATATCAGACACCTTGGGGTTCTGTTTTTGTTTACTATGCCCTTAAAATATAGTATTTTTAAGGACACTGTGTGGTCAAAAGTATGTGGACCCCTCTCGTTGAATTCATTATTAATTATTAATCATTCATTATTGAGTTCAGGTGTTTCAGCCACACCCATTGCTAACATGTGTATGAAGTCAAGCACATAGCCAGGGACTATAAATGGGGCAGTATCATAGGGTGCCAGCCTTGCCACCAGGCAATGGCCTACCCTCCATTGTATGACTTACTACAGAGTTCCAAATTGCCTTTGGAAGCAACATCAGCACAGAAAACTGTGCATCAGAGGTTTCATTAAAAGGGGTTCCCATGGCTGAGCGGCTGCACATGAGCCAAGATCACTATGTACAATGCCAAGCGTTGACTGGAGTGGTGTAAAGCACACCACCACTGAATTACACTTCACTATCTAGTAGTCTGATCACATCCTCCATTGACCTCTTAGTCACCTGAGGAACAGATGTTCTTTTGTTATTCCTCACATATCACATTAA
Organism: Semaprochilodus insignis; assembly: GCA_034552555.1. Lineage (NCBI taxonomy): Eukaryota > Metazoa > Chordata > Actinopteri > Characiformes > Prochilodontidae > Semaprochilodus > Semaprochilodus insignis. The sequence continues at coordinate 5,968,516 of CM067481.1, forward strand.
TACGTGAGCATCATGGTCTGGAATGTGTGCTTGCATCCACAATTTCCAACCTCGCTTACTGAAGTCATTCCCATAGATCGGAATGCAGGTGTCATTTCGGGTCCAAAACACTAGCCGGTTAAGTCCCAGTGTTCCCCAATAATGAACCCTCTTTCAAAGCTGCTTAGATCTTTTCCTCTTGCCATCTTGACCAAAAATAGGTCAACTGGACCTGCTCAGCATTTTATAGATGCTAATAGAGCATGGTGGGATGTTAAATGCTTAGCAGTATCATGCAGCACACCTATCTGGAAGCATTCACAATGTTTCTCTGCTTGGTTATTAAGATTTTTCCTTAAGTGGTCATTTACACTCATCATCAAAAGAATAGCTGCACCCAGAAGTAATCAACCGACAGGAATGAAACTTGGTGGGTGGGTTTGACATCGTGAGACATGCAAATGATGTAAATTTCACGCTCAACCGCACATGTGACATAAGCAAGGACAGGTCTTATTGTGGACCTGACTGACCCAACAGCCACGACAGCAGACATTCAGTGAGCAGTGATGCCTTCCATGCGTCATCCACTACGCAGGACTACATGTACGCAGACCGTTATGAGGACTGCCCTTAACACCACATCAACGTCACCAAAGACTGCAGTGGTGACGTGTCAGACTCTCATGGTAGTGACTCAGAATGAAAGCAAGTCATTGACGAGTAAGTCATTGTCACTGAATTCAGTGACGAGTCCCGCTTTGGTCAGCGCCAAGATGAATGGTTTGCTGTCACGTGTCACTCTGCCTCCACCACTACCGCACAATCTGCAGGAACTGTGTGAGAATATTCAAGCTGCATGGGATGGATTATCACAGGACACCATTAGGTACCTCTACAACTCCATCTGGCATGGTGCCAGACACTACTTCTGTATGTGTAGCTCAATGAATATTGTCCATATCAGTCTAAATGTATCATCATTTATTGTTCCTGGTAACCTTTATCTTCCTTCCCAATAGCACTGCAATCCCACACTTCCTTCTGGGTGCAGATATTCTTTTGACGATGAGTGTACATAAAAGATAAAGCAGCCATTTTAGTAACTTAGTTTCCACTAAACTAACAATGTTTGCATAAAACAACCATCAATTTCCATAAGCGAGGAAAAGTGAGTTTTCCATGATCTGGGTTCTGTTAAAGTCCATCATTGTATATTTTATTTCCCTTTATCCTCAGTGACCAAGAGCTAAGGCTGAAACCTATAAGTTGATTGTCCATACGAAGAGTTAATTGATTGTTTGTCCTTGTCTCTGAGTGACGACACTTGGTTTAGTGTTGCCAAACCAGCTGCTAAGATGCAGTATAATAGTGGCCGTGACGGCCGCTGAGTCACTCTGGATAAATCTGTTATTTTGTCATTAGTTCCATCGCTGCATCCATTTGCTTTTATCGCTAATTTCTTTCCACCTGTGGCTATTAAGCTCGAAAATCGCTCACTTTACAAACACTTGAAATGACAAAAACGCTTCGAACAACAAAATAATGAAGGTGCTCCTCGCTGGAACCGCCGAGTGACTTTTTGAAGCGTTTTTGAAAACAGGAAAGAGAACAAAAGCCGAGCACTGACTATCACACTGCAGTCTAAACCAATGTGCTGTCTGAGACACATCTGCCCTCATTGCTCTTTATTGCGCTTCTACGCTTATTCAGATGATCAAACAGATCTTTATGGCACGTGGCTTGGCTTCATTCGGCTCCATCCAAACAGAGTCCCGGAGCGCATTTGCAGAAGCCCGTTTGATCCTTTCTCTACAGCCATTCAGAAGCCAATCTTCTCCGAGTGGCAAATATAAAACAAATCAAACTCAAACAGAACCTGCTATGTAGGTCCTGGATGATGGATGAGAGTCTAGTTGAGGTCGGCGAAGGTCAATTGAAACTGAGCTAGAGAGCACTATTAGTAATCTTTGTCAAGTACATAAAAGAGCCTGTGTTTCCAGGGTCCTCTATTCCCAAGGATCTAGGTTCAAAGGGTTTTTGTGTTTGCAGAGTACTATATTAACATGGTCCAGTGTTCTCAGGGTTCTATTTTCCCAAGGTCCAGTTTTCCCAGAGAGCTATGTTTCCAGAGTTCTGTCTTCCCAGTTTTCTATTTTGCCAGGGTTCTACCTTCCTAGGAGCCTACGTTCCCAAAGTTCTTTGCTTCCAGGGTCCCATGTTCTCAGGGTTCTAAGTATCATTGGTGCTATATTCTCAGGCTGCTATGTTTCCAGGGTCATATATTTCCAGTGTCCTGTGTTCTCAAGGTTCTATGTTTCCAGGCTCCTATGTAGCCAGGGTTCTATTACAAATGTTCTTTGTTTCCAAGTTCCTGGTTCCTAGAGTCCAATATTCCTGGTGTCCTATGTTCCCAGGGTCATATGTTTCCAGAGTTCTATGTTTGACAGGATCCTATATTCACAGGAGCATTTGTTCCCAGCATCATATGTTTACAGGGTCCAGTACTTGAAGAGAACCGTTTCCAGGGTCTAATATTCCCAGAGTCCTATGTTCCCAGTGTTCTATATTACCAGTGTTATATATTTCCAGGGTCCAAAATTCCCAAAGTTCTTTGTTTTCAAGGTCCTGGTTCCTAGGGTCCAATATACCCGGAGTCCTATGGTTCCAGGGTCACATGTTTCCAGAGTCCAGTTCTCAAGGTTCTATGTTTCTAGGGTCCTATGTTGCCATAGCTCTATGTAGCCAGGGTTCTATTCCAAAAGTTCTTTCTTTCCAAGGTCCTGGTTCCTAAGGTGCAATATTCCCGGAGTCCTATGTTCCCAGGGTCATATGTTTCCAGAGTTCTAAGTTAACAGGGTCCAATATTCCCAGGGGCATTTTCTTCCCAGCTTCATATGTTTACAGGGTCCAGTACTTGAAGACAACTGTTTCCAGGGTGTAATGTTCCCAGAGTTGTATCTTACCAGTGTCCTATGTTCCCAGTGTTATATATTGCCAGGGTCCAAAATTCCAAAAGTCATATGTTCATTTCGTACTTCAGACAAAGTAAAATGGCCTACAGTAGGAGCTAGCTATCTCAATACAGATGTCAAACTTTGTTGTCTTTTCTGTTTCTGACTGACCTGTTGCTTCCATCCTGAATCAGTTATTTAGAGTGCCACCTTTCTGCCCCAAGCTTGCCAACAATTTTAGTTAATTACAACATACCATTTACTATGCATATGTTTATATAATTTTAGACCAGTTGTCTGACTATGGGGCTGTGCTCCAGTTTATTCTGACTTGATAGCTGTCCAGGACAACTGACAGTCCAGTCCATGGGAAATGTCCTGGTCCTCCCAATGTTTCTGGAAATGCTGATTCCAAGCTTTTGAATTGTGACTCCAATTGTGAATTCCATGGATATGGTTGGTTAAAGTGCCTGTAACTGTGACCTTTGGCTTTGGTATAGCTAAGCCTGATAATGCCTAGTCACGCAATCCAAAGCCTGATACAAATGTACTTCCATCACTGTCTGATACTCAACGAGCTGAACCGAACTGCAAATTGAATCATGCAAATCAGGCAGAATAATTCTGTGATGGAGGCGGAGGGGGAGTGTGGGGGAGTGTGGGGGCGGTGGGATTGGTGGTTCCTTCTAAACAATGCGTGCCCACTTTGCAAAAATCTCATTCCACTCATCATTATTATGAATTCAGTGATTAGGATAAGTAGGGAGATGCATCAATATTTCAAACTGTCACTCTCATCCCGGCATACCAATGAACTTGGAGGTGCGAATGTTTATTAGCACAGAGGAAATGTTAATGCATCTGGCAGCCTGTGAAAGTCAGGCTGATGTACCGAGCGAAGTTGAATGTCAGCTTTCACAGGTTCCTTTCCTCCACGCTTCTTAGGCCGCAGTAATTTTCCGATCACAGTTTGTACTTTTTTGGTGTCGTTGCCTTATTTTTGAACCATTTAACATACATTAACCATGAGCCGTGTTCTGACACGAGCGCCTGTTCTCACTCTGGTTTATATGTATGGGCAAACTCTCTGACTTCAGGAATCTCTGCTCCTTTGAAGATGGATTCAACAATATCCAAGTTCCTTTGACTTTCAGAGAGTAAACATGGCTGATGAAAGCAAGACTTCCTCAATGAAACTATCCAAGCATCTGCCTCTCAAGTCAGAAAAAAGATATTGCTGCTTGTCTGATCTTTTCCCTGAAATCTAACCACAAGAAATTCCGTTCAAGTTCCAGTTTAGACACCATGTAGGCATCAGCGAGTCTAATGTCAGCGATCAGGTCACGTAAAGAAAAGAAAAACTTCTCAAATCTCATTTTTACATTAGAATCTTTCCTCTAGAGTCCACAATTATACTCTACTGTGGCCAAAAGTGTGTGGACACCATGACATCTGCATGAGCTTCTTGGATCTCCCATTCCAAAACTATGGGCACTACTTTGCAGCTGCCCCCTTTGCAGCTATAACAGCCTCCACTCTACTCTGAAGGCTTTCCACAAGCTTCTGGAGTGTGTATGTGGAAAACCCTTAAACCTTAAGCTCCATAATGACTTTAGTGAGGAGGGGCTCTGTGCAGATCACTGGAGTTCCTCCACACTAAAGTCATTATGGAGCTTGCTTTGAGCACAGGGGCACAGTCATGCTGGAGCAGGAAAGGGTCTTCCCCAAACTGCTGCCTTAAAAGTGGAAGCATGTAATTGTGTAGACAGTCCTTGGATGATGTAGTATTAAACCTTGAAACCCTACAAAGCAGCCCCAGACAATGAGCTTTCCTCCACCAATCTTTGCTGTTGGCACCATACCTTCTGGCATCCCATGTTTTAACTGCTGAGTTCAATGTCGGTGTGCTTTATACCAGCCCAGCCAACACTTAGCACTGCACATAGTAATCATAGACCTTGGAGCAGCTGCTCAGCCATGGTCATGGAAACCATGGTCATGGAAAGCCATTTCACGAAGCTCCTGATTGGGCTGATGTTGCTTCCAGTCGTCAAAGGTTGTCCACAAACTTTTGGCCATGTTATGTATGTTTGTGTGTGTCTGCCATCTTTCTATGATCATTTTCAACTGCTTTATCCATCAGAATTGAATAGTCTCTCTTTAAGACTGATATACTGGTTTGTGCAAAAGTTTGAGCATCCCTGTTCAAATACATGTAGCTACTGAGTTTCCAAAAACATAAGTAACACATTCTCTAGAGAACACACTTCTACACATGTTTACAATTACTGTTTATTTGCTGAATTTACAGTACAGGAGAGAAAACCAGGAAACATAGTCTTTGAAAATGTTTCATTTTTTCCAATATGTTCAACTTCGGTAAATAAATACACACTGTGTGTAAAATGTGCAGTAAAATGCCATATACTATATATGATAGTTCTCTTTTGAGGCATATTAGACAGTTAACACTGCTTAACTTTTTAAAAGGTTCAAAATAGGTTCAGGTTGGAAGGCTCCTGATGTCTGGAATCTTTTTGGGAGGCTGCATGGATACACTTGCTTCCCAACAGTCAGGAACAGTACAACATTTGACTGCTTTTCTTTAATCCTCCACTCATGGCCGCTGGAACAATGAGGGTGAGCATTAAGCAAGTATTTCACATTTCAGGTTACTGGGGCAATGCCCCACCACTTTTTGATCGATTTCAGACCTCAGCAAAGTTTGCTTACCAGCATAACCAGCATAATAGAACATAGGGTCAGACCCAACACTGACACTGTTTACTGGGACATAGTAAGCACAAGCAAGTAAGCACAACATCTTCAGGAAATGTGTATATATATATATATATATATATATATATATATATATATATATATATATATTTCTG
>CM067481.1:5998541-6014963 GCA_034552555.1 Semaprochilodus insignis
GAACGTCCCTGTCTCTCTCTCCGGCTCCTCGCCAAAGAGGGCCCTCTTATACAGTCTTTAGGTGTTCACAGCTGGAATACATTATCAATGAGCTCACGTGAATGTGACATACATAAGCAAAACAAAGTATCACACAATGGCCTCATTCTTTACCTTCTTCATCTTCTCTGATCGTTTCCATATGTTGCTCTGTTTTTCTGACCAGTCTAGAGTTCAACCTGTCCAGCAAAACACCTCAATGATATGAGGCCCTCTAAAGAAAAAATCTAACCATTCTGGCCAGTTACTTCTTATATAAGAGTACAATGCTAATATGTAAGGAGTAAAATACACTTCAAGACAAAAGCGGGACTCGTCACTGAAGATGACCCGCTGCCATTCTGAGTCACTCCATGACAGTCTGGCACAACACCGTTGCAGTCTTTGGTGACGGTGACGTGGTGTTATGGTCAGTCGTTGTAACCGTCTGTGTGCATGTAGTCCTGCATCATGCAGCCGTCTGCCAATGGCGCTGGCACTAACAGGATGACTCATGGAGGGCATCACTGCTTGCTGAATGTCTGCAATCGTGGTTGTTGGGTCGGTCAGGTACAGCGATAAGGTCTGTTCTTGCTTACGTCACATGCACGGCTGAGCGTGAAACTTGAATCATTGGCACGTCTCATCATGCCTTTAAATGATGTAGCACCCCCGGTAGTCTAGGTAGCTACTTCGTTTGAATTACACTTGCAGGATTGCAATTTTAGAGCTGCATAAGAGGTGCAATTCCTGACTTACCACCACATTATAACAAATTACCCGTAAACTGTGAATAGGGAGAGGATTGTCAGCTCCGCTTCAGATTCACCCAGCGTCCATTATCAAGCATTTCACCATCACAGAGCTTTTGCTTCCCACGGTAAGTGATATTGAAGAACCTCAATGCAGTTTATTGTGTGCCAGGCTCGTTTAATTCCAGCCCAAGTCTAAGGCTGAAGAGCTGCCTGATTGCTTCGTATGATTATGACAATTCCACTTGTTTGATCTGACCTCTTTTTCAATGCCTGCTTTGGTTTTCTACTTTCTAAAAGATCTCTGAAGTTGTGGAGATAGCAGGTGTATGCTGCAAACCATGCAGTTATCAACGATTCTCATAAAAGCCTACTCACCAGTGTCTATGGTAACAAGCATGATTAGAAACGGACACGGACAATAAGACCACCGGCAAGCCAGGATCCACCCATTATTGTACTCAAAGTCTGATGAGCCACGTTTAAACCAGGAGTGGGAAACTGCAGTGCAGTGGCTCTTAACACATCCGCTAAACCTGGTAATTAGCTGCGCAGTTAAATCAGGTGTTTTTGAGTCCTGAAAAAGCTGCCCACTCAAACTCACCTGAGGTGTAGTCATACTGGAGCCATGAAAGCTTTGCCACAAGTTCTGCCAGGAAGGCTCCAATGCTATGTCACTCACTCACTCACTCACTCATTTGTCTTGACCACCTGTCTTTAAAAGGATTTAACTTTTCGCTCCTCAAGTGCAAGTCTTTAATATGAACGAATTGGTACAAACAGAAATCAAAGATACTAGTGTGGGACTAATTTATGTTTTTTTGCTTAAACCTCCCCCTAAAATTCTAACATTTTGTTTATTTTGTCAACTTCTTATTTTCACTGTGCATTGTAAGTCAGGGCAGGATGCTTTGCTACAGGACAAATATAAGGAATCTATTGCTCACGCAGGCATTTAGGTGCTTAGTGCAGCTTAGGGGTCCTGTACACGCTGTTGTATTGCTATGTGCTGTGTACAGCCGCATTTGGCAGAGCTGACGAAACTTGCCCTGTTTTTAAGCTTTCAGGTGAGCAGAACTGTCTAAGAATGGTGAATACTGATGCTATATGATTGTGTACGACATTACCAGGATTGTAGTAGCAAATGTGAGTCATATGCTGGTTTTGTAAACAAGTGTTTGCTAACCGGATTAATCAGTATTGCTTAACCCAGCAGTGAAACCGTTAATGACTTGTTTGGTGCCCTGAGCGAGTAGCCTGCAAAAAATTGTGATGAACAACATGTCATGCCAGTGAATTAAGAAATGAAACATTGTGTAAAAGCATTCTGTAAAAGTTCACGGTGTAGTTTGCGTATAGTGAGTGTATATCACTCCTTGTAGATATTAAAAGTATCCGTAGTGCAGTTTACGGGTCCTGCACATGCTGTTGTATTGCTGTGTACAGCCGCACTGGCAGAGCTGATGAAACTTTCACTGTTTTCATGCTTTCAGCTCATGGACAATACAAGTCAAATCTTTTATTAAAAAAACCCTATGCACATACGGAGGCTCTTTATTTCCCACCACGCGTGTAACACTAAGCAACAAAACATTACTAAGAACAAGGAACAGGGAGACAAAACACAAAGCAGCCATAAAAGGGAACAACTGGGAGTCTAAATACACAAGGGACAACCAGGAACACTGGGAAGGGGCAGAGCTACGAACTAGCGACAGGTGAGGGGTGTGAGAAGAGGGTGGAGACAGGAGGAGCTATAAACCAAAACAAACAGAAGCACATGGCACTGGACAACAAAAGGCACATGGAAGCAACAAGGGAAATAGAGACAGAGAAACCGGAGACAAACAACAACTGAATTTTGTATCACTAAGTTACTAAGAACCATCGGGCTGTGAATGCACTATTACGCTACTCACATGGACCACTGACTGTTAGGCCTGGATCATCAAGTTTTCAGCCCCCGGGCACAAATGGGCTCCTACCTGACTACCTTTTCTGGTGGCCAGGGAGTTTTTATGATGTTGCAGCAGGTTCCAGGTGGGCCACATGGTACCATGATGGCAGTTAGGAATATTAGCACTATAAACACATAAACATTGATTGTTCTGACCAAACTGCATAGCCTGGGTCTCGTGTCATGTTATCTAACTGGTTCTAGAAACAAACCTCTGGAGTTAAATATTACTGTTTGCTATCCTACCTCATGTGAAGAAGGAACGTTAATGTATTAATCTTTCCTCGTTGAATAAAGTCAACAACATATTGTAAAGCTGTACACTGTCCAAACGCACTGTGTCCGGCTATAGCAGGACCAGGGCCCAGCGCACTTTAGTGCTTTCCCTGCTTTGGCACTCCAACAAATCCTACTAATTAGCTGATGAGTTGAATCAGGTCTGCTTAGCCTTGTTCAGACTGTTAGCCCACTTATGTTTTTTTTGACACCTCCAGATTGTATCCGGATTGATTTTTGGTAGTATGAAGTGGTGTTCTTGGGAAGTTGTGAGGGGTTATCCTGTGAGTAAGGTTGAACACTGGCCAGCGTGCTCATGACAAGGTGATTTCTTAATGCTCATGACAAGGTTTTCTTAAGTACTTGCTGTAATCAGTAATATTTCAAATTTTATTTTAGACCAAAAACATTCAAAAGCACCTACAAATACCTAGTTAACAAAAGTGTGATGGTTGGCTCATGGCTTGGCTGTCTGCTGCAGGCTCAAAGTCAAATAAAGTCAAATAAAGTCCTGCCATCATAAAGTTTAGCATTGTGCTACACACTTAAGTTTGAACCTTCTCCAATTCTAAACTGGAACAACACGGTACAAGCAGCAAACCTGAATATTAATCGGGATACATTTTTGTGTTTTCTCAATATAGGTAATAAGCAAATCCATCTCCTTAAACTGCTTTACAAGAAGAGTACAGGAGTACAGTCTGGAAATATGGTCCTGGAATGACCTCAAGGTCTCATCCCAGTCAGCCGTGCCTGGCAAAACTCCAACGGGTGGTGGCTAGGGTGCATGCTAAACAGATGTCTAAGCCACCTCAACTGGAGGAGTAACAGCTCTACTTTGAGCTCCTCCGAGATGACTAAGTTCCCTATCACGTCACGTGTGGCCTGCCACCCTGCTAAGAAAGTGAATTTCCACAGCACTATAATGCTGACATGGACTCCCTGCCACCCCTTACTGTCTATAAGGGCCCTGTGCTGAACCTTGGGAGGTGGTGGGCCAACATGGCCCCCCCACATTGCAATTTTGGGGTGTACCTGACTGGTGTTATGTGGCTGCCTGGCCACCAGGGGCTTGCAGAGGAACACTACCCCAGGCCTGGCTCCAGTGGATTTCCACCGCACTCTGTAATGCCACCATGGACCTCCCCTTACTGTGTATAAGGTCCCCTGTGCTGAACCTTGGGGGGGGTTTGGGCTAACATGGCCCCCCCACAGTGCAATTTCGGGGTGTGGCTGACTGGTGTTATGTGGGCTGCCCAACCACCAGAGGCTTGCTGAGGAACATTAACCCCAGGCCTGGCCCTAGTGGATTTCCACCACATTCTATAATGCTGCCAAGGACCTCCCCACTACCCCTTATTGTCTATATGGTCCACTGTGCTGATCCTTGGAGGGGTGGTGGGCCCACACGCCCCACCCACATTGCTATTTCATGGTGTGCCTGACTGGTGTTACGTGGGATGCCAGGTCACCAGGGGCTTGCCAAGGAACACTACCCCCATGCCTGGCTCCAGGGGATTCCCACCACATTCCATAATGCCGCCACAGACCTTCCTGCCACCCCTTACTGTCTATAAGGTCCCCGTGCTGAACCTTGGAGGGGGGGGGTGTTACCAGGATGCCCGCCCACCGGGGGCATGCCAAGGAAAACTACCCCCAGGCCTGGCTCCAGGGGATGGTCCCGGTAACCCTCTCCCAGGGAGGGTACACAAAATACTATGTCATTTTTCTATAGTGGATTTTGGATTGTGTTGTTTGGGTCTTCACTCCAGACTGGTTTGGCCTGGGAGACCCTACCAGGAGCATACTGCTCTAGACCACATAGGTCTGAATATCCCTAGACTGCACAAGCCCCTTCACCACACCAAGGCCCCAGTCCGGGACGGGGACGATGGATAATGATTTGGAGGAATATTTATACAGAGGTTTATTTATTTATTTGTTTATTTTTGGGAGTTTTGAGGGTTCCAGTCATACAGCCACATTTACCAGGCGGCCTTCTATGGTCTGCACCTATTTTAAGCTCTGGATCTTGCATGGACAATAGATTTCCTCTTGTTCTGGCAGTTCCTGAAATATTCTGTATAACACCAGCCATGCTTTGGTGTGTCAGTAGAGCAAAAAAAAAAAAAAAATCAATGATCCCTAATGAAATCATCACAGTGTTAAACTCACCATGGAGCGGTACACCTCAAACGTCAATATCTCCAGTCAGGCAGATATATTCTATACAAGCGGTCACATAAGGTTAGCAAAACTCAAACAGCCACCTCATGGGTCAATTGAATTCAATGAGAAAATGTCTCTTTACATTTAGATCCTGCATTTCGCCTCCAAAGCCCACTTTCATTAACTTGCTGCCTACAGTTGGGGAAGACCACAAACACACATGCCATGTTTCCATAGAGGAAGGAGCAGCCTGTGTTTTGCTAATGGTTGGTCAAGCAGGCCACAAGCTGAACAGAGTAACTCTAATTTCCACATCATTAGAATGCCCTCACTGGCCACTTTATTAGAAGCACCTACCATTACTACTCTCAACGTAGATGCGACAACAGCAACAGCACTGTGCCTGATACAATCATACTAGCACTACAAACACTATCAGGACAGTGTCACGGCTGTGGTTGAGGATGCTCCACTACCCAGATAATATATGGTCTGCTGAAGTCCAGTTTCTGACCAGAGATGACTGGGATAGAAAATGGCTGACAGATCGTGCATGACAACAGATGGGCTGCAGTCCTATAAGGCAGATGGAGCTCATAAAATGGCCAGTGAGCAAAATAACAGGGTAGGGATTTTTAAAGAAGTGGCCATGACGGGATGTACAAGGTGGGCGTTTCTAATAAAGAGGCCAGTGTATGGAAGTACAAGGTGAGTGTTTCTAATAAACTGGCCAGTAAGTGGAAGTACAAGGTCAGTGTTTCTATTGAAGAGGCCAGTGTGTGGAAGTACAAGGAAGGGGTTTCTAATAAAGTGGCCAGTAAGTGAAAGTACATGGTTGGTGTTTCTAATAAAGTGGCCAGTGGGTGGAAGTACAAGGTGAGTGTTTCCAATAAAGAGGCCAGTGTATGGAAGTACAAGGTGAGTGTTTCTATTAAAGCAGCCAGTGGGTGGAAGCACAGGGTTGGTGTTTCTAATAAAGTGGCTGTGCGTGGAAGTACAAGGCCAGTATCTAATGAAATGGCAAGTAAGTGTTAGTACAATGTAGATGTTTCTAATAAAGTGGCCAGAGACTGGAAGTACAAGGTCAGTGATTCTAATAAATTAGCCAGTGTGTGGAAGTACAAGGTGAGTGTTTCTAATAAAGTGGCCAGTAAGTGGAAGTACAAGGGTGGTGTTTCTAACAAAGTGGCCAGTAAGTGGAAGTACAAGGGTGGTGTTTCTAATGCAGTGGACAGCATGTGGAAGTACAAGGTGAGTGTTTCTATTAAAGAGGCCAGTGTGTGGAAGTACAAGGTAGGTGTTTCTAATAAACTAGCCAGTGTGTGGAAGTACAAGGTAGGTGCTTCTAATAAACTAACCAGTGTGTGGAAGTACAAAGTAGGTGTTTCTAATAAAGTGGGCAGCGGGGGGGAAGTACAAGGAAGGGGTTTCTAATAAAGTGGCCAGTGAGTGAAAGTACAGGGTTGGTGCTTCTAATAAGGTGGCCAGTGGGTGGAAGTACAATGTAGGTGTTTCTAATAAAGTGGCCAGTGTGTGGGAGTACAAGGTAGGTGTTTCTAATAAAGTGGTCCGCAAGGGGAAGTCCAAGGAAGGGGTTTCTAATAAAGTGGCCAGTGAGTGGAAGAACAAGGGTGGTGTTTCTAATAAAGTGGCCAGTGAGTGGAAGAACAAGGTTGGTGTTTCTAATAAATTGGCCAGTGAGTGGAAGTACAAGGTGAGTGTTTCCAATAAAGAGGCCAGTGTATGGAAGTTCAAGGTCAGTGATTCTAATAAACTAGCCAGTGTGTGGAAGTACATGGTAGGTGTTTTTAATAAAGTGGCCAGTGAGTGAAAGTACGAGGTTGGTGCTTCTAATAAGGTGGCCAGTGGGTGGAAGTACAATGTAGGTGTTTCTAATAAACTGGCCAGTGTGTGGGAGTACAAGGAAGGGGTTTCTAATAAAGTGGCCAGTGAGTGAAAGTACAGGGTTGGTGTTTCTAATAAAGTGGCCAGTGGGTAGAAGTACAATGTAGGCATTTCTAATAAAGTGGCCAGTGAGTGGAAATACAAGGCTGGTATTTGCAAATGTGCTGGTGCTACATTCGAGTCATAATGTGTAGCTTATCTTTCCTGGGTAAAGCAGTGTGAGATTTTGGAACTCTACATAATTAATGATTACTGTTATAAACCAAGACATGTGAATATTTATGGGGGGTATAGATGTGTGTGTGATTGGATACGAGTATCTATGTGTTATGTACATTTGTGAGGTTGTGTTGGGTTCCCCGCAGTACAAATGAAAACCCACTCTCTGTAACTGTTCCAGATAAGTGGACAAGAACGCTATTAAATTTATCAGCGAATATCCTTCCCCACCCAGCCTATTGCATTGCAACCAACAGAATCTCCACCTGGAGATAGCAGGCTGCTTTTCACACTGCCTAGCACCATCTTCCCAAAAACGAGATAAAAGACCAGGGTCTGCGGCCTCAGCAAGGAGTGTTGATTTGACGCAATCTCAAGCCATAATCAGGCCACGCTGTATCAGATCAGTCCAACTTTTTCAGCTGGTTATTCAATTTTCCCCATTCAGTCCTAGTTTTTTTCCAGACGCTATCTCAGCCTGGAAATCAAGACTATGGCTTAGAGGGACACATGGAAGATGTAAGAGACAGTGGCAGCATAACCTGTGATATACACTTACCGTCAAAGGAATAGCTGCATCCAGAAGGAATCAGCCAACAGGAATGAAACTTGGTGGGTAGTTTTGACATCATGAGACATGCAAATGATGAAGTTTCACGCTCGGGCATACATGTGACGTAAGCCAGGACGGGCCTTATCATTGTACCTGACTGACCCAACAGCCACGATTGCAGACATTCAGTGAGAGGTGATGCCCTCCATGAGTCATCCTGCACCATTAGCAGATGGCTGCATGACGCAGGACTACACGCACGCAGACCGTTACGCCGACTGCCCTTAACACCACGTCAACGTCACCAAAGACTGCAATGGTGTCGTGCCAGACTGTCACGGAGTGACTCAGAATGGCAGCGGGTTATCTTCAGTGACGAGTCCCACTTTTGTCTTGGTGGAGATGACCAACGAATCCGTGTGTGGAGGCAGTGTTGTCATGCGTCACACGTTCAGGTGGCCTGGTGTCACTCCACCTCCACCCCTACTGCACAGTCTGCAGGAACTGTGGGAGAATATTCAAGCTGCATGGGATGGATTATCACAGGACCCCATTAGAAACCTCCAAGACTTCTGGCATGTTGTGTTAGCAAACATAGTGGCCCGACGCCATACTGAGAGACACTACTTCTGTATGTGCAGTACAGTAAATATTGCCCGTATCAGTCTAAATATTCTCCAAATAGCATTGCAGTCTGACCCTTCCCTCTGGGTGCGACTGTTTTATTTGGACACCGTGTAAAGAAAGTGAAACAGATTTAGTGCAGCTGAAAATGCATTATGGTAAATTTAGTCATGATATTGATAACCAAAGCGAGCCGCGATCCCTACAGCGGTGTCATGTTCCAACAACTCATTACAGCCGAAATGAGATTTGCTGTCCAGATTGTGCTGCGCCGTGTTGCTACTTCATTTTCTGACTCACAGCAAGTAGATAAACGATCCAGCAGCCAGAGGCCAGCCTCACCCCTGCACGCTCTCCAGAGGCCCCAGGAGACTGCTTTCTGCTTTCTGCTTCTTTAATGGACGTATTGTCTAATTGAGGCTTGGCCTCCACGCGCCGCATTCAGATTAACTCATCTTATTTCAGACACTCAGACACATCGTAACCCCATACTGTCACCGGCAGCACGGCCAAAAGCAACAGCCTCCTCTTCCAACAGGATACTACTGAATTGATGAAGCCATGGTGAAGCAACCCACATTACAGGGGCCCTGCATAACCCAGTTCATTAGGCTGCGCTGGCTTGCTTAATATAGAACAGATCAGAACAACCCGCCAAGAAGCTAAGCCCCTTCCCAATAGTAAACGCATGATTAGATGTGACACCCAAGAGGAGCGGAGAGATATTTTCCATATTTGGGAACTTTTTATTTCAGAACGATAACAAAAAGGGTCCCTCTAAAAAAGACCAGTCTCAAAATTTCCTGATTTTTCCAGCCGGATGAGGCCGGAAGGCCTGTCAGTGCAATGATGAGATACAGCCGTATGCAAATGTTTGAATGCTCTTGGTCAATTGGCACATTTACTTGACTAAGTGTTAATAAGTTAACACGACCTCTACAGGGAACACGCTTAACTATGGAGCTTTTTTAGGATCATTTTTAGGGCACAATTTCTGTTTACCAACTGAAGAAAATAGAAATGCAATTCCAAAAAAAAGTTAGGAGAGATAAAATGCCAAAACAGGAAGCCTTGTCTTTTACAGTACAAGGAGGAGATATTCAACCCGCTCAGGATGATAAAGTCACATGCAGCATCAAAGAATAAATACCTGAGGAACGCTGCATGCTACAGACTTTTATTTTGCCAGGAAGGGTGGCATTGTTCCATTGACAAGTTAGGAATGCAGCCTCTGGTTGGTTGACAAGTAAGGAACACAGCTTCTGATTGGATGTAAAGTCAGAAAAGCAGCCTATGATTGTTTGACAAGTCAGGAACACAGCCTCCGATCAGTCAACAAGTCAGGAACACAGATTCTGATTGGTTAACAGGTCAAAGACAAAGCCTCTGACTGAGAGACAAGTCAGGAACACAGCCTCTGACTGATAGACAAGTCAGAAACACAGCTTCTGATTGGTTGAAAAGACAGGAAAGCAGCCTCAGATTGGATAACAAGTCAAAGACACAGCCTCCGATGGATGGACAGGTCAGTAACACAGCCTCTGATTGGTCAACAAGTCAGTAACACAGCCTCTGATTGGTCAAAAAAGTCAGGAAAGCAGCCCATGACCAGTCGACTAGTCAGGAACGCAGATTGGTCGACAAGTCAGGAATGCTGCCTCTGATTGGTCAACAAGTCAGGGGTGGAGCTTCTGTTTGGTCAACAAGTCAGGAACATGGCCTCTGATTGGTCAACACAGTCAGTAACACAAGCTTCAGTTTAGTAAAATAAATTAGAGTAAAAAATAAATAAATAAATAAACAACCCAAAAATACCCGCCACATTCCATCTCTAAATCCAGTGCTGAGGGCTCTGTTTCTCCAGGAATTTAAGCAAACCTTGGTGACAACAGTTTCCAGGATGGTACATACGCCAGTGAAATAATGCTCATTAATAATGTCAGAGATGATCATTTTTAACCACAAATATGAGCAAATCTGTCCCACTGTTCAGCCCTGTGTTCACGCTCCGCTTCAGCTTTAAACTCGTTTTATTGGTCGCCTTGTTAAAAGTGACACATGACGAGCGAGCCGAGCAGGTTTAAACTCGATGGAGTGGAAACTCTGGTGGGTCTGTTTGGCTGCAGTAGTGCTGTATTTAAGAATGGGCAGTAGTTTCGGTCACTGTCCATAACAGTCACTGTCCATAACGGAAGCTGTTCATTGCTACTGTTTATGATTCTGCATTAATGAACCCGGAAGTGTGAGAATGGTCTATTGCTCCCAATTTACATAAACACTTCACTCAGCTTTGTTGCATTGCCAACATTCGTGCTGCCCTCTGTTGCTGGAAATCAGCAGGTCTTATTGAAAATGAATGACCTTCAGCTGCTTTGTAGCATCACTGCCAGTTTGAACGGGGGTAGTTACTGTAATTTGAGGACTGACTACTTTACTGCACTACAGACAAATTGAATGTAATTACAGTAACCCGTTACCCCCAACACTGCTCATACTTGCCAACATTAGGCTGTGAATAAGAGGGAGATTTCTGGGTAATCGCATGTACAATATACAAATGTCTTACTTTCAACACGAAGCAGGGGGGTTGCACACGTCAGGCAGGGCTTTTTGCACATGCTTTCTGGTTTGGATAGCCATGAATCAGGATACATATGCCACACAGAAACTGAGATACAGCGGGAGCTAAGATGGACGCATTCGGGAGCTTAACTGGAGAAATGATCAATTGGGAACGCAGCGGAAGAAAGGGTTAAAAATAGGGAGACTCCTGGGAAAATCAGGAGTGTTGGCAAGTATGGTACCTTGAAGATAGACAACAGAGTTCATGAAATCAGTCAGTTAGCTGATAGGTCTACACAACACTGGGAAAAACTGCCATTGCCATTTTATTTCCGTGCAACATATACACCCATCAGCCATTAAAACCACCTCCTTATATCAAATATACACATATATATACATGCCTGTCACAACTGGTATACAGTGTCATTGGTTTCATCCAGCTTAGGCACAGATGGAAAATATGGACACCCTGAAAGACTGGCATGACTGATGGAGTTACTCGCCTAGTATTTGAGACTTGCTTGTCTAATTGTAGTAAAATAAGGCATTAAAATAAGACTTTATCAGGTGAGGAGTTGAGATCAGGTGTAATTTGGTGACCTGGATGGCTGAAAGACCTTCACAGATAAGTGAGCTACAGTACTTTGGTGCAGCTGAAGTTTAGCAATCATTAAAACCCGGAATAACCTACTGAATAAGTCCTAACTCCCCTCCTAGCTGACACTTGAGTAGACTGGAGAGGGATGGATGACTGTTAGCCGCAGTCCACGGGCCAAAAAAAAATCTCATCAACCCTTAAAGGTGCAGTGTAATGGCCCTCACTGTCTACTTTCATTTGCAGTGGAACAATGAAAGTGGCTTCAGCCAGGAACAGCCCCTGACAGATGTACTGTTTAGTGCCGACGAGTGCCAGCCATAACGCTTCCCCAATGACATCTGGAATCGATACATTTTCTCGGCGGATTTCAGATGAGCCCGCTGTGATTGGCTGCGCACACCAGGCGTGAAGGAGGAACACCGTAAATCCCGCCTCAGCACGTCTCCATGGCTATTTGACTTTTGAAAGAGGAAAATGATCAGATCCCATTTAAAAAAGGCTCCACTTGTTCATATGGGGGCTGACTCGGTTCTACTTATAGAGCTGATGTTGCTGTTGTTAGGAAAATGGCCAAGGTGGGAAAAGTACATAGAAACTGTGTGTATACGTGTGTCCTGTGTCAAAATCCTACTCAATTAAGAGTTAAGTAACTTGGCACTATCCCTCACTCAGTCTCCTCAGCAGCACCCGCACTGCATGGCTGCTCCTCATCTTCCTCATGGGTGCAGGCCAATAAACAGTACTGTGTCCTGCACAAATATACACTCATCATCAAAATTATAGCTGCACCCAGAAGGAAGTGTGGGATTGCAGTGCTATTGGGAAGGAAGATAAAGGTTACCAGGAACAATAAATGATGATACATTTAGACTGATATGGCCAATATTTACTGAGCTACACATACAGAAGTAGTGGCATCAGGCCATCATGTTTTGGCTTGGAGATATAGAGGGTCCTAATGGTGTCCTCTGATAATCCATCCCATGCAGCTTGAATATTCTCACACAGTTCCTGCAGATTGTGTGGTAGGGGTGGAGATGGTGTGACACCAGGCCTTCTGGACGTGTGACGCATGGCAACAAACCGTTCATCTTGGCACTGACCACGGTGCCTCCACACACGGATTCGTTGGTCATCTCCACTAAGACAAAAGCGGGACTCGTCACTGAAGATGACCCGCTGCCATTCTGAGTCACTCCATGACAGTCTGACACAACACCATCACAGTCTTTGGCGATGTTGACGTGGTGTTAAGATCAGTCATCATAATGGTCGCTGTCCCATGATGTCAAACCTACCCAGATGTCTATTAGGGGTGGTAAATAGCCACGCTTGAGAGGTTTCATTAGCTAATCCACTGCTCTGTTGAGAACGGTCTGCTAGCCAAATAGTATGAGGGTGCATGACAAAAGATGGGCTACATTCTGAAATTGTATACCCATGTAGCAGACCAGTAGAGCAGGTGGAGTTTGCAGAGTGGTCAGTGAGTGGAAGAACAATTTAGATGTAGCATCTGCAAGATTAGCCATGTTAGCTCTCTTTATAATAACCATTCAAAGCTACTAAACTGGTGGCCTGTTTCAGGTCTTTCTCTCATTCTGGAAAATAACCATAAACAATTCATAAACACATGTCGTTTTTGAAGTATAACATGTACATGATTGCTTGTGAATTACATGTTCTAGTAAATGGCTGAAAATGTTTCATATACATATAACATATAATCCAGCCACCGTTTGCATAAGAATAATGCTCTGGTTTATTGTGAAACCCAGCTAGACCACAAAAGGCCAAGCACCAGAAGGAGTCAGCGTCAATTAGCATGCCATTAGCGCCTCATACTGAACGTTATGGGTGCTTGACTCAGTTTTCCCTCTGAAATGGTCTTCATTAAGTATTTAAACCTAACTTGTACAACATTCAGGTTCATTTACAACTCTGACTGACTTTCCGCTAGGAACCGGAATAGCCTCTTCAGCGGTCAGTATGTGGGTCACTGAGATGATTGCATTCGAGCCACAGAGTCTGAATCTTTTGACGTGCAGACTGTAAAGTGTGTCGAGGCTCGTCGGCCAAGCCTGTACGGCGAGGAGAGACATTTTGGACAAGGGTGATTTGCATTAATGAGAGGAGCGGTGCTGATCCAGGAGTGGGGTTTAATTAGCTGTTCTCCGCATCCAGAATCGTCCGAGATCACCCATTCCCGAATCCGCTGGGACGTGTCATTAGTGACTACTGCTGGATCCGCTACACCCCGACGTTACATCATCAGTGGAACTGTCATTTATGTGACGTTCCTGTCACTCCGCACTCCTCAGGTTCGGGATCCTTCTGCAAGAGGTAAACGGGGGTTTCATGTCTCAGGAGCATCAAATCGATGACGGTGTGAACTCGCTGCCATATAAGCCTTTGATTTCGTTTACCCCAGAAGGTTAAATTGCACAGGGATCTCTGAATATTTCATCACTACTGGTGAACTCTCGCTGATGTTATACTATGATAGCTTCAGGGTGACCCTGGAACATCATACAGCCTATATAAAAATAAACCCCTGTAAACATATTTGCCTTGGAGTCCACGAATAATATCACTGGTAGTGACACCAACACATTTACTGCCTGTATGGACTTGGAGAATGCATTTACTGCATTACTGAAGGTGCTCCTGATTGGCTGGGGGTCTGCTTTTCTTCTTTTGGGCAGTGTGGGCACTTTTAAACAATGAGAACAGCTTATGAAATATCGCTATCTATAATAAGTCATGGCAATAGCCCACCCACTGACCAAGGCCCAATCCCATTTCACTCCTTACCCCTAACACTTAGCCCTACCTCTCTGTTTTGCGCATTCACATCTAGGTGTAGGGTTGTCCCGATTGCTGTTGAGATACAGGGGCAGGGCGAAGTGTTAGGGCTACATGGCCCTTCAAACAGAGATTTTCAGAGGCACACTCCAAACAGAGTGTTTTGAGAAAATTCCCAGAATGTACAAGAATGCACAAGCGACCAAAGAGACCCATAAATATAAGTATTTTCTCTGTTAAAAAGCCGCTGTAATGTAAGATAACCATTGTAAAAGTGTTTTATGGTAATTTTCTTCATAACACGCATAAAAATCACTAGTAATACGCTGAGGTCTCGGTCGCTACCTAATGTGAGCAGTTACGTTCTGGTACCTGAGGTTGCTGTACCATTTAAGGTGGAACGGGGAAATTCGATCATGAAGCTGAAGCTAAGTTCAGCTTCACATCACTGAAGACTTCTTGGTGCCGATAATAAATAATTGTCATCCGCCTCTTTGAAGGCACATGATGCCCTAAATGTATTTAAGCAGTGAGGAGCTGAACTTTACCCTCCTCTGCTGTCACTGCAGACTGGCAGGGTCGCCTACAGAGCATCACTAGTAGCCTGTTAATGAAGTCATGTAGTTTTTTGTTTGGTGACTCGTTAGATTGATCAATGCATAAAAAAGTTGTAAATGAATTGGGAGCGGCAGACAATCGCAAATAGATGCCTACAGCCCACACAAGTGAGACCACCACAACTGGAGGCGGCATTTTGGAAATGGCTGGAAAACCTTGTCTCGTCTGTTTGCATAAAAGCAGCTGACGACAACAGATGACGTATCCGGTTCTCGAAGGGTTATCCCATTTCATAGGGGGAAGATTTCAACCACTACCGCTTGGAACTCAGTTTCAAGGGGGAGGGTTACACTCGACAGCACTTGGGATTGGGCCCAAGTCTCCTCCATCATACAGTGGCTGCGTTTGTTTTTGACTTAGCCTGACTGTAGCTGACTCAATGGTTAGCATGAGCTGCCAATTGCTGCAGGAGTGGGGTGTAAAAACACTGCCGTCAAGTCAGACACAGTCTACTAGAGTTCACAACAATGGCTGATCTTGTGGCATTTGCCTTTTTGATTGCAAATAGCCGATCAAATAATCAATCAAATAAATGGCAGCCCCTTTGAGAGATATAACCATGGGAGATAACCGATCTGGAGATCCCAGAAAAACATATGTAACATGACACACACATCGTGTTTGTCATCAGAGACTGCAGCCACTGAGGGTGATGTTCTGATGTCACAAAGCGTGTTGTAGCTGGTGTAGTGGACGGAGAGCAACTGCAGCATCTGACTTCAAAAACTGCAGCCAACGTTAAGTCAACCAATGTCGAATGCAACCAATGTGAGAAAATGCTTCCTGAAAGACAGCCAAAGCACCACCAGAGAGACTTTAATAAAGAGAACTGCCACTCAATAATATCTTCCAAGGTTTTTAGACACTAGAGGGCGCTAGAGTCCCAAATGTATTGGTTTCTATGGACCTCACCAATCAATCAGCACTCAGTATGTTATTCTTGTACAGAAATGTACTGGTAGGTTTTTTTGGGGGGGTTGATTTTTCAATTGAATACATTGGTTTACTTTCTTACAAAGAAAAGGTGTCATACTTTTAACCATTAGCTCCATTCACCCCATGTACTGAAGACTCACTTCCCAGCGTCTCTTGGATTTTTCAAGTCATCTTTTTGATATATTGGGAGAAGCTGAAATGGGAAGCAGTTAGAGTCCCCTTAAACTGGCACCACATCTTTTCAGACTTCAGGCTAGCACAATGTCACTGGACAGCTAGAACGCTAACTGCTAATTGTTTTACATCAGCTAACAGCCCTGCTGAAAAACTTGATGCTGATCATTTGCTGTGGTTCGAGCAAGTTTTTGCTGGTCAGCCAGCGCTGTAAGCTAATTTTTTTCAGTGTTGGCTAGCATCTCACTAAATGATG
>CM067481.1:6015001-6053210 GCA_034552555.1 Semaprochilodus insignis
GGGGGGGGGGGGGGGGGGGGGGGGGCGTATCCTGCTAGAGTCAGTTTAAGGGGATTCAGGCCATGGTTTGTTTCTGCCATCATACCAAAAAGACTGCAATATGCCAGAAGTCACCTGTGAGTGAGTTCTCGGTGGAGCTAAATGGTTAAAAGCACAAAATTAAACTTGCATTTAGCCATTTATGCTAAACTAGAAACTAGAAGGATGCAGTCCCTTAAACGTAAAAGATAAAGGCTTTGGGCAGTAGGACTTTGGCATTTGGCTACGAGTTTGATGTGGATGGTGAGCTGATCATCTCATTGGCTGTGTCATGAGCTGGCATTGCAAGAGACCTAAAGCTAGCATTCCAAAGTGCTCAAAAATCTGGCAGCATTGAAATGTTATATGCTGTTCATTTTTTATAATAATAATTTTGCACCTATAGAACCTAATTCATTCTGGACTCATGGATGGATATCACTGGAGATGGAGCGCACAGCATCTTTTTTAGTTTTGTGCTGGAGCTATAAGGCTAATGTAGCTAATGAATAGCTGATAAGTGCATGCTTCAGTCATCACACCATACCTAGTAGATTATAACTAGAAAAAAGCATTTCCTGTAGGAAACTTGGAATGGTTGCACAGCTTAAACGGTTCCCATTTTACTAGGCTGTGGTTGATATGGGAAGAACGAGGGATGAATAAACAACACATAGAGGAGTGCGGTTCAGTTGTCTGTGGGTTACAGTTTGGGGATCTGCCCCGAGTGAATACATGCAGGTTGGTAGGTGTAGATTAAAGGAGACAATAGGGTTTAGGTAGGGCCAAAAACGAATGGGACTCTATGGAGGAAAAGGGGTGGGAAATAGAAAGGGGAACGGACGAGTGTGGAATGAACCAAAATTGAATTTGTGCTTGAGGGTCTGCCCTGAGTCTATGCAGAATGGTGTCCATTGGCCGACCAGAAATACAGGAGCTGGGAGTGCACTTTTCCATCCCATTCATTCTTATGGGGAAAAATTCGGGAAAAATCTATTGCTACTTGGAAACCGTGCATCCGATCAAAAAGCTGGATACAAGTCCAAATCACACAACAGACTGGACAATCTGCAGTTGGAATGGTGTCGTTATCTTGAAAAACTGCAGGACGAGTTACGCAGTGAAAATCCAGCAGAAAAATGAGAACTACATATAGCTGCACGTTGCTTTGCAGTGCACAACCATAATTATACGTATGTACAAAAATACAGACATAAATCAGGTTTAAATGAAATGTGTGCAATTTTGAAAGACTAATTAGCCAAAAATGTTTGACTAGCTATTTTGAAGCCTGATTATTGTCTGGACATCTGTTTCACTGACCTGCTGCCATTCTGAGTCACTCCATGATAGTCTGGCACAACACCATTGCAGTCTTTGGTAATGCTGACGTGGTGTTAAGGGCAGTCGTCGTAACAGTCTGCGTGCATGTAGTTCTGCATCGTGCAGTCGTCTTCCACCGGTGCTGGCACTAACAGGATGACTCATGAAGGCCATCAGTGCTCGCTGAATGTCTGCAATGGTGGCTGTTGGGTTAGTCAGGTACAGCGATGAGGACCGTCCTTACTCTTATGTCACATGCTCAGCCGAGCGTGAAACTTGAATCATTATCGTGTCTCACTATGTCAAACCTACCCACCAAGTTTCATTCCTGTCGGTTGATTCCTTCTGGGTGCAGCTATTCTTTTGACGATGAGTGTGTATTCAGGACATTAGTTTTCTGGAATGTACAACAGCCAGGATAAATGGGGCCAAAATAAAAAGAGTTATGTCCTGGTCTCCTGTATACCGAGTTTAGTCATTTTTATTTTTGTTGTTGCTATCGTAGTTATAGTTGTTGTTCTATGCTATGCCTATTGTGAAGAACCCTAGAGGCATGTGGACAAAGATGCCTACATGGTTAATGACATATTGACACATCTCATTAAAGGAAAGGGCAAAATTGCTATCACTTGAACTCAAGCCAGAATTAGCATGTTTGCCCAGAATTACGCTTATTTCACATTAGCCTTCCATGCAGAGAGTTCTCTATGACCAAGGGGTATAAACACGCTACAGACCACTGCGTTTGCGACTGCTTTCAGAATATTAAACATTTGAACAGTTGAAGAGCCATACAAGCAGTTATACGGTCAGACAGTTTAGCATGTGTTATTGTTACATAGGACTGGTAGATCATTTTCAGTGGTCAGAGCAGTGAGGACTTCTCTGAGGCCGCGACGTCGATTGGATAAGCTTGCCTCTCGTGGCGCGTGATCAAACACGATTCGTCGTCCCCACCCCGTACGTTTCCCTCTCATTCAGGTGCCTTCAGATGGACATGCCAAAACGATTCATTAGACATCAAAGGCCCATGCCGCCCACCATTTTTACAACATCAAATATTTAACGTCCTGAATATTTGAAGCATTTCAACCTTCCGTTTGAGCCCAGATCGCAGTAGACAATGGAGGGAGCCTGTGAACCAGAGTGCGTTAGGCTCAGCTGAGTGATGTCGGCTTTGTTGACTGATCAGAAGGTTAACGTCAGGACGGAAAGATACGATTTCCACATGAAGGAAAGCTTCACCGGGAACCGCCGTCATTTTAGGTCTCCTTTCATGCAGTGCAGCTCAGACAGCTGACAGTTCAATAGATACTCGGTGCTTACTTACAGCAGAGCTTGTTATTTTAATCTCATAGTGATTGACAGAAGTTCTCTTAAGCATACTTGGCACTCACAGCCGGCGCTTTGTCATGAAACAAATTTTATGGCAATATTAAAACAGCAGAAGCAGCCAGAGATGGATGATCTGAATGATTCGTATACACTACATCACCAAAAGTATTCACTCACCCACCCAAATCATTGAATTCAGGTGTTCCAATCACTTCCATGGCCACAGGTGTATAAAACCAAGCACTGCTTCTACAGACATTAGTGAAAGGAGTTGAGATCGGCCCCTTAGTTCCAGTGAAAGGAACTCTTAATGCTTCAGCAGACCAGGAGATTCTGGACAATTTCATGTTCCCAACTTTGTGGGAACAGTTTGGGGATGGCCCCTTCCTGTTCCAACATGACTGCACACCAGTGCACAAAGCAAGGTCCAGAAAGACATGGATGAGCGAGTTTGGTGTGGAAGCGCTTGACTGGCCTGCACAACCTCACCCCGATAGAACACCTTTGGGATGAATTAGAGCAGAGACTGCGAGGCAGACCATCTCGTCCAACATCAGTGTCTGACCTCACAAATGAGCTTCTGGAAGCTTAAACCTTGTGGAAAGTCTTCCCAGAAGAGCTGAAGCTGTTACAGCTGCAAAGGGTGGGCCGACATCATATTAAACCCTATGTATTAAGAATGGGATGTCGGTCAAGTTAATATGTGTGTGAAGGCAGACGAGCGAATACTTTTGGCAATATAGTGTATATGACTGCTGTTCCTCATTGGGTATCCCAGTATATTCTAGAACTTCAAACACAAAGGTGACATCTGAGCGATGCCACAGAAGAACCACTTCTTCACTTAACCAAGCCACGTCAGTCTGAAGAACCTTATTCAAAGTGCCACAGAAGGGAAAGCAGTTGTATTGACATGAATGAGTAAAGGTGGGTGGCATGGGGGTACAGTGGGTAGCGCTGCCACCTCACAGCAAGAAGGGCCTGGGATGATTCCTGGCTGGGGCATCCGGGGTCCTTTCTGTGTGGGGTTTGCATGTTCTCCCCCTGTCTGTGTGGGTTTCATCTGGGTGCTCTTGTTTTCTTCCCACAGTATAAAGACATGCAGTCAGGCAAATTGAAGATGCTAAATTACCCCTAGGGGTGTGTGTGTGTGTGTGTGTCAACAGCTCCATCTTTTAACTGTATTTGTTTACAGACCAGCTATGCCTGGACCAATATGACGGATGCAATGATGCATGCAAGCAATGGGCTGAAGTGGGTAACGTGGCATCTGTGTATTAAGGGTAGCCCAGACTAGTTCACTTGTTGACTTTACTGCTCTGCGATGACACTTGATGTAAGCTTGATGTTGACTAGTCGCTCACCATGTGTTTATGACGTTAACAACATAGATGACTTAGAGAAGACATGGGCTGTATTTAAAAATGGTACACTACTATACTGCACACTACAATAGTATATATTGCATACTGCTCCCTGTGTGTATACAGTCACTTGACCAGTTACCTCACATTTACCTCAGAGCTGTTATTACTGTATCCACTGTTTAGAGCTAGCTGCTGCTAACGCTGCTCAGTTCACCTCAAATACGTTTAGCCTAGCTGTTAGCTACCCTCGGCTATTTCACTCTAAAACTGATCCTCTAAAGCGAGTTCATCTTTTATTAATCTTCAGACCTGTATATTTTAACTTTCTGAGGCTCATTCTGATGAAAACATCCCCCACTACAATCACTACACCCACATTTATACTCGGAGTTGGCTGCGTTTTGCCTACTACTACTTTTAGGCAGATTTAGTATGTGAGTAGTATGTGGTATGCCATTTCAAATACCAAGCCAATACGCTAATGTGTGAGAAGTCTGCTGATTTCAGGGTCCATGTCTCTGCTTTCCTGACGGTAAGCAATGCGATCCAGGATTTGTTAAAAAGGGCACATCATGCTCTACTGTGTGGAGTTTGGCTTGATTCTAACATGTCATGGCCGAGCTATAGTGCTTCAAAGATCAGATATTAGAGAGTCCTGGAGCCTCTCTGTGTTAATACTTCACGGCTTTAGAGGTTTCTTCTCTCGAGTATTTGTGGTATCTCCGGTTTTCCAAAGACTACAGTCAAGAGTCTGGTGTCCTTGGAGAGGGAGAATAACGCCTTATAATACTTTTAAAGTCAATTGTTTTTCAGAGTTACAGTGTTTCTCTGGTTCTCTGGACCTCCACCGCAGGCAAGCATTGTGGAAACACTACCTAGAGTATGCCTAAGGCACAGAGTGATGGCTGCAACCCGTATCCTGCCACCGTTTGGTGCGTTGGTTGTTCATGTCCTCAGAAAAGAACAGTTTGCATACACAAAGTGCAGTACACATAAAAGCCCCATGGACAGTGCAGGCACTCAACAGCATCAAAACAGTGGGAATGCCATGTGACCAGTTCCGCAATTACCCACATCTGCATGATGTGTACTTGCCTCTGCACAATGACAAATATGGCTTTTAGAACAGA
This sequence comes from Semaprochilodus insignis, assembly GCA_034552555.1. Taxonomy (NCBI): domain Eukaryota; kingdom Metazoa; phylum Chordata; class Actinopteri; order Characiformes; family Prochilodontidae; genus Semaprochilodus; species Semaprochilodus insignis. Next base: position 6,020,175 of record CM067481.1, read on the forward strand.
TGGCGGGAGATCAGTATTAGAAGTCCGTGTGGAAACAACATTAGGTTAATCTGGAAGTTCCTTATGGTCAGTGTTCTCTTTTCTGCCCTCTAGTGGAAGCTTTCAGTAACACAGGTAGCACATAGCCACGTAGGCCGGTTGCCTACGCAAATACATGGCCAAACAGCAAGTATATCTCTAGCCAAAGTCGGATACGTACACTCATCATCAAAAGAATAGCCGCACCCAAAAGGAAGTGTGGGATTACAGTGCTACTGGGAAGGAAGATAAAGGTTACCAGGAACAATAAATGATGATACATTTAGACTGATATGGGTAATATTTATTGAGCTACACATACAGAAGTAGTGTCTCTCAGTATGGCGTCAGGCTGCCATGTTTGCTAACGCAAGATGCCAGACATCTCAGCATGGAGTTGTAGAGGGTCCTAATGGTGTCCTGTGATAAGAGATAAGATAACACTTTATTGATCCCAAGGGGAAATTACAGTGTTACAGCAGCTTACATGCCGGTGAGACACATAGTACACATAGAAGCTACAAAAATAATAAAGCACATATACATAAGAATAAATAAAATAGTATCTATAAAAACAAAACAAATCAAAAATAAAAAATATAAAGATGTAATAGAATACAATAAAATAGAGATGTGGCTGTTCTTAAAGTGCAAAAGTACAAGGTATAGCAAGATGTAACACAGATGTGCAGTATGTAGATTTATGGAATGAGGTAGTTGCATTAATACTTGGGAGATTGGGATGGATAATAATCCATAATAAACCCATGCAGCTTGAATATTCTCACACAGCTCCTGCAGATTTTGCCGTAGAGGTGGAGTGTTGATATGGTATCCATTAGCATCCCACACATTTTCAGCACAAGTCAGAATCAGGACGACCTTATATAGTCAGTCAGGTTCAGCGTTAAGGTCCGTCCTTGCTTACGCCACATGCACAGAAACCTAAATCATTCACATGTCTCACGATGTCAAACCTACCCACCAAGTTTCATACCTGTCGGCTGATTCCTTCTGGGTGCAACTATTATTTGTTTATTTGATGGTGAGTGTATTTGCAAGGTCGGATGAATATTTCTCAGATAAGTTGGATACATAGTTCTCCAGTTCCCTGAAGGCTAGTAATGCAGTTCTTTGGAAATGACATGTCATGCTCTACCAACCTGTGGATTCTGGCTTCATCACAGCCATTTGTTGCATGGAGAAGCCTTGCATTCTCCTGTCGTCTTATTCATGACATCTTCGGCTCTTTAATTACCTGCTTTGAGACAATATCTGTTAGGAAAAAGAGAATCATACAAATGAAACCGAGATCCATAATGACCACCAACAAGGACAGAGCCACTGATGCTTGCTCAGGCTGGAATCTCTGCTTTCAGAGCACCATGTGCATTGAGTCATGAGTAGAAAGTTGCATTACCTCTCCCGAGACAGAATCAGGTATTTCTGCCAGGCTCTGCCACATGCTTGAATATCTAAAAATAAGATGTGGAGAAAAGTGCGATCTCGGTTCACCTTCAGCAGCTGGCCTGCTTCAGTCAGGAATAATTAAACTGGCAGAGAAAGGAAACATTCAGGTGGAAACAAATGCTAATTGCTTTCAAAACATACTCTATAAAGCTGGTATTAAAGTGTTCAACCCCACACAATCACAGCACAGAGGTCTAAATGTTTAACTGTAATTTCTGAGAGAGCTTCCAAATTTAAAGGGAAAAGATTTTCAGGAAAACTCTTGACGACTACACTTCTTTTCTTTGTCAGTACTCTGACAATAAGAGGACGTGTGGTTTTCCTAGAGGCTTTCACCGTTACATAACCCAGTCAAGAGCCTTGATGCTGAATCTATCTGAGCACATCACATTATACCATTGCCTCTTTTCACATCTCTTCTACCCACGACTGAATGAAGCTTTTGTCCTCTCAGCAGAACTACAGTGTTTCTTGATGCGAGGCACCTCATGGACCAGGCTCAAAACCTGTTCACTCGCTTATGTTGAGCAGGCTGATGGTTGTACTCCAGAGGGCGCTAACGCATGGCTGACACATACAACTGACACATACAATCATCATCAAAAGAATAGCTGCACCCAGAAGGAAGTGTGGGATCGCAGTGCTATTGGGAAGGAAGATAAAGGTTACCAGAAACGATAAATGATGATCAATTTAAACTGATATGGGCAATATTTAAACTGTGTGCGCTGAACACTATGAGTAACAGCCTAAATATGTGCAAATGTGCCTGCACTGCTGCCGTGTACAACAAAGAGCGCTTGATTAATAGCGCAACGTTTCCTGTGTCTTCCTGCTCTGTGCAGATGCTACAGCATCATGAATAGCATTCATTGTTAATGTCAGATGAAAGCCACACTAAAGCCTTTAAACTAGCCAAAAACACTCATCATCAAAAGAATAGTTGCACAAATAGCTACACCCAGAAAGAGTCAACCAAGACGAATGAAACTTGGTGGGTAGGTTTGACATTGTGAGACATGCCAATGATTCAAGTTTCACGCTCCATCGAGCATGTGACGTAAGCAAGGACGGGCCTTATTGCTGTACCTGACTGAGCCAACAGCCATGATTGCGGACATTCAGCCAGCAGTGATGCCCTCCGTGCGTCATCCTGTTAGTGCAGCACCATTGGTAGACGGCTGCACAAAGCAGGACTACATGCACACAGACCGTTACAACTGTCCTTAACACCACGTCAATGTCACCAAAAGCTGCAAAGATGTCGTGCCAGACTGTCATGGAGTGACTCAGAATGGCAGCAGGTCATCTTCAGTGATGAGTCCCGCTTTGTTCTTGGCGGAGATGACCAATGAATTTGTGTGTGGAGGCACCGTGGTCAGCACCAAGATGAACAGTTTGTTGTGTCACACTGCCAGAAGGCCTGGTGTCACTCCACCTCCACCCCTACCACACAATCTGCAGGAACTGTGTGAGTAAATTTAAGCTGCATGGGATGGATTATCACAGGGCACCATTAGGAATCTCTACAACTCCATGTTGAGACGTCTGACATGTTGCGTCAGCAAGCATGGCAGCCAGATGCCATACTGAGAGACACTACTTCTGTATGTGTAGCTCAATAAATATTACCCATATCAGTCTAAAGAAGGAACCTTTTGGTACCAAACATGTCTTGGCTGTGGAGTTTGTTTGGGATAAAGGGGGGAACATGTGTACACTTGAAAAGTTACAGGACTTTTACCGTCATTTTTAAAGCTAAGTATAGGACAGTGTCCATTTGGTGTCCATTTCCAGATATATGGTCCTCAAAGAACAAACACAGTCGAGGGTCATCGGAATTATGCCTAGAATAACAAAGCCAAACTGCACGCTGCTGTTCTCCGTCAGATCCGCTCTAAATGCTCCGTCGCCAGCAGCTGAAGTGACAGGCCGGGCCTGACTCACAGCTCTTTAGCTGGCTGATGAAGAGGAGCCCGCGTGGCCTGCCTCCGCAGCTCATCCGTGGCATCAAACAGCTGCACGGACCCCAGGCACCACTTCAACTCTCACCCCTCTTTTGTCCCATGCTGGGGCCGCTCCAGCTGCTGCCCACACAGCTTCTCCATCATCATCGCCGCCGCCACTACTGCAGAGAGAGACCTACTTTTCGCGGCTCTGGAATTTTTGTACGCTGACCTTCTACAACCGCACTTGCGCTCCACGACCGTAATGATGCGGTAAATATATTGCATAATGGTTCTGCCAACAGAAAATGCTGTTATTATAGTTGTGAGAATTGAATAATACGTATTAACAGCTCAAAGAGAGCAGCACAGACAAAAAACAGGACCAAATGTTTTCTCGTGTACTGGAAAACGAATGTTTGGAGCCAATGCTGGAGTGGGTCGGGAGGATTCCCACTGGGCTAGTACCATCTGGGCTTGTTACAGTGTGCTCACATATAAACCCATTTATACAGTACCAGTCAAAAGTTTAGACACTTACAGCTACTTATAGAAGGTTTCCCTTAGATTTAGCCTCTTGCTTTGCACCACATGTCCGTCAGCGACAAACAGCCCTTCCGTTCAGCACCACCTCTATATACACTATATTGCCAAAAGTATTTTCTCGTCTGTCTTCACACGCACAAGAACTTGAGTGACATCCCATTCTTAATCCATAGGGTTTAATAGGATGTCGGTCCACACTTTGCATCTATAACAGCTTCAACTCTTCTGGGAAGGCTTTCCACAAAGTTTAGGAATGTGTTTATGGGAATTTTTGACCATTCTGCATATCGTCGCTGTCCAAAGAAAAACAGGTATCTCCAAAATGGCAACTTTACAGAAGAGGCCAAAAACCTCATTTGATTTGAATGGAAGTCAATGGAACCAGACGTCTTTCCAAGCAGTTTTGGGCCATTTCTGTTGGTCCATTCTTCATGAAATTTCCGAACAGTGTAAATAGCAGCTCATGTGATCAAATGAGGCATAAAAGTAAAAATCAACAAAAATGGAGACACATGTTTTTCTTTGGACAGCGACGATATGTAGACCTTCTTAACTGTTAGCTAGCTAATGAAATAATTACATTTCTATGTTTTTGTTTACCGGTACCCTTCACCAGTATCCCCAGGACCTCCAAGCACCCGGCCGACATCAGGATCTTCTCCACCACCCTGGTAAGTACATCTTTTGTTCAGTGTCTTTGATCTAGCTTGTGTCCACAGGAGAGCACTGAAACAGTATTGATGATATGTAAGAAACTCTCAGTTTTCCGTGTTTGATCTTTGCTTGGACTTTTGTTTTCCTGGTTTCTACTTGGTTGCCCATTGGTTTGTTTGCTCTGGTTTTTGACTCTTGCTTGTTCTTTCAGTCTCGGCTCTGTCTTGCCCTTATCGGTTATGACTGCTTGGATCACTGTGTTCTGGTTTACGGCCAACTCTGGAGTTCTTACCCGTTATTGCATATGAAAGCAGTTGCTCTTTCAGATCTGCGAGCGCCCGGTTAGTCACCCCAGCGTTACAATCAACTACAATGTAAAAAGACACAAGAAACAAAGTGGAAAACAAAAAGAGATGGAGATTAAAAACACACCTTCTGACAGGCACATAAAAGGCCTGCTCACCTCTGAACATCATCTGAGAATGTGGAACAGGTCAAGCCCCCAATGAGCAAGCCAAAGGCATGGCAAGACAGTGGCAAGGAAAAACTCCTTCAGAGCAAGAGGAAGAAACCTTGAGAGGAACCAAGACTCAAAAGGGGAACCCATCTTCGGGTCGACCCCGGATAGCAACAAACACAAAAAGGATCAGAGTTTGTAATTATAGGCAATGCTGAATAGGATAACTGTTAGATGGAAGACTGTGATGATAGTGTATTACAAGGAATAGGAGTGTTGAGTGTTTGTGAGGCAGAGGAAGAAATGTCTGATTAGCAGATGAAGCCCCATCACAACACAAGATAAGGAGAAGCTTCATGGTAGGCAAACTGGTCAGCAGGAAGGCAGGCAGTGGCACCAAACCAGGTGAAGCAATGGCATCAGAGCGCACAGGATGGGTAGTAGCTCTGCAGCAGACCACTGAATTTGGGCAGTAGCTCAGCTCCCGCAAAGAAGAACACACTTCTGACAGTTAGCTGGAAACTAAAAACCAAAGACTCAACTGAACTGGTAGAGGTCAGAGATGTAGCTCAGAGCCAAGCTATGAAGAGCTGTAAAGATGAATAATAAAACCTTAAATGTTCTCTGTACCCACCAGGAGCCTCATTTAAGTTTCGGGCCAAGGTAGGACATGTGCAGATGAGGCTTTAAAGGGTTACTGCAAAAACACAATCCAAAGACATTGTCAGAAACATGCAAAAGGTTGGCAACAAGGCAAACACAACCATAAAGGGCAATCTAGAGACAAAGTCAAGAACCAAAACGACACTACGAGAGGAACCAAAGGCTCAGTAAGTACTGAAAAACAGAGCCATTACTTCACAATGACCGAGGCAAACCAAGCAGCTTTTATAGGCAATGCCACAGATGAAAACAATTAGTACTGGAATAAGGCTGATCTGGGATAGGCTTCCAGCTGCATGTAGGAGGTCACGTGATCACCAGAGGTATTCTGAGAAATGGAGTTCTCAGGCATTAGAGTCTGTGCAGAGCCGGAGGCATGCATGACACCTTGCAGCTGCCTTTTGGATCATGTGCAGGTATGGTGAGCCCTTTATGACAGATACTCAAGTACAGCAAGTTGCAATAATCAACACAAGAACAAGTAACATTTAAAAAGCTGTGAAATCTGTTAAGCAGATCAAACTGACGTAAACACTACCGAACATGACAAATACCATATTAGAACAGCATTATGTGAGAAATGTGAGTCATTTTTGCTGTTGGGTTCCCTCGGCAGTTGCAGAGCACATTTCAATTTTACACCACTGTTATAAATACAATTCCTGCTCTGTTCCCCTCATAGACAGCTGTTGTTGATCAGCTGAAGGATCCAGAATCTGATACCCCTTTACATACACACATGTCATGCAGGCATGTGGGCACGGGGTCAGCTCATGCTGTGGTGCATAGTGCACAGAGGTTACCAACTTTCACTACAGACCTCCAAACTTCATGTGGCCTTCAGATTAGCTCAAGAACAGTGCATAGAGAGCTTCATTGATGGCTAAGCAGCTGCATCCAAGCTCTACATCACCAAGCGCAATGCAAAGCGTCGAATGCAGTGGTGTAAAGCACGCCGCCACTGGACTCTAGAAGGTTCTCTGGAGTGACGAATCACGCTTCTCCATCTGGCAATCTGATGGACGAATCTGGGTTTGGTGGTTGCCAGGAGAACAGTACTTGTCTGACTGCATTGTGCCAAGTGTAAAGTTTGGTGGAGGGGGGATTACGGTGTGGGGCTCGAGAGTTGGGCTCGGACCCTTAGTTCCAGTGAAAGGAACTCTTAATGCTTCAGCATTCTAAGAGATTCTGGACAATTTCATACTCCCAACTTTGTGGGAACAGTTTGAAGATGGCCCCTTTCTGTTCCATCATGACTGTGCACCAGTGGACAAAGCAAGGTCCATAAAGACATGGATGAGCGAGTTTGGTGTGGAAGAACTTGACTGGCCTGCACAGAGTCCTGACCTCAACCCGATAGAACACCTCTGGGATGAATTAGAGCAGAGACTGCGAGCCAGGCCTTCTCGTCCAACATCAGTGTCTGACCTCACAAATGTGTTTCTGGAAGAATGGTCAGAAATTCCCATAAACACATTCCTAAACCTTGTGGAAAGCCTTCCCAGAAGAGTTGAAGCTGTTATAGCTGCAAAGGGTGGGCCGACATCATATTAAACCCTATGGGTTAAGAATGGGATGCCACTCGAGTTTATATGTGTGTGAAGGCAGACGAGCAAATACTTTTGGCAATATAGTGTACGCCTATCTCTGCTTTGCCTACTAGTGGCCACCCTTGGTATTACAGATCAAAAAAAGACCATAATGACCCGACAGTCCATCTTATCACCCACCCGTAAGAGTCTGCAAATGCCTGGTGTTTAAGTGAAACACACTTGTTATTTAGCAGGTGCTTCCGTCTCTCCTTCTCCTTTTTTTCCCCCTCCAGGCACTTTAAACTGTGGGAGAGTCTTAAGCTGGAGGGCGTTGGTTCAAATCCCACCTGATCTTGACTTTGAAACCCAAACACACTAATCCACAGACAGATTAGCCTACTATAGAACGCACCGAAGCATTCAGCAGGGCTTATGTCCATGGTGAACCTGGAGAAAAGTGAAGGGGCAACTAAACGGCTGTCCCCATTCAAACCGACGTCCGCTAATTTTCTTCCTAATCAGACGGAAGGTTAGATAGGAGGTTCCTATTTAAGAAAAGAGTCGGGCCAATTAAAAAGGTATAAAGCAAATGATTTCTTTGATGGCTGCACCACAATGGAGTGAGTTGGAATAATGGGCAGTTTTTTTTTTTGCCTGGTAAGGGAGAGTGCAGAGAGAGTCCCATTGAGGCCCGTTTGTGATAATTACTTTCGATCTGTGTCCGTTTAGCAGAGCCGGAGCATAGAAGTGCTTGCCCTTGGTGTGGAGACATAAATCGGACAGCGTGTAATGCACTCTGCCTCCAGATAGGAACAAAGAGGCTGACAACAAGAGCCATCATTTCTGGACGTGCCAGTAGGGGAGCTGCTGGACGTTCTCAGGCCTAGTGCACCCTCAGAAGACAGGCCACCCAGGGCAGTGCTGGTCCTGAAGTAGCACAGAGCTGTGCAGTTTAGTGTGTTCATGCTCTGTACAGACCTGGATCCTCTCATCAACATGTGTTTTAGAGCAGGGAAACTGGCAGGGACAATGCTAAAGAGCACTGGGGCACTGTAGGGACAGGATTTGGAAGCACTGACCTGAGCAAGTCCTCAGCAGTCCCAGGGCCTCATTAAGCGAAACAGTCTCTCTGTCACAGTGTTTGCAAACTCACTAAAGAACTACGGGGAGTCTACAGGGAGCATCGCCTCTGCTGGAAGTCTGCCATGTGTCTTTCGATGGCCCTGAGGAGACCTGGAGTCTTAAGCAGCAGGTGGTCCTATTAAGGCCTTTTTGGAAGGGCAACTCCACCAATTTTCCAATCTCTGGGCCGTGTGCTTCTCCCACACCTCCATTACTCGATTACCTTGACGCAACCACCTCGCAAGTTTTCTTATTATGTAGTATGTATCAAATCAGATGAGGCCGGCTAACAGTCTAAAGGGGATTTGTTATGCTTTCCGCTTTGTCCCTTTCTTTTAGTGTGTTATGGAGCTTTTTGTGCATGTCAACGGTCTGCAAAACACTAAAGCCCAAAGTACACACCAGAGGGAGAAACTCTATCCCACAGAAACCACTCTTCTCAGCTGCCTGAAACGCCCTGATTGGAATCCCAGCACTTTTCTCTGCTACAAGATGACATCATCTCATAACACAACACTTATTGCCCGCCTCCCGGAAAGCTTGGCATGCCTTTACACAGCACTTACCACTTTAACCACTCTGGCGGATGATCAATCAGATTATAGTGGGCAACTATTAAGGCCTATTAAGGCCTTTATGGAAGGGCAACTCCACCAATTTTCCAAATTTTAACACTGCTTTTTTAACGTAGCGTGCCATGTGTAACCTCGGGAGGAAGAAGGACACATGAGGCAGGGTGGACGGAGACATGTTGTTGTTTTTGTATGTATTACCTTACACACAACAAGCACAGATAAAGCAAAATCCCACCACTCAAAGGAAAAACTCTGCCAGCTTTTCAGTCCATCCGAAGCTCCTACGCTGAACGTCTCCCTTTCCCTCTTCTCACTCTCCCCACTTCTTTCAGAGGTGTCCATTCTGCCAAAGACAAAACAGCATCAGCCAGCTCTTGGTAAGAGCAGCACGAGCACATGAAATGAGAGAGAAAGAGAGAGCTTGTTGTACCACCTCCTCATCACCATTCACTCTAGGAAACAGACCACCAGGGTCAAACTAAGTGCAGCAGCCCCGGGTTGCAACCCTTGGGGCTTGGGTGCACATATAAAGCCTTTTGTCTTATTTTTTTCCATTAAAACAAACAAACAAACAAACAAACAAACAAACAATCAAACAATATCACACATTCTCAAGCCAAAACTTGCCAAAAACGTTGACATCCTCAAACACAGTACATATTTAGGAAATCAAAAGAGACTTCACTTTGTATATACCATTAGTCCAGGTAAGAAGAGTCCCGAGGGCTGCATTGTTAATTCTTGCAGATGAAAATTCCAGATAAATTATGTCCAATAGCGTATGAAGCCAGTGACGTATGGACAGATTATCAGGGGGTAACCATCGCTGGACAATAACTTTTTTTGGCTGCAGTTAAGCCAGCCAGCCATATCCTCCCATGAGGGAGAGTCTCGAATCATCATTGAGCAAATGAAGTTCAGGGTCCATAGGGGGTACATCTTAATCAGAGAGGAGATAGAGTCAACTACCTCTTCCCAAAAATTGTAGACTTTTGGACAGTCCCACATCATATGCACGAAGGTCCCCAGAGTGTACAGTAAGGGTGGGAACTTAGACCCATTAAATGTCTTACCCTGGGTGTCAGATAAGCTCTACGGACAAGGCTTTGGTTTTAATGACTACAAACAGCTATAAACAGTCCCTATGCTGTACTAAGGCACTCACTGTCATTCCTCAACCTAAGCTTTCGTGCTCTGGCACGAGCAAGACGAGCTGCTTTGCCACCATCTTTCAGAATAATTCCGTTGTTGAGATGTAAGCAAAGTAGTTCAGGGTGTTTTGATGTATGATGCTGTATTATAGAGCGATTTACCATCTTCCTTTAGAGTGGAGACGATAGTCAGCAGGGGGCGTGACATCTACAACAATAATACACCTATTGTAAACTCACCCGGCCAAGAACTAAGGTGGTAGTAACTTCAGGCTCCTGCAGATGGCGCTGCACGAGGATGGTGGGGCTATAAATATCTGTGCGGTGTGAGTGACATGTGCAGTGTGCAGTGAATGTCTCCTTCCATGTGTGGAAAAATGACTTCAAAGCAGATGTTAATGATTGGCTAAAAGGAGAGACTGCATTTGAGCGTGCCAAAGACCATAGTGTGAAGGAAGTAGCTGAATCTGCAGGTGTATGGAAGCGTACGATCATACAGGTCTACCAGCAGTGGCTAAAATCCCAGTCTACAGGGAATTCTCCTCGGAATTGTGCCAGGGATGGCATCCACCAATTCTGGCCCAACTACGCAATTCTTTGATGGTCTACATCCAGAAACTTGTCCAGTCCATGCCAGATCCAATCACAGCTGTTATTGGTGCTCGAGGAGGTACTACACGCTATTAGGTACGTTTCAGAGACAGGTGAGCTTGTTTATTATACTGAATGAGCAGTAAACCTAAACGTCTTCTGAATTTCATGACATAAAACTGACACATTGAGCACTTGTGAAGTCTTCCGTGGGGACTATTTTGCCTTTTAACACCTGCATGTGCCTTTTTACCAAGAAGGTATGTTTAAAAATACCTCTCAGGTGATGCATTCATCACCACTGTGTGTAACAACCTTCTGTGAGGGAGCTTTTAAGAAGCATTGATTGTTTTAGACGTCTGGTTCCCATCATCAGCACCACTTAACATGAACAATAACGCATGTTTTTAGCCTCATAGCCCATCAGCTTCAACCTCAATCTGAAGTTACCGTTCAGCGCAGACCAGCCAGTACCCCCTGCAGAAGGCCTGTGAGATACACTATATATACCGGCCCAGTGCACCCGCTGGTTCCTGATCCCCTCCTTTCCCCTATCTCTGTCTCTCACTCACGCACATAAGGAGGCCTCTTCAGTCATCAGATCGAATCGAACAGAGAGCACAATAGGATTACGATGCCTTATACTGCCCAGTTGTTTTTCCTATTTGGTAAAAGTCCCAAGCCCTTTGCCATGGGTGACCTTTGTTTACGCATGGGGATTAAGCCAGCGGGGGGGGGGAGGGTATTATTTTTAGCAAATGAAGGCTATACTGAGAGGAAAGCCAGACTACAAAGACAGGATTAGCGGTAATGCTACAGCTATGCTAACATACAGCCTGAACTCACAGCCTAAGAGATTAACTGGATATGTTACACCTGTTGCAAATCAGTGGCGGAAGTCTTATAGTAAATAAAAAGCCATATTCATAGTGGGACATGCATACAGGCTGGGGAGGGGGGATTCTAGGCCATAAGCCTTCATGTAAATACAGTAGATCTGTAGAACTGTATGGACAATACTGCACAATACTGTGGAGATTTCAGTAGTTAGAATGGACGTTAAGTACATGCTACTCATTATTAAAAAATTAAAAAAAATTTATATCACTGTCAAAATCTCCTGGAGAAGGCAAAAAATGGTCTTTCCTTTTAATGAAATTCAGTGTAATGAGATTTGAGCAGATTCATTTTAATTCTTGTAAGTCTGAAATGCAATGAATTGTTTACTATCAGCAGCAAACATAAGTTTTACATTATAATTCAATTAAATGAGGGAAATGAATCTTTTTAGTCAAGGCTGAGCTCAGCAGACCATAGCACTTTTTATTTGATTTAATTCTCTAATTTATTTATTTCTTTATGGAGAAATTATTTTTATCGTGCTACCCCAGAATGGGCTGGCCACCGGGAGGATGGCTACTATATGTGTGGGCTTTGAGAGAGTGAGAAAGACAGAAATGCATGGCGGTTTTTAAAGTAGTCCTAGGTAAAAAATGAAGGGGGAGCACCCAGGCCAGAAAACATACTGGAGAGCACATAACTGGACACATCAGTGGCCCACTGTATTCTCAAGGTGTTGGCATCTCACAGCCATGCTCTCTCCAGATTAAAGCGTAATGACAACAATGGGGATGTTAAACCGTAAAGGTTATAGCTAGACAGAGCTGAGTGTGTCTGTGTGGGGGAGGGGCTGCATGATAATGAAATGAAAGTACACAATTTGTCAGAATGTCAGAGTAAGGAATTGCCGGGCCAAAATGCAGGAGGGCTAAGTTAGCCATTTAATTCAGTCGACTGAACATTCAGGCTACAAACAGCCAGTATAGTGTTAAAGCAATATTTCACTTTGGCTAATGAACTCAGAATCAGAATCAGAATCAGAATCTCTTTATTTCACCAAGTATGTTACACATACAAGGAATTTGTCTTGGTGAGAGCAACACATATGACAAGTAACAAAAACAAGTAACAAAAACACAGAACACAGATTATTTACAGTATTAAACTAAAGGAAAATTACACTAAACAATAAATAGCGTAGAGGATAAATTAAAAAGTAAAAAGTACTAAAAGTAATAAAAAGCTGAAGAAGCTGAGAGATGTGAAACAGATTTAGTTGAAAAATATTATATATAGAAAGTTACAGATGACCTGAATATCTACAGAAAGAGAACATCTGTACAGGTGTGCAAATAGTCATAGTGCAAATAAGCAGAGTGCAAATAGCTGTTCAGTCCGGTTAGGTACAGTTCAGTTGTATGTTTTAAGGTTTACAGTGGAAGGTGTCCACTGTGGTTGAGGAGCGCTACAGCTCTGGGGAAAAAGCTATTAGCATGACGTGTTGTGCTGGTTTTGATGGACCGCAGTCTTCTACCAGAGGGGAGTGTCTGGAAGAGGAGGTGTCCAGGATGTGAGGGGTCAGATGTAATTTTGCCAGCACGCTTCCTCACCCTGCTGGTGTAGATCTGCTGAAGTGATGGCAGGTTACATCCAATGATCCTCTCTGCTGTCCTGATGATGCGCTGGAGTTTGGTTCTTTCTTGTGAGGTGGAGGAACCAAACCAGATAGTTATGGAGGCTGTGAGAATGGACTCGATGATCGCTGTGTAGAACTGGATCATCAGGGTCTGTGGCAGGTTGAATTTCTTGAGCTTCTTGAGCTGTCTCGCTAGCTAACTAGCATTCTAGCACCCCAGTTCTCAGCCAAGCTACAGCATCTTTTGACATGTGCACGCTCTTGAATTTTGCAGAGATAACCTGTTTACTGTTGTTCAAACATATGCATCCACTCACTGTAACTATGATTGTGCTGTGCAGTATTTATTTATCTTGTGTATTTACACTCAACATCAGAAGAATAGCTGCACCCAGAAGGAAGTATGGGATTGCAGTGCTATTGGGATGGAAGATAAAGGTTACCAGGAACAATAAATGATGATACATTTAGACAGATATGGGCAAAATTTATTGAGCTACACATACAGAAGAAGTGTCTCTCAGTATGGTGACGCAACATGCCAGAAGTCTCGGCATGGAGTTGTAGAGGTTCTTAATGGTGTCCTGTGATAATCCATCCCATACAGCTTGGATATTCTCACACAGTTCCTGCAGATGGTGCGGTAGGGGTGGAGGTGGAGTGATACCAGGGCTTCTGAACATGTCACGTGTGACAACAAACCATCCATCTTGGTGCTGACCTCGGTGCCTCCACACACGGATTCCACCAAGACAAAAGCGGGACTTGTCACTGAAGATGACCCGCTGCCAATCTGAGTCACTCCATGACAGTCTGGCACGACACCATTGCGGTCTTTGGTGACGTTGACGTGGTGTTAAGGACAGTCGTCGCAACGGTCTGCATGCACGTAGTCCTGCGTCACACAGCCATCTGCCAAAGGTGCTGGCACTAACAGGGTGACTCATGGAGGGCATCACTGCATCACATCAATTCCGCAATCATGACTGTTGGGTCAGTCAGGTACAGCGATAAAGTCCATCCTTGCTTACGTGACATGTGCAGCCGAGCGTGAAACTGGAATTGTTTGCATGTCTCACTATATCAAACCTACCTATCATGTTTCATTCCAGTCAGTTGATTCCTTCTGGGGGCAGCTATATGTGCTAGTTTTCGTTTCATGATGAGGGTATACGGCTGAATTTGGTTCCCAGTCCCGCCCTGGTGCCATGCTACCGCTACCCATCTCTTTCTCACCTTAATTTTGCTGGCTTAAGCAAACACAGATGGAAAAGACCATGTGTTAGTTACCACATCAGAAAATACACTGCTGTCTGGTGCATACAAAAACTACTTATGAATGTGAGAAGGCCATCATTTCTTAGCACTTAGAGACAGCAGGCAAAGCTTCAAGATTTAACAAGTCAAGCACATAATGTCATAACAGAACACAAACCTATTTGGAGTCAAAGACTGGCATGCGTGGGGGTCTCTCCTATTTGGAGTTGGTCCAGGCACCATACTTGCAATTTTCAGACGTCTTTTCAACTCTTATCATCATCTTTAATAAGCTGTAGATGAAATGCTTGTCATCTATGCACTTTCGGGGTTGATTCAGCGGCCGAATGTTTACTAGGAAGCCCTCTGTAATGTATTCGCACAGAAGTAAACACTACAGAAGATGATTTTCTCCCCTCAATGTCAGTGTTGCCACGGATTCAGAGACAGGCACGTCAGGCGCTTTAGCATTTGGTGACACAGCCGTTTGGCATTCAGGCGCAGCTTCCGTACCCGTTCTAGTCTGCGACGGTGTCCGTAACACTCTGTTAGCTCCTCTCTCTCTCTCTCTCTCTCTCTGTCTGTCTGTCTGTTTGAAGAACAAATAATGCCATTCTGCTATTTCCAAAATTGTAGGATATTTCTTTCAGAAGACGATTCCGGTTTATCACATCCTTTAGGGTAAAGGATTCATTTCCATATGATACGCAGCCTTTGAGAATAGGCCAGCAGGCGTGAGGCGAGATAAAGTGGTGGTGATGGGGGGGGTGGGCTTCAGAAGCACTTCATCAAATGTCATCCTAGAGATGTGTGCTGGAGAGTTGTTGCATGAAAATGGCACTATTGAGTGTTTAATAGAGATAAATGCCTGAGCTTACCGGGTTGACAGGTTGTCGATTACGACAAAGAAAAATGTATCGCGGAAAATCAAGATGATTGATTCGTTCGGGCGCCACGAGTGTCTCGACAGGTGGTAAACGTGGTAGACGTGGGTTCTGCCACCAGGATGCAGGTTCCAGAAGCTTTTACCGTCACCCCAAGATCAGGCCCGGAACATAAGGTTCTAGGCCCATGGGTGCAAATGTCTGAAGGTGCCCCTACTTGGCTACCTTTGTTGGTGGTCATGGCTGTGTACCATCACTTTGGCATAGTATACCAGCTATAGTGTTCAGCAGTGGCACGGACAATGTTTCTAGGTCACGTCATGTGATCATTTTATGCATGGAAGTAGACGGTTCAAGATCAGCTGGCATCTTCTACTCAGTCTGAGGTACAGTTCTCGCTTTGACAGGTCCCCCAGACACAGCTTTCGAGTTTCTGGAACTTCACAGGAACACTGAAAGCTTGAGGTAATGGTGGATAGCAGAACACCTGCCAAGCAGTGATTGGAGGAGAAAATGAAGCTGACGTTTGGGATAAAACTTGTAGGTGCACCCCCCCAAGTGGCTCAGGCCCCTGCCCACGCTTTGATATTGGCTCCCCTGTTGCTGAACATACCACAGTCATTCCACGAGATGCTGTGACGAAGGAGCAGATCCCGGTCTCTACCTAATAAATGAATAAGCAGATGCTGAGGTTGCCAGGAGACACGCCTTCTGGGTTATAGGCCCTGTTGCTACCAAATCTGCATCTCCTGCTGTGTGGATCATGGTCATGCACGACTAGAGAACATAGAGAACATATTCTTCTGTCCTAATTAGGGGTGTGTAGGGAATGTACACATCTACAGCAGCATCAACAAAAGTGTAGGCAAAATATAGGCTCAATTTCAAACATTACATTATGATATACAGGGGTTGGACAATGAAACTGAAACACCTGGTTTCAGACCACAATCATTTATTAGTATGGTGTAGGGCCTCCGTGGCTCTTGATACATCACAAAGACTTGCTGTCTTGGTCACAGATGCGCCAGCAAGACGTGCACCAACAATTTGTCCTCTTTTGAACTCTGGTATGTCACCCATAATGTTGTGTGCATTGCAATATTTTGAGCAAAACTGTGCTCTTACCTGCTAATTGAACCTTCACACTCTGCTCTTACAGGTGCAATGTGCAATTAATGAAGATTGGCCACCAGGCTGGTCCAATTTAGCCATGAAACCTCCCACACTAAAATGACAGGTGTTTCAGTTTCATTGTCCAACCCCTGTATTACATAACACTATGCAATATATACAGGCCAGTATATACATTATATTACAAACAGTGCTTTATATGTCTCAGTAAAGGGCATTTTTGCACATAGTCATAGCTGCACAAGATCCTGTCTAACATTTAGCAAACTACACTCATCCTCAGAAGAATACTTGCATGAATAGTTGAAAGAATCAACCAGCAGGACTGAAACTTGGTGGGTGGGTTTGACATCATGAAACATGTGAATCATTCAAATTTCACGCTCAGCAGTGCATGTGACATAAGCAAGGATGGTCTTTATCACTGTACCTGACTGACCCAACAGCCATGATTGCAGATATTCAGCTAGCAGTGATGCCCTCCATGAGTCATCCTTGGCAGACGGCTGCACGACGGAGGACTACATGCACACAGACTGCCATGACGACTGCCCTTAACACCACGTCAACGTCACCAAAGACTGCAAAGGTGTCGTGCCAGACTGTCATGGAGTGACTCAGAATGGCAGCGGGTCATCTTCAGTGACGAGTCCTGCTTTAGTCTTGGTGGAGCCGACCAATGAATCCATGTGTGGAGGCACCGTGGTCAGCGCCAAGGCAAATGTTTTTTGTCACACGTCACACGTCCAGAAGGCCTGGTGTCACTTCACCTCCACCCCTACCGCACCATCTGCAGGAACTGTGTGAGAATATTCAAGCTGCATGGGATGGATTATCACAGGACACCATTAGGAGCCTCCACAACTCCATGCCGAGATATCTTGCATATTGCGTTAGCAAACATGGCGGCCCGACACCATACTGAGAGACACTACTTCTGTATGTGTAGCTAAATAAATATTGCCCATATCAGTCTAAATGTATCATCATTTATTGTTCCTGGTAACCTTTATCTTCCTTCCCAATAGCACTGCAATCCCACACTTCCTTCTGGGTGTGTTCTATTGATGTTGAGTGTATTTGGGTGCAGAGGCCATAATTTCATGACCTGTGAAGTGCACTATATAGAGAGTAAGGAGCCATTTGAGGCTCAAAATATTTTTTTTGTCCATATTGCCTCTAGTCTTCATTTGCACTGACTTGAATGTTTTTCACCCATAGGCAGAAACTAAGTAGTAATGAAGTAGGAAGGAAAATGAGGCCGTTTATATGGCGTTGAAATGCAGTGTGCGCATTTGTGACAGGCACCTTTTCACAAGAAACGTTAATGACAAGGAAAATAAATTCCACTCGAGCTAGCATTTGCAAATCAAGGACATAATGTCCTGTTGCCATATCAGCATGGAATGTATATGAGCAGTCAATGCCGGCTATGGCTTCCAATTCAAGATGTTAAGAAAAGGTCACTTTAATCAGCAATGCACTAAAGAGATAAAATACGTTATCATTTTGTCCAGATTACGTGCTATCACATGCAATAACGTATCTAGTATTACCATAATTTAAGAGTCCATGTATAGACATAAAGAATGGAATCCAGGTCCAAAACCACATGAGCAAGCCAAAGGCAATAGTGGCAAAAACAGGCTCAAGGGAGGAACCCGTCCTCCTCTGGTTGACACCAGATGAAGAGAGAATGACAAAACTAGTGAGACAACAAAGAAGCTTGAGGCTTAAACTTCTCTTTTCATGGGCCTGAAGGTCAGCACATTTTACATAAGGTAGCTAATACAATAACGAGTGGCATATTCCATTCCCAATTGGATATTTTGGCCATAATCTACAGTAGTCACATGACAAATAAGGTGAGATATAGGTCCAGTAAAGGCCCCAGGTTTTCAGCTAACACTGAATTAGCATAGCACCCAAATTCAGCTGTTTTTGGATTTCAGTTGACCTCCATGCCTTGTATTGTACTGCAATATATGAAACTGTCATATTTCATTGTATCAAATTAGGAATAAACACCTTCATTTGCATATCTCATTGAAAGGACTCATAAGCAGTTTGCCCGGGCAGGCTTAAACGATCACTCCTCCGCTAAGTGCAATCCTCTTTTTTATGCTTAAAGAGAAAATAAACGCTGCCTTAAACCCCCGAGGAGACACAACAACCGTCTGCGGCTCATCACAACCGTCTGCAGCTCTGCCCGCTAAAGAGCAAGAGCCTTGAAATTGGGCTGCCATAGGTGGTCAGTAAAGTAGAACCTTAAACTGAACCAGAACAACTGTGGTAAGGAGATCAAGTCTAAAGGCTAGTCTATTAATGGGTGTGGTAGGAGTCGGAGCCAGGGTTTTGGCCGGGTAGCAGCCCAAGTGGCGGTGGGTCAGGGTGCCAGGAGAAGCTGTCAGAGCCGTCACAGTGCCGTGGCCGACAGGTGCTCAAAGGGAAAGCCACTAAAAGGATAACGCGGGCGTGGTCCACGGGGTAAAGCAGGGATTATGTCTGAGCAGCAGATAAACAGATTATTCCCAAAACGGAGCCTGCTTTTTTAACCTCGCTGCTAAGGCTTGTGGCTCTTCGAGAAGGGCCACACATACGCAACCCCCAGTGCCTCGGGTGGGCTCTTTTGATCGCCTCCTCTCTCGCTACACCTGTCACATCCTGGAATTCCTACCAGCTACCGCCTACTGTATCCAGGCATCGAGAGCAATGTGATTATGAGTTTCAAAGCTCCGCTCGCAGGTGTCCAGTCTCTGTCTCGCTCCAATGGCCGGCTCCGTTCCTCTGACAGCTACCTGAGGTAGACAAGACTTTGCGTCCTGCTTGTCCTGTCCGAGCTACAGCTCAAGGCACCATGCCTTTGAAATGTGGACTTCTACTTGGCCTATTCCTCTTTGCTGTACCAGTAACAGCTACCAAAGGTAAGACACTAGCATTGTGATGATGTACTTACATGAAGTGTATATAGCTTTAATGAGAATGTAGAAAGTTGCTACTGACTGTCTTTGTATCCAAGCTGTAAACGCGCCCAGGCCACCACCACCAACTTCAGTCTCGCACTCAAAGTATAATTTTTTAAGGACGTCAGAATCCTTGATACTCTGAAACATCCAGGAATCTGATAATAACACGCTCATAAGAGATCCTTTAGACAGTTTTGCCTTTATACGCAATCATACGTTCAACAAAGCAGGCCTATAACTAGCGCTTTTGATCGCAACCGATTTGGCAGATTGCATCAAGCAGCCTTTTGCCTTTCAAGCTCAATCTTATGCGTGGTCTTACGCAATCCCTTAGTGCTCGTGTTCAAACCAGCTAGGCTTGAGAACAGCGATTCACAGGACGTCTCCTCTCATTCACTGACGCAGCATGCATTCAGAGCCTTCGATTAGCCCGTCCAACATGGCTTTGTCCTCCTGTGTACCAAGAATACATTAAAGATCCCAAAACAGCCCTGCTGGCATTGTGTAATGTCCTGGCAGGACCACATAGTAATGTGCTACAAGGGCATGTCCGCCCTGCTCAATCGCGCACCAGGGGGGCCAGTGACACAAGATTAGATTAAAGGCCCACTTCGTCTTCAGATGCTAGCATGGCTAAAAGTGAATGGAATGTACCATAGACCAGATGACTAGATTTCATTTGTCCATGCAAACCAGGGTAGCACATTAACTGTAACGAGTACAGTGGACATTACGCTCTGAGAGTACCACAACCATAAACTTTATCTTTTTGGGGTCATGCTAACTGACCAAAGCATGGACTTTCACAGTATTGTATCCTGTAGTCTTCTCAGCTTGGTCTAGTAACACAACCAAGCTTCAAATTTGAGAACGACACTGTTAGCACATACAAGTGGACTCTTGATATCTTGATATCTAACTGTGAATATTAGCTCTCATTAGCTAACTATCTGTTCAGGGGTTCCATGTGAAGTGGAGTACACAGGTCCTCACAGTAGTAGTGAAGCTTGGCTTCAGTCGATTCCATGGTTTTTGTGTGTAGTCCCCACCAAACAGGACCGCTATGGCAGGCACTTTGCCATTTCATGGTTTCTTGTTCGCCACTTCAGTTGTTCCGTTAGGTTCAGGCGCAGGGGTCACGTCCACATTGGCACTGCTGCTAAAAGCTGAAAGAAGGTCTTGTATCTTTGATACTATGGTGTATTTACCTACTCTTCCAGAGTGAATCTCAGGATATAGGACATTAGAAAAGCTAAGTTACTGCATCCCTACAATGCAGCAATGTTGATTTGCTAGCAGAAGGGATGTGCACGGGTACTCGAGTGCTTGGTTAACCATTTGAGGTGCTTTTATCCATCATGCTTTATCATAGCATAAACATGAAAATGTCTAGAGACTAACAATTTTGCGAAAAAAGCAGTATTTTAATGGTAATGTCAAATGTGGAGAGTTTGTATGTATTTTATATTATACTGTGCTACTCTGAAACATCAGAGCCTCATCGTGAGCCCATTGCTGAAGAAATGACATGACCGAGAAGGCAGAGACTGCGCTACTTTTTCGCTAATATGTGACAAGCTATGCTAAGTTACTGTAACTGATGGTCCAGAAACAATTGCTTGACAAAGTAATATTGGCACATCCACTAAGGCGAAAAGAACATCTGTAAGAAGGCGGCGAGTCCTCATCAGCATCCTGAAGGACTGGTTATCTGGTCATTGTTTCCCAGCGGTTAACCGGAATATCGAAATCACACATACATAGAAAAACCATCTCAATTTGTGATACTGACTTTTCTATATCATTTGAGCACAGCGGCTGTTCTTTACATTGCTGTGTTGATCGACAAACATATTGTGACGAGCGCTGAGCTAAAATCAAGGTGATGTTTATTGAACAGATTTGTAGTCAAACACAGCAGCAATAAGAGCAAAGCGGACGTAACAAAAGGGCAAGGCAGAGTGGGGAAACAGGCGGGAGTCAAAACCAGGCAAACAATCAGATCAGCGAAGGTACCAAAAAGCCAAAGGCAAGAGTAAACCAGAGAATCAGAATCAAGTCAAAAACCAGAGTAGTCACAGAGAGAAACGCTCTCAGAGTCGCAATACTTTGCAATGAGCAGTGTGAGAGAGAGGTTTTTGTACAGACTAGATTAACAACAGGTGTGTAGGAAAAAACTAATCCCTCTGGATTGTCACACCGGCAGGACTGACCAGACACTGGCAGAGTTAAAATACAAATTGTTTTATTAACAAGACGTTAGGGAGCAGGCTAAACAGACAGCAGGGAAATAGCAAAACGGTGTGAACAAACCAGAGGGAAAGACGAGATCGGAGTCGGGAAACAGTCCAGGTGAAAAGCCAAAAAACAGTCCAACCAGGTAAACAAATCCAAAGGGGAAAGCAAAAGAGGAGAATCAGAAAAACGTAGCCAAAAGGTCAAAACACGAGAAAAGACAGACGAAACTAGAGACCACTCGGTAATCCAATGAGTTGGCAATACCTCACGAGGTACAATAGCACGAGAACCCATATAAATACAAACATAGCTGATTGCCGGCAGGTGAGAGAGGTTAAAATTCGGGAGACATTGAACGGAGGGCGCGATTGGCCGCTGGAGCTGGGTATGCTGGGAATTGGAGTCCGGCGGAGCGATGGAGACGGAGGGAGAGGCCGGAAGCGTGACAGGGATCTCGTAATTATGAGAAAAGATGTCGTTTTTATGAGAAAACATCTCGTAAAAACGACGTATGTCCTAAATAGGTCAAAGGTCTATTTTTTGTGAATCGCGTTAAAGCCGTAGTGCTGCTGGCTGGTGAACAGGCTAGTAGCTGTGTCTACACCGAAATATTCAGAGCTGTTCACAGCAGAAGCGATAACCACAGCCTGATGAGGCTTCAGCACAGGAAGCAAACAGCTCAAACCCTGTTCAAACTCAGGTACTCTGCAGATCCGCGCAGCGCAGACCGGCTACTAGTGCGATCCACTGGTCAGCGCAGTGACACCGACTGGACAGCAGTGGGTCCCGCGGTACGGACCGCGACCGACTGTGAAAATTTCATGATGAATGGATCAGTAGAAAGGGTCCAAAATCACCTGGAATAAAACGTGGATGCAAAAGTCTGGGCACCTTAAATTTTCCCGTGACCAGTTAACTTTATTTAACTTGGAAAATCAACTTGGAAAACTTGATTCATTTATTTTAACTTAGGAAAATCAATTAAACATGTAATGTTTTGTTTACACCTTCGCATATACATATATATTGCAATTATTAGGACTTTAAATCTACTTGAGAACTTAAATAGCTTGAAAAAACACTCAGAAATACTCTTAGGTTGCCATATATGTTTCCAAATAATACATTTAGAATACTGATGCCATCAAAACATCTTTCCTCCAAAATGGTAACATTACAGTAGAGGGAAAAAACAATTCTTAGCTTGCAATGAAAGTCAATGTAACCAGATTTTATTTTATTTTTTTTTGGTTTTTAGAATTTTCAGATTTTGAACCATTTCTATTGGTACATTCATCATGAAATCTGAATACAATGTGAAGTGTAAATGGGGTTTTCAAATTATGTCAAAAAGTAAAAAAGTGACACATTGAGAGTGTGGTTTTGAGCGACAGCGATGTTCATAGTGCAAACATGAAAAATATGTAAGTTTTATATTATACTTTTTTAAAGTACATTTAAGCACATTTTACAACACAGATTCCTACGAAATATCATAAACAATTTGGGGAAATATTCAGAAGTTTTAAATATTCAGGAATCTTCTAGTCTTATTAATTTTATAAATACTCTGACTGCCTATGAATCTAATAAAGCCTTGCTAATTGATTTAGCCTTTGACAGTCACGTAGCCCTGAGGCTGCTAAGCATATGCAGTCTTTTCAAGCCATGCTGACGGAGCGACAGGTATTTGTGTTGTCCTTACGCAACAACGCACACTCATGATTGATTTTACTTTGCCGTTGACCCCTGTGCAGACTGCCTATTAACCTAACGCAGCCATCTTGATATTTAGCCCATTGTCAGAATGGCAGGCGGGTCGCCCGGTCACCGTTCTATCTCAATCTTGTCCTTTTCTCCCGGATCCTCTTAGCCTTCCCCACTCTGGACCCACTGACATATTCAGTGGCGCAAATCGATCAAGCGTCCGAGGCGATTTCTATGATGGCTCAGCCACTTGTCAACCAATCAAGGCTTGTTTACGGAAAGCTGCCTGCTTAGAAAGAACAGCAGCAGTTTCGAGTGGGCTGCCTATTCTCCCCCCACCTCCCACCTCACCTCTTTCTTTCTGGGATGAGAATGAAAAAAAGAAAGAAAGAAAGAAAGAGGGAACGAAAGAGGGAACGAAAGAGGGAGAGAGCCATTGCTCGCCTTTGGTAAAATGCCTTCCCAAATGACGTTCAAATAGGTCAATTTACAGCGGGCTTTCAGCACAGTTCCCGGGAGTTATCAGGTATCTGACTGCGTCGGGAATTGAGTGGAAATGCACGGACGCTGTTAATACAGGATTCTGATCTTTGTTGTTTCCTTGGCGACTGCCAATATGAGGCAGCAACATCGTATCATTTAGGGTATAATTACTGCTGCCAGTGAGGTGAAAGGACTGATGGATGAGTTCTCTCCCTCTCTCTCTCTCCGTGCAACCTGCTGTGGCATTTACCATCACCCCCCCATCACCCCCCACCCCCCTCATGCACTGCCATTTAAAATATAATATGTGCTAATAACGTGTCATCCTGCATGCGGACCTGCAGAAGAATATGTTTCCAGCACGAGCCCGTCCGCTGTAATAGCAGGCTTTCTACCAGCATCTCCATTAATCATACATAGCCATCGATTTGCTTGGCAAATAACCATGCTTGCTTCTTCTCTCCAGAAGGAAACGGACAGAGCCAGGCGGCAGAAGCTGTCGGCTCTCTGCACCTGGTTGAACTGCTGAACTCGTCCAAGCAGACATCCGGGATCAGGTCCATATTCGAACTGGAGAGGCATCGCACCAGGAGGTCAGCCTTTTTCCACTCTGGGGTCAAAGTGTGTCCCCAGGAGACCCTCAGGGAAGTTATAGCCAGCCACCAGGCCTACTACAAACTGAGAGGTAAGGGTCCCCACTCATGAATCATGGGTATGATGTACAGCAGTGCTTCTCAGCCCCGGTCTGGGAGGCAGCCTGCCCTGGATATTTCGGTGGATTCCTCTGCCACTTGAAGTTCTGAAAGGGCTTGTTAAGGAGCTGATGAGTTGAATCAGGTGTGTTGGGAGCAGGGGAAGCTCTAAAATGTGCAGGGCAGAGTGCCTCCAAGGCTGAGAAACACTGGTGTAGAGGGAAAGTGGGGTCAAATGTAAAGTGGCCTACAGAACACATTTCGGGGGCCTCTCATAGTTTCTCAGCAAGCCTGAAAATTAAAAATTCAGATTTCACAACCTGTTGTCTTCATACTCAAAAAATGGAGGCCAATATATCACCAGAAAGTTGTGGTGAAACACACAGTCCCTTCTCAATGCCAGCATTAACAGGCGTTTACTTACCAGCTTAGAGGAATGTTGCAAGTTCACCACCAAACGTCACCCCTTTCGTCGCCAAGAGCATCTCCAGTGCTCTACTTATATGACTTCTTTTGTTTGATGTTGAACGTGGTTTCTTGCAAAGAACGGACAGTTTCTTGCAGAGTCACTTGCCAAGAGCTTTAGTCATCATTGTGTTTTCTCTTCCTCGCATTGGCAACCTGCCCTAACTGGAAGCAGAACCTTCAACATGATTGGTACGAGTTTAGAATATGCCCTCAGGGCAGCTGTGCTACATCTTCTCATGTTGGACGGAGGGCAGACTCAATGCAACAGTGACTCACCATCACCTCTTGAGGTACAAAGTGGTATTACGAGACTGGACGAACTGGGGCCAGTATACATCTCTGCAACACGATACATAGATGCTGCTCATGTACCATCAAGCCTGTTATTTCTTCATATTCTGTACATAATTTCAGGTCATTTTGGAATATTTTAAACTAAAAGCCCAGTGTCGCCAGAGAATGCGAAATTAGCGTGAAGAGCTTCATCCAGAAACTTCTACTGCTTCTACACACACTATGACTCATATAGGTATTGCCCAGTTTGCGCTGCTTTTTGGAGATTCTGATCTATTTAGTGTTTCTAAAAAAAATTATTTGCTGGAACACAGCTGCTCTGTAATTTTGGCTGTTCTCTTGCCAGTGCCAGAGATGACTGGTGATTGGTCAGTGAGTTCATGTCACTGGTGAAAGTTTGCAAAAATGGAACAAGTGGTGAATAAACCTGCTTCCAGCCGTGATCACCATGCAACATACCATCTTATACATGTGTTCAATTTGATTAACTGTGGTAGCTGAGTGTAAAGCCCCTAAACAAAGCTACTGCGTGTGGATACCTGCTGCTGGCAATTGCAGACTTCATTTCACCAACAATAAAAATAGCATATTAAGTCACACTGATGGGTAAACACCTTATTAGCTTATATGAACACATATCAGGAGTCAGCATTGGCTGATTCAGGTGGAAAGCGGATAGTTAAATAGTCTTTCTCAGGCTTTTCTTTGTAACTGCGGCCATCCAAAGTTGTATTTTGGAGTTCCTGGTTCTCTCAAATGATCGTACTTCTCCTTCTGCTGTAAACACTTGATACATTGCAAACTCTGCTTCTACTCATAGTAGGAGCAGAGCACCTTTATCACACAAGACAGCTACCGAAAGCAACAGGATATTTGCAGACATCCAGCAGCTCTTTCTAAACTCACATACTGCTGTTAATGATTGGCTAAAAGGAGTGACTGCATTTGGGCGTGCCAAAGACCATAGTGTGAGGGAAGTAGCTGAATCTGCAGGTGTATGGAAGCGTACGGCCATACCAATCTACCAGCAGTGGCCAAAATCCCAGTCTACAGGGAATTCTCCTCTGAACTGTGCCAGGGAAGGCATCCACCAATTCTGGCCCAACTGTGCAATTCTTTGATGTAAGAGTGTCTGAACATTGATGTGGCCTACACCCAGAAACTTGTCCAGTCCATGCCAAATCCAAATACAGCTGTTATTGGTGCTTATGGAAGGAAGTACACGCTATTAGGTACGTTTCAGTCACAGCTGACTCATTTTTTGTCCAGTGAGCTTACGTTTTAAGTTAGTGAGGTTAGCTGTTGTGCCTCGAGCAGCAGGGAAGGTCTGATATGCTATGCAACATTGCTTTGACAAACAATGACCAAGCTTGTTTAAGGTGGAAAAAAACATGTTGTAAATGAAAAACGTGGCCTGAGCTAAAAGCTCAAACCTGCCCGTAAGGATCCAGTTTCATAACAGTCCATAACAGTACTCACTGGACCGCGTGGACAGTCATGACGCATGCTTTTAGCATATATGGCACAGCGTGGTGGACGTACTCATGCTTGAGATCAGCTTGTACTACGGATTCAATCCCTTGTGAGAGCTCTAACCTGCGGGGTGCCGTGTGTGCCACGAAAGGGCTGCGAATGAAACCCCTCAGCCCATTAAAGAGGCTGAGGCTTCACAGCTGTAATATTCGCAGTGTGAAAATAAACTGATGTTTGTAGGAGCTGGGAGGAGGAGGAGGAGGAGAAGAAGTGCTTCTGTCACCCAGCAGCATTCAGAAGCAGGAGCGAGCCGACAACCACGTCAATGCCAGCCAGGATCAATGGGTTTCAGTGGCCACATAAAGACACCATTCTTTTTCATTCTCACGCTTTCTCTGTCTGCTTTCTCACCAAGCTACAACAGAGAGGCTCGGTGTTAAGAGACCTCAGCTAACTAAATGAGGCTGTGCAGTCAGTAGCTATTTCCAAGGGTGGGCGATTATGTCACTCAGTAAAGCATGCTGTCCATGTATCATAATGTCAGTTTGTTTGAGATGTGTGAAGAACAAAATGCACTAACAAACAGGGAATTCCACTGAAATTCCAGCATACTTTACTAACTCATTCAGTGTGGATAGACATCTGAACCATCATAACCATACATCTGAACCATCATAACCATACATCTGAGCCATCATACCCATACATCTGGGCCATCATAACCAGACATCTGAACCATCATAACCAGACATCTGAACCATCATAACCAGACATCTGAACCATCATAACCAGATATCTGAACCATCATAACCGGAAATCAGAACCATCATACCCAAATATCTGAACCATCATACCCATATATCTGAACCATCATAACCAGAAATATGAACCATCATAACCATCATAACAGACATCTGAACCATCTTAACCAGACATCTGAACCATCATACCCATATATCTGAACCATCATAACCAGAAATATGAACCATCATAACCAGAAATCTGAACCATCTTAACCAGACATCTGAACCATCATACCCATATATCTGAACCATCATAACCAGAAATATGAACCATCATAACCAGAAATCTGAACCATCTTAACCAGACATCTGAACCATCATACCCATATATCTGAACCATCATAACCAGAAATATGAACCATCATAACCATCATAACAGACATCTGAACCATCTTAACCAGACATCTGAACCATCATACCCATATATCTGAACCATCATAACCAGAAATATGAACCATCATAACCAGAAATCTGAACCATCTTAACCAGACATCTGAACCATCATACCCATATATCTGAACCATCATAACCAGAAATATGAACCATCATAACCAGACATCTGAACCATCTTAACCAGACATCTGAACCATCATACCCATATATCTGAACCATCATAACCAGAAATATGAACCATCATAACCAGAAATCTGAACCATCTTAACCAGACATCTGAACCATCATACCCATATATCTGAACCATCATAACCAGAAATATGAACCATCATAACCAGACATCTGAACCATCATACCCATATATCTGAACCATCATAACCAGAAATATGAACCATCATAACCAGACATCTGAACCATCATAACCAGACATTTGAACCATCATAACCAGACATTTGAACCATCATAACCAGACATCTGAACCATCATAACCAGACATTTGAACCATCATAACCAGACATCTGAACCATGTGTAGGTCCAGATAGTACTGGTAATTAAATGGGTTAGCACCATGATACATTATGGAATGCCTGTCTCTGTATCACCCAAATCATCACCCAGTCAAGATCCAGCGCTACAGGCCTGCTTGATGTGTATCATTATTACTATGTGTATAGTATGTGTGTGCAGACATTGGGACCTCTGGTTACTACCATGATCAACCTAAATTCAGTGACCAAATTATGTAAAAGTACTGAAAAATTGGTGAACTGCTGGAAAAGCAATGAAAAACAAAGAGTATAATGCCCTGGTTGTTGTTGTTTACAGGCTTCCTATAATTGGTCTAAATCTGTCTTCATAAGTCATGCAGTTGCTCTAGTAGAAGAACGATGTAAAAAACGTAGAGCAACATAATCTGTCCCAATATTATAGCATTATACTCCCCACTGCTGGGTGTAAATCAAGTTTAGTTTTCTGGCTGCAAACTTTCAAAGCGTAACAATGACCTGAACTAGAAATGGGATAAACAAACAAAACCCCATATTAATCACTTTCTGGGAATCTTCCTCTGGAAATTATATTTGCTCATCGTTCTTGTTTGAGTGCATAGGGGAGTGGATGGCAGAATTGGAGGAAGGGCCACAAAGCACTCCATATATCATTTTGTTGTCAGTGTTTATCCAGCGCCGCTTGGCAGTTGAATATGAAATGAATGAACATGATCAGGATGAAGTATGAGCACCACAGGATCCATAATTCATGTTCAGAAAGAGGGGGCTGTGTTGGTGTTTGGTTGGCGCTTGTAGGACCAGAAAGAGTGATCTGACGTGCTCTTTTAGCACCTGACTGTTTCTCGTCTCACAGTGTGCCAGGAGGCGGTATGGGAGGCGTTCCGGATCTTCTTCGACAGGATTCCCGGCACCAGCGAGTACCAGAAATGGGTCCACACGTGTCAGCACGACTCGCTCTGCATCTCCGACCTGGCCCAGAACTTCAGCAGCTCCGAAGAACACCTGGACATGGTGTACAGGGTGAGCAGCTCCTATGGCAACTTCTACGAGCTCTTTCTGCAGGGCCCCCATTGGCCGTTCTGCCTGTGGAAGGGAGAATATGATATAATATGAAAATATATTATATAAAAAAATTACACCAGTTATCAGATGAACTGGGACACTGTTGACAAGTGGTGGACAAAGTATACAAACCATATGCCAGGGTTACAGGAGATACCCAAAGTAAAATATCCCTCCAGTGTCAGTAGAAGTTCCTCCCTTTAGACCTCCACCGGAGTAAAAGTACTAAAGTATTTACCTTCAAATGTACTTAAGTATGGAGAGTAACAGGAGCATGATTTATTATGGCTCTAATGTTCTATTATCAGGGACTTAAATGCAGACTGGTGATTGATTACAGCTGTGCTAAAACTCAGGAAACCTAGAGCGGGAATGATTGGGAGACTGGAGACATGTGGGTGTGACGTCAACTAATTTTAGGTAAAGACTCAAGTTTCACTCTCGGTCCACCAGTCTTTAATAGAAGCTCGTTAATTAGTCTGACACTGATGATCTATTCAAATGATCAGAAACACAGAACACTGAAGGAGAACAGGGTCCATTAGAATACACTCATCATCAATAGAATACTTGCACTCAGAAGGAAGTGTGGGATTGCAGTGCTATTGGGAAGGAAGATAAAGGTTACCAGGAACAATAAATGATGATACATTTAGACTGATATGGGTAATATTTATTGAGCTACACATACAGAAGTAGCGTCTCTCAGTATGGTGTCGGGTCACCATGTTTGCTAACATAACATGCCAGACGTCTCAACATGGAGTTGTAGAGGTTCCTAATGGTGTCCTGTGATAATCCATCCCATGCAGCTTGAATATTCTCACACAGTTCCTGCAGATTGTGCGGTAGGGGTGGAGGTGGAGTGACACCAGGCCTTCTGGACGTGTGACACATGACAACAAACCCTTCATCTTGGAGCTGACCACAGTGCCTCCACACACAGGTTTGTTGGTCAAAGACAAAAGCAAGACTCGTCGCTGCCATTCTGAGTCACTCCATGACAGTTCTGGTACGACACCATTGCAGTCTTTGGTGATGTTGATGTGGTGTTAAGGGCAGTCGTTCTAACATAAGGTGCATGTAGTCCTGCATTGTGCTTCCAATGGTGCTGGCACTAACAGGATGACTCATGAAAGGGTGTTGGGTACAGCAATAACGCCTGTCCCTGTTTGCCTCACACGTGCAGCCGAGCGTGAAACTTCATTTGTATCATTTGTATGTCTCACAATACCAAACCTACCCACCAAGTTTCATTCCTGTTTGTTGATTCCTTCTGGGTGCAGCTGTATTGTATGGATGTAGACAACGCTAGCTCCATTCTAGAGAACTAAGTATCAGTCATTGCGATAGTAACCAGACGTCTGGACCTCTATAAGATGGACCTCAAAGACAGTTATTACATGAAATGGTTGTGAATATGCTGCTTGATTCCCGAGACGTTTGGTATGATAGTTTTGAGATAAGTCTTTGAACTATAAGACCATTTTTGATGGTGGAAAGGCACATGCAGTATGTTCTAAGGCAAAATAGTGCCCAAAGAACACATATCACAGCTCAGTAGAGTCAGGTAGATTCACTGATGGGTTTGGTTAGTACATAAAATGGTTATAATTGCACTGTAGGCGACCTCTGGTTCCTATCACCGCCCACTGCAAAGAAATCTGAGTCGGTGAGTTTCCCTAATGTGAGCCGTTTCACTTCAGACAGCTCTGAATGACTGAATTATGCAGAAATTCTGAATATTTGTCCCCTTATAAAAGACTGGTTATTGTTGTTTACAGGCTCCCTATAATTTGTTATGGTTGTTGTGATGGAGATTCAGGTACAAGAACACTTGAATCTGTCTCTCAACCATTACTGCCGCTGTCAGCAGCGGTCCGGAATGATGAGCACCTATTCCTAAGGCCTGACATATTCAAAAGTTTGGGATCACTTTGTCATCTTAAAGGGCCCGTATCAAGGAAGACCAACATTTTCTCACTTTTTAACCTAAAAAAGTGTTTTAATGTGATATGTAATCGATTTTAGGGCACATAAATCACTTCACAGTCGGTTTGGAATTCACTGTTTTTGTGATGTCACAAAATCTAAGTCATCTCCATGTATTCGCTTGTAACGTGCCTATAGCAGATCAATCTCACCCATTCACGTTGAAGCTGCAGGCAGTGTTTCAGCCTAGACTGCCCTTGAATGAGGTGCAATACAGGGCAGTCAATCCGAACAGAGGTCGTTTACATACATCAGTCTCTTGAAGGCACAGTAACAGCCTGTTTAATAAGGGATGAAGGAGAGGTTGAGAAATGGCCATGTTAAACTGAATTATAGCAGAACATACAGTAGACTCAGTTGTGCCAGAGAGACCCAAAAGGCTAAAATGATGGAAAACCATATAGTAATGCTCAATAAAGTGTACAATTTGTAGGATAACAATTTTTAAAAAATTAAGAGTCTTTGGCGTAGTCCTCACAGTCCTGGGCCCAGGTCTCGGAGCATTGGGACACTAGCAGATCCTCCCAATATGGACAGCAGGGGCGGAGCCTCCTCCCTGGGTAACAGGACCAGGACCGAACTAGTGGTGGGGGGTTAGGGTAGGAGGACATTGAAATGTCAGCACCTAGAAGCAGCAAAACAGGAATGCAAGTTGAAGACAGGTGGCGGACTGCGACTGGCTAGAGTAATGTCTGAATGAATAACATAGCATTGGAGTCCTCTGGCAGAACTTGCGCTAAAGCTGCCATTGTTATTCATCTTTTAAAATTCCTTTATATTTACAGCTTCCTACAGATTGCTTAAAATATATAGAATATTTGCAAGAATTCAGGATCGTTATATACAAGCATCTGCACAGTGATTCCAAAGTTTTGAATGGCAATACCAAAACTCACGGAGCCCTGGGATTCCCCTTTCCTTTAGTGCACAGGATAACTATTCTAGAATTGTGATTATATGGTATACAGTCATATACAAAAACATGAGATTATATGATATACAGTTGTATACAAAAGTTCCCTTAGCGCACATAAAGGGTTGACAGTTTTGTGGTGAAAGTTGAGTCGACATCCACTAATTTCTGATGATGCCATGCATAAAACCACCTGAGAAGAGAAAACAACTTTTAAAAATCCCACTTTAAAAATCTGTGACAAAGCCAAACTCCACAGATAGAGTGTGATATGCCCTTTCCAGCGAGCCCTGGATTGCATTACTAGCCTTCAAGGACCCCGGAGATATGGACCCTGGAATATCACCAATTTGTATCCAACTTAGATGCACTTTAGGTGGCCTTGCTGAAAATTAGAGCGCCAAATAAGAGTAAGTGGCTTTACACTTTACAGGGGTGTCATGCCTCCTCCCCACCCACACATGACTTTTCATTGTAGTCCTCTGGAAACTGGAGATAATGATGTTCACTATCTGATCTTTAAAGTTGCGTATTTCAGCTGTGAAAGGTTAGAATAAATCCACACT